>PVKS010000073.1:0-295111 GCA_004027875.1 Aplodontia rufa | reverse complement strand
TTTAAAGAGAGAGGGACAGTGAGAGAGACAGAGAAAGGGAGAAACAACTTTATTTAGTTTTTCACATGGCCTTAGTTGCTCCAACACTTAGTTGTGTACGTGGTGCTGGGGTTTGAACCCGGGTCCTCGTGCTTGCCATGCAAGCACCGAAACCACTGAGCCACTGCTCCAGCCCCTAGTTTTTTTTTTTTAATGAGACTTTTATCCCTCCAGCACTTCATTGTGTACGTGGTTCGAACCTGGGTCCTTGTACATACTAGGTAAGCACCATAACTGCTGAGCCACCACTCCAGCTCCCATTCTCTCTGTCTCTTAAAAAAGAAAAAAAAAGTGGGTGAGGGGAAGGCACATGGGATTATGCCTTCATGTAATAGAATCATGTTTGACTTTGTGGGCAATTATGGGTTCAAATTCCATGTCCATGAACCATCTGGCTTTGTGACACTGGGAAAATCCTTACTGTCGTATGGTAGAAATATACCTTCTAATAGCCCCCCATGAAGAATAAATGAGACAGTGAAGAGCTCGTTCCATGGCCAGTACACAGTAGGTGCTCTGTAAATGCTGGTTCATCACTTGCCTCCCATCAAGAGAGAAAAGGCCATCAAGAGAGAAAGTAGAGAATTCTGATCAGGGATGAACCCCAGGGTCTAAAAACATGAGAACCCTTCTCAGAAAAAAAAAAAAAAATTCAAGCAAGATACTCCTGAAGAATTTCCAAAAATTCCCTGTGGAAGAATGACTCCCTCTCCCATCAGACTTCTGTGACTACACCCCCACCGCCTCTCCTTTTCTGTTTATTATTTTCTCGTTTTTCTTTCTGATTGTCTCTTCTTTTTAAAGATGGATTCTTCCAGTCTCTGGGTTTTACCCTTTCTCTTTCTTTCTGCCATCCTCTTCTTCATGTTCCATTATTCTGGGCTCCCAATCCATACTCCTCATTCTCTCCCTTTTCATCTTTCATTCCTTGTAAGTTGCTTAGCTGGGCAACCTGGGGGTGAGTCTGCAGACCATGCTGGCTGTCTCTGGTGCCTCTATGCACGCTTTCTGTAGCTCTCCCTGTGAGCTCCCTGGCCCTCAGTGAAACCCTTTCCCCTTCCGCTTCACCTCTTCCCGTAGGCCACATCCACCTGTTTTCCCTACTAAAATCTGTTCTTAGAAATAGATCTGATCAACTCAGGAGACAAAAGTGTAAACAACTTAGTAAGTTTGCTGCTTTACTTTTCCCAAGAGTACTAGGACTCCAATCAAGTATGAAGCCTTTAGCCCAAGAATAAATCTCTAGAAACAATTTTAGGCAGTAGAAAGTGACAGAGCACATTTTCTTTTAGGCAAGAGTCTTTTCCTCCCTAATATGCTTATTCAAAAAACTTGTTCTACTTTGATCTTTTAGATGAAAACAAAATAAATAGATTCAGATAAGGGTATAGTTAGATTTAGCCACCTTGTGGTATAGGGGAGTGTTTCAGTCTAATCCGTTTGGGGCTAGAAACTAATTACAAAGGGATCCTGTGCAGCAGATGCAACAATTAATTTCAGGTAAATAAGTTCAATCTGGCTTTTTCATTCTTTCTGTATTTTATCAAATTTAATGTAATTTGCAAGGCAATATGAGCCCCATTATATGTTTTTGCAACCAGCATGAATCAATCTAACCAAAGGGCCTTATGCACCCTGACAGTGCCCTGACAGCTTGTTGGGGATTGCCAAGTATCAGCCAGGCCATTCTGTCACAGTTAGCCCCATGGTAAAGATCTGCATGCATTTCAAGGGCTTATGCAAATATTTGACTCCTGAAAATTTTATTGGTTCTCAAGAATAAAAACTAAAAATTAATAGATATTGAACTGAATCTCTGCAAATCAAAACATTCATTCAACTGGCTACTGCTCAATTATTATGTCATTATATGTACATTATATTTAATGTGGGAGGTGAATTTATTTCAATATGTGTGTTGTATTGTGGGATTGGGTCTTCCACAAGTAAGCATGTACATGGTCCCTCGGGATATCAGAGATTTGGAAATCTGCATTGAAGTGGAAAAAGAGGAACCATTTCTCTAGAGTCTCATGAGTCTCTAGGCACAAATTGAAGGTTCTAGTTTATGGAGGGGACCTACGTTGCCCTTGCTCCATCCAGCTACAGTAGGATGAAGCAGGCAGCAAAAGCGGGAGACACTATTTTTGCCAGAACTCCTTCATGAAAGAAAGTAATTATAGGTAAATAGGAGAATGCTGTGGACTGAGTTATACTGCCCCCAAATTAATATTTTCAATCCTTCAACCCCTATATGGAGGCAGGGCCTTTAAGGAGGTGATTCGGCTAAATGAGGTCGTAAGGGTAGGGCCCCAATCCTTTAGAACTGGTGTCCTTGTAAAAGTGGAGGCATCAGATTCCAGCCCCCAACTCCCAGATGTGAGGAGACAGGAACCAAATCTGCCAGTGCTTTAAACTTGGGCTTTCAGCCTGCAGGACTGAGAAAGTAAAATTCTGTTGTTGAAGCCACACAGTCAGTGTTATTTTGCTCTGGAAGTCTGAGCAGACTGAGACAGAGCATATTCATTGATTAGCAGCTTGGGTAGGCTCAGGAAGCTCTGGGCATGCTTCAAGACCACGTGATCTAAGAGTGACCGCGAGCAGGGCTTCGGCATTAACAGGGCAGCCAAACAAGTCTGGGCCAAACGGGAACTTCCCAGGCCTGTGCTGTTCCTGGCAGAGCTGCCTTTCTGCCTCTGCCTGAGAAGCCTCAGCCTCCTCTCAATGTGCCAAACAAACCTTTAAAGAGTATCTCTTTGAAGGGGCAGCAAGCCATCAGCCACCTAGAGCACCAGCAGGCCTGTGTGTGATTCACCCTGGAGAACTTGGAGCCCTTCATACCTCAAGGTCGTAGCCGATGCCATGGGCCTTACACATCTGCAGAAACACGTAGTGGAAAACCAGAGAGAGGTTGTCGTGCCTCAGCTGGGAGGTCATCACAGCGTAGCGACTGGTTGCCAGCGACTGCAAAAGGCCACAGCAGAGAGTCAGGCTCTCTCAAAAACATTTAAACAAACTTTGGATGTTAGAATAGCTGTGGACACACAGAAATGCTGTAGTGGCCTGTCGTTAACACCTTATGTGGCTGTGGGACAATGTCACAACTAAGGCACCAATGGCTACATTACTACTAACTCAGGCTTGCACTTCATTTGAATTTCGTTAGATTTTCTCTCACTCCCTTTTCCTATTCCAGGGCCCATCTCTCATGCCATATTAGCTACCGTTATCTCCTTAAGTCCCTCTGGGCGTGACGCAGTTCCTTGTGTTGTTTTATGATCTTGACAGTTTGGAGGAGGTCAGGCATTTGGTCAGAGATGCCTGGATCTGGGTTTGTATGGGGTTTTCTCATGTTGAGGCTGGAGCAGTGTGTTTTTGAGAGGAAGCCCACACTACCATTTTCATCTCCTCATGTCAAGGGTCCATGCTGCCGTAGTTTGGATATTGAATATCCTCTGAGTTCCATGTGTCATAGTCTTGGTCCCCAAGGTGTTGCTGTCGGGAGGTGGTGGAACATTTAGGAGGTGGAGCCTTATGGACTGTCCTTAGCTTATTGGGGGCATGTCTTCAAAGGGATTGTGGGACTCCCATCTTTTCCTTTTCCTCTCTTGCTTTGAGGCTGGCTCACGATGTAAGTGCTTTGCTCCACCTGTTACTCCCTGGTATTACCATCTGTCATCCCCAACAGAGACCTAAAACAATGAGGTCACTTGGTCATGGGCGTGACAACACTAAAACTGTGGGTAAAATAGTCCTTTCTTCTTATAAGTTAATTACCTCAGTTATTTTGTTTTAGTAGTGAAAAGCTGACTAATACACATGCAATCAACTTATTGCTGATGATGCTTACCTTTATTATCTGGCTACAATAGCTTCTGCTGCCTTTGTATAACTTTATGTGTTTCTCTTCTATAAAAAGATATTTTTTCTTCTTTCCCATACTATACTTTTTGGAAGCAAGTCACTGAATATAACTCACTTGCTTGAGGTGGCCAATATTAGAATTTTGATATTACCCCAAAGAGACTGGTTATAGTAGACTCAAAGAATTTTACTTTTCTATTTCCTAAAAATATTTAAAATTTATTGCATAATAAATAACACATTGAATCCTGACAGTTTTGTAGAATGCCATTTGTGAGAGGTGGTATTTGCCTTTGACAATAAGCTTTTTCTCCTGGGATAACTAGAGATTTGAAGAACTTCGTATATGGCCATGGCCAACCTTAGGTCATAGAAGATGAAGATTCCTGGCCTAGATCTTGAACTTTGGGCCTCTCAGATTCGGGGCAACTAGGCACCTGAGATTGTGCAGTGACTTGGAACAAAAGAAGGCAAAGGAAGTGCGGATGGTGCGAAGCTGCCCATAGAGTGTCCCAGTGACCTGACACTCATCTGTAGTCAGACTTCAGGCTGTTTATCTCTGAGATAGTAGGGGAGTTAACTGAGGACTCAGCAGAGGATAGGCATCCTTTCCCCTCCTATGTGTGTATATCACACACACACCATGCCCCCACAGATTTCACGATCACCCCATGTGGAGTGTCTTTTCCTTCAACGTTTATATCAAGTGCTGTATCAGAGGGTCATTGTCAGTACCATGTTAAGTCTGCTCTTCCCATATACACGTGGAATCCATGCCTATAAAGATGTTGGGCCCCCAAAGGTCAGTGTATCTTGGGTTGTGCATTAGTATTGTCCCATTTGTAGTTGTTGAGATTTTTTAAAAAAATTAACTGATATTAAAAACCTGAAAGTACATATTAATGGGGTATCATGCAATGTTTGATACATATATGCATTCTACAATATTTAAATCAGGGTAAACATATTTATCTCAAGCACTTATCATTTTTTTGTGGTAAAAGCTTTCAAAACAATTAGGTACTGTACCTGATTGTTGTCCATAGTCACCATACTGGCAATAGTACCCCCAGCCCCTAGCCCCAAACGAACTAGCTTACACCCATCGATCAACCTTGCTTCATCCTCCCCTGGAACTTTTTTGGGTTTTTTTTTTTTGTGGACAAAAATTCTACTTGACCCTCCTGTGCCACACAACTGTACATTGTTATCACCCTGACCTATCACATGTTGCTCCCCTGTCTCCTTAACTGGTTTCTGAGTCTCCACGCTGAGCATTATGCTAAAACACAGAATAGGCCTTCAGTATTTATTGAATGAGAGAAAGAATGAATAAACGAAATAGATTAAGTGGACAGTTCTTCCTTCTGACTGAAGAGACTTCAAAACACACGTAACTCAAGAGACAACCAGTCAGTGTGTGTGTAGGGGTGAAGCAGGTGATGTACAAACATGGAAGATGGTCACACCAGCCCCAGAGAAGGACATCACAGGGCAATCGCTCCAGGCCTTGCCTCCTAGAGGACAATGTAGCCGTGGTGGACAAATGAGGAATGGCTGGTGAGGTGACCAAACCCAGCTAGGAGAAGCTCCTGCTCAGGTGAATAGTCAGTCTGGACGGCATGCCACCAGCTCTGCCCACCCTGCCATGCCAGTCTGTGTCCTGCTCCTGCCTTCACCTTGAAGGCCCAGAAGACTGAGCTTTTGCACATGGCGGTGAACTGTAAATACTCTGGAATTCCATTGTGGTTACTGAGCATGTAATTGTGTGGTAATTGCCATGAATTCACAAGATAATTCGAAGGTTATTTTTGTCTTCTAAACTTATGCTGGCATACTATATAAACAAACAAAATCAAGATCAGGCCCCAGTCAATGACAGAGAGAGGCAGGCACCTGCCTGCGGGATCAGCTCAGTGCTGTGTGTCTTAGCTCCATAGGGCAGCAGAGGAGCTCTGTTGACTCCAGACCACCACGTTATCTCAGAGGAGCTCACTGTCCCGTGTACACGATTATGAGACCACAAGTAAGGATAGGCTGTCCTGAGGCTTCTTCCTCTTTGAATGCAGACTGTGATTCCACCTCCTCCAGGACCTGAGCTTGAAACTCATGGAGAACCTGAAAGCAGAGTCAGGATATTTGGCATGTCTCTTGGTTGCTGCCGCTCTTCTGTTACCATCACCATCACCATCCCATCCCAGTGCTGGAGTGCTGCGGAGGTGAAGGCAAGCAGAATTCTGTAGTGGAAAGGTGACGTGGACTTGGGAAGGGGTCACTTACTGTCTGTGTGATCTTGATCATATCCTTCATCTTCTCTGAACTTCTGATGACCTGACACTATGCCTGAACCTGGTGAATGGGAGTTACTATTTTCGTTGCAGTTCCTTTGAAAGGGTTTTGGACTTGCAGTAAATGTATTTGCCCAGGCTGTTCCTTCCTCCGCTGGTAGCCTGTCTCCTGGGATTCTGAGCATTAACACCAGATTGATGGTTTTTTCCCGACGCCAGGCTGGTCATTCTCTTGCTCAGAGGTCTTCAGTGTCTCCTTCTTGCTTTCATGATGGAAACCAGGAGCTTGGTGTGGTGGGCAGGCCCCCAGGCTTGCTCAGGGCCTGCTCTAGCCGCTTCTCTGCATCTCTCCCTCCCTGATCCTCTGCTGTTGGGTCACAGGTGCCTCTGGACAGATGGTGTCTTCGAACTCCATCCCATTTACTGGGGAGGTCTTCTCGTCTCAGCACAATTGCCCTCGTCCTTTGGGCCACATCAGGTTCTGTGTACTTAGAAAGCATCCCCTGGACCTGTTAGTCCAAGGTCATTTTTCCTAAGAACTCCAGCGGGAGGCCAGGAGTCTGTGACTCAAACGGCACCTACAGCAGGCCTTGTGAGTTTTCCTTGTGTGTGTGTTATCTATTCTAAAATCAATGTCTTGTCTGTATCTCCTTTTCCTCCTTAAGGATAGGGACTTTGTCAAATGTCCTTGTGTCTCTGAAAATCCTGGCATACGTTAGGTGCTTAATAAATGTGTTACCATAATGCTAAGAAAGGTAAACTTACAGAACACACCTACTTTTTTTTTTTTTTTTTAAAGAGAGAGGGACAGTGAGAGAGACAGAGAAAGAGAGAAACAACTTTATTGAGTTTTTCACATGGCCTTAGTTGCTCCAACACTCAGTTGTGTACGTGGTGCTGGGGTTTGAACCTGGGTCCTCGTGCTTGCCAGGCAAGCGCCAAAACCACTGAGCCACTGCTCCAGCCCCACACACCTACTTTTTTAAGAAACTTAACCAACCCCACAGTTCCTACAGGAAGAAAGTGCTGATTGTCTTGGTTGCCTTTTCTCCAGCCTGGTGGCCTGAATGACAGAAGTACTGAGTGAAGATTGAGTGAACATGTGGAGACGTTGTTACAGCATCCGCACACAGTCAGCACTCGGCAAATGTTAGCAGTTATCACGAATGGAACTCTTACTTAAAATAAAGACTGACCAACCAACCAATGAGCCTTTTCATCAAAAAGCCTGAACCAGAAGACTGGACTTAGCTACTTATTAAGTTTATGACCTTGGGCAGCTCACTTAACTTTGCTGGCCTCAGTTTCCTGTTCTATAAAATGGGTCTAATACTTGTCTGATCTTTTCCCTGGGATTATAATAGGGATAAAATAAGCTCATATAAAATGTACAAATAGAAAAAAATTACTATTAAGAGTTTGTTTTGTATGATCTAATCTCTTCTGATGCTTAAAATCCATTTAGGTTTGCCAAGAATTAAAAAAAAGAAAAGAAATCACCATTTGGAAATACCAACTGAAATTAAAAAATGCCTTTTGATCCAACAAATACATTCTGGAATTTTATTTTCTAAGATATACTAAAATATACTGAAAACACAAGCAAAATGATGTATCTACAAAGTTAGTCTCTGCATTACTGTTTATAATATGAAAAAATGGAACAACTCCAAAATCTGCCAACAGAGGAAAGGATAAATAAATTATGGCACAGGCATGCAATGGAACAATATGTTATTAAAAAGAAATGAGATAAAAAAATTGGTATAGAAAGCTCTTTAGAGAAAAAAGTGAAATTCAGAAGTGTGTATTTTAGGGTACATTTTGGGTCTAAAGAGGGGAGAGATCTTCTGTGTATTTACTTGTCTGTGAAGAAAGGTGTGCTGAAAGCATACACAGACACTGAGAATGGAGGTGATCTTTGTGGGGTGCAGTGGGAATGGGCAATGGGAAGGACCTGATGTCCATCTGAAAGACTTGCCTTTTGAATCATGCAGATTATAAGTACCTCAAAAAATTAATTGAGAATGTCATTAAGGGCTGGAGCGGTGGCTCAGTGGTTATGGCGCTTGCCTGGCATGCTGGAGGGCACGAGCTCAAACCCAGCACCACGTACACAATGAAGTGTCAGAGCAACGAAGGCCATGTGAAAAACTAAATAAAAATGGATTCTCTTTTTCTCTCTCTCTTTCTTTAGAAAAAAAAAAGAATGCCATTAAACTTGATTTTGAAGACAAGATGAAAATGTTACTTCATGAATACTTTCTATGTATGAACTGTTTATTTTTTTAAAAAAATATGGTCAAGCTTGCCTATATGGTTTGTGGTGTAAGAAATATCATCTTTTCCATATTTTTTGCTATTTTTATGGAAATATGTGCTATTTATATGGAAACTAGTTCCAGGTCCACTCCTGTTTCCTTTCCAAAACCCCAGACTCCTCCATGACCATCCAACCCATCTAGTGCTGTGACAAGTTTTGGCTAAGCTCAGAGTAGACCAGAAGCCAGTTCATGATAGCAGTGTGCCTGAGAACATCCTCAGCCCACAGGGAGAGGAATCCTCATTTGGAGGGAGTTTTCTCTATGGCCTCACCCAGAGACTTCCTTGGGATGAGCTTACCCTCCTCGGGGGCGGGGTCCCTGACTCTCAGCCAGGGCGAGGCAGGTTAAACATACAGGATTTTAAATTGACAGCCTCAAGTTAAATCTGGGATTCACCGTTTGTTTGCTGAGCAGCCTTCGACAAGTTTCTTAACATCTCTTCACCTCAGTCTTCTTATCCACAAAAAAACATAACAGTAACTACCTAATATATTGGGTTGTAGAAAGAGTCATGTAAAACCTGTAATAAAATACCTGATGTGGAGTGAGACTTAATACGCTCTGGATGTTACTCTATCATACTAACGAATGTGGCACGGTGATCTGCTGCCTTATCTCTTTCTCTTGATAAGCTTGGAGCTCTTTGCTGTTGATTCTTATGTCCTGTGTCCTGTGCTTTTTTTTTTTTTTTTTTTTTTTGGTGGTACTCGGGATTGAACCCCGGGACACTCTATCACTGAGCTACATCCCCAGCCCTTTTTATGTTTTACTTTGAGACAGGGTTTTGCTAAGTTGCTGAGGCTGGCCTTGAACTTGTGATCCTCCTGCCTCAGCCTCCAGAGTCACTGGATCACAGGTGAGTGCCACTGTGCCCAATCTTTGTGTTCAGTTGAGTACCAGGCACAAATAGATGTGAGGCAGAAAAAGTTAGGCAGTTCAGTGTAGGCAGAACAATGTGGGTTGGTAAGGAGAAAATTAACTGATGGTCATCTTTCCTGAGAGGGCAAAGACATCCCCCAATGCTAATGAGGGTCTGAAAAGATAGGCCAGGTGCAGACACTCCCTGCTGCTAAGCAAGGAACCACATTCTTTCTTTTGGTACCTAAGACATGGATCAAAGAGCCTAAGGCATGGATCAAAGACTGGACCAGAATTCCCCGCACCTGCATCCTAGGTACTGGAGCAGGGAAGCAGTGACCAGTCAAGGAGAGGTCGTCATATAGAAAGGGCAAAGCTCACTGCCTCATCGGCTCTGTCCCCTTCCCCCACTCTGGGGAAAGTCTGCTCTTTTCCCTGTGCTTTACTTTCTATAATAAAATTCGTCTACTACGCTTGCCTCGGTGTCCCTCGGTTTCATTCTTCGACTCCGAGAGGACACGAACCCGACATCCACATCACTGGCAACAGATGTTGAGTAGAATACTTGCTGAATTGACTTGCACTTGATTTTTGCTGAAAGTATTAACCGGTAGAGCAAAGGTGATGGCTGATGAGGATTAGGATAAGACTGTGGTAACAATAGGGCCCCTTTCTAGAAGTTTCTGGGGGATGTGGAGAAGCCCTGTGCAGGAAAGGCTGCAGCATGGAGTACAGGGCTTTCCTGTGTTCCCTCACAGGAGATGCCCCACCCTGCTGCCTCCACAGTGCCTGAGGCTGCCCAGCTGGGCTAGGAACAGAGCCCCTTCCTACAGGCCCCATAAAGTCAATTTGCTCAAGAAAGGACATCAAGGATAGCATTTAGCCCTCCTTATTCTAAAATTAAGGAAACTGAGGCCAGAGAGAAGATTCATGATGCTTGGCTCCCCAACCAGTGCCCTTCACTCCCAATTCCCATTGGCCACATCTGGACTATGTGGGAATTTCAGAAGTGAGCCTTTTCTACAAAAACAGGAAAAAAAAAAGACAAAACATTATTGGTAGAAGTCTGGTCTTATTAAACTACCTTTCTAAATCACAATCTAACAAGAATGCTTCAAGCTAAATAAAAGAAGCCCGAACTACTCCTTTTCACTGGAGAATATAATTTTGCTTCAGCCACGATTTAAATTGATTTAGTTCTGAGCACCAGCATTTCAAGTGTGGAGCATATTCTATTTTCGCCATGATACTTGTTTTGACAGTGATGCATTTCAGTTGACATAGTTGAAATCCTTATGCAATAAATCTCTGCCTGAAAATTAATCATGTTTATAATATTCTGAGAATTAATAACACCCATTGCTCAAATCATTAACTTAAAAAAGGAGCTTCCAAAATCTGTTCTCGGCAGTAAGGGACCACAAATAAATGAATGTTTGATAAAATAATCCAAGTAGCAGTTTAACAAGCGTAAACCGGAATGTGGCTGCAATAACACAGAACTATTGTTTAAGGGTTGGCAGAGGCTGATGAGGTTCTTATTTCAGTTATGAAGCAGGCATCCACATGCATAATGAACTGCTCTCTGAATTATTAATGTGTTGCTTATTTAGCCTCATCTGTCTAGAAGATAATGTATCCTAACTCTAATGAGTGATTGGTTTTGTACATAATTACAGTAGCAGCAGTAGTGGGGGAACCGTGCGCCTTCAAAGGAGTTCTAAAAATAAAGTCATAGCATAAACTCTGTTGTTGTTGCATTCTATCAAAATCAAACCCGAAGCATTTGAGAATTCATAATAAATTACAGGAGACAGAATCATTATTAACATCATAATTTAACACAAAAGGTTTTACTTAATCATTCATTACAGATCATGTGCGGTTAAGATGTGTATAAATGACTTGCGTTGTTTGAAGACATTGGGAAGATGCTCCCCTTCGGACACTCACCTGTGGGGGGGCTAGAGGGACAGAAGAAGGGCAGGGTGCAGACCGATTGGAAAGGGTGGCCATTTATGCTGATTCTGACAGAACGTTAATTAAAAGTGAAACAGCGATTTCCTGCTTATTTCTAAAGCATGCGTATCTGGGATTCTCACGGTCAGATTTGTTTGTTTACTCCTCCAAGTGGTTCTTTGTGGAGGAGACAGGATGGGAAGTTCGATCACCTGGTCTACAGGTCTAAAGGTATAAACAGTCCTGCCACCTATTTGTGATATGGAACAGTTCAGAGACCTTTCTGAGAATCCAGAACAGGTTTTTTATTTTTTTCCCTTTCTCCTGTTTCGCACATTATTAAAGAAATAGGGCCAGACTAGAAGCATTTTGCAGGCATTAGTTCTGAATTGCATTCATTCTTGGAGTGGTGTCCTCCGTCAGCTTCCTTCCTCTCAACCTTCAAAAGGGGCTGTCAACTGCAAGCCCAATGGCATCACAGTCTGTTCACACTTGGTCAGGAGGCTTCAGTTGGTTGTGAAATTGTGCTGTGTACGCCTCTGCACATGCTTCTTAAAAAAGCCTATCAAGCGTGCACCATGTACGGGGTGTGCGCACACACAATCACAGTGGCACGGGGATGGGCTCATCTATTTTTCTCTTTAGGACCAAAAGCACTGTGAATGTAACCCCACATCAGAGATCCTGCATAGCTTTCCCAGTGATTGTAGAGACATTTGAATTACTGAAGATCATATGCTTCCGTCTTCTGTGTAGGTAGATCCTAAAAGTGGTTAACACTCTTGATCACAGAATTCCCATATGTGGCCTGTAGCTAGGCATGAAACCTATGGGCAAGATGCTTAATTCAAAGTACAACTTCTGTTTATAGCTTTCTGAAGCTACTTAAGTGCGGTGAATTGCCTTTGGAAGGCTTGTGTTGGATACTAACTCAGCTTCCAGCTTCCTTTTGGAAGTGTCCTGGAGTTAGGTTCACTAGGCAGAAGCACTTAAGTGTTACTGTTCTCTCCCGCTGGCGTTGAACCTGAGGTCCATGGGTCCTCTTAGTGAAGATGAAGGCCAGAGATGGGGCTGGACCTGGGTGCGGGCTTCTCAGCAAGCTCATGGTGCCTAATTAAAGCAGTCTCTTTCTCCTCTCCAGTCTCATTCTGCCTCTCAGTGAGCAGACATCCAGAGGATTCCTGTGAATGAGGTCTTGACTGGTATCTCACAGGACAACCAGACTGAAGAGGAGAAGGGAGAAGCTGTTTGAGTCCCCAAGACATCAGGCACACTCTCTAGAAAGAATATGGAGCCTAGGAAGAGTTAAACAGGGCCAATTAAATCCAGAGGCATCTCGTAGATCCAAAGGGGCTCAGCCCAGAGGCAGGACACATTGCTCTGAAAAAGTATCTCTGGGACACCAGGGTGTGGTCCTGTAACTACCAGCATTCCTCTTTGATCTTTTCTTCTATATTTGGATTTCAAGAGGAGTTTCGTTTGCAAAAAAAGGCAGGAAGCCCACTGCAGTCCAAGCAGAAGAAACCCTTTGGCAGTTGTCAGAGCACCTGAGGCTGGAGAACCCCAGTACACTCCTACACTAAGGGCTCTCTGGTCCTCTTGACCTTTGATCCCTCTCTCTGTGATTGACTTAGCTTGCTGGACCAAGCAGCTCATCGCTTCATGGAGACCTACCTTTTGCTACCCAGGGTACTGAGGTTGCTGAAGTTTACCCAGTTGCAGGACCTGGTCTCAGCCAACCCAGTGAGGAGGCTAGTGATGAGAAGGGAGGTTGTGACTGTGGGAAGAGGCAGATCATAAAGGGCCTTGTTAACCAGGCTGGGAAGTTGGGACAGGCGTTATTTGAAAAATCCCAAGTATAGGAGCCAGAGCGGTGACTCAGTGGTTATGGAACTTGCCTGGCATGCACAAGGATGCGGTTTGAACCCCAGCACCACGTACATAACTAAGTGTCGGAGCATTGAAAGCCACATGAAAAACCAAATAAAATTGATTCTCTCTTTCTCTCTTTCACTGTCCCTCTCTCTTAAAACAAACAAACAAACAAAAACCCAAGTAGGGAAGTAACATGCTTAGATTTGCTTTTTACCGTGCCACCTCGGGCTGCAATGTGTGGTCAGAATGAGGAGAGACATAGGAGCCAGGGAAAGCTAGCCAGTAGCTAGTGTGAGCTAATGAAAGCAGACAAGGAGGCAGCACCTTCCTGGAGGGAGAGGAGGGGTCAGATGGAGCCTTTTCAGCAGCCAGAAGCAAGGGGACATGGCTGCTGACTGGCTGTGGGGCTAGGGTGTCTCTTATTAGCCTCTGAATGGAAGCCCTGGACAAAGGGTGACAGTGCGGTTTTGAACAGCTTGGCCCCGAGGACTCGAAGCAGAGGCGTTCTGTAGAATATTGGATCAAGGAGTTGACAGCCTAAAAACAAGTGGGGGCTGGAAATGTGGGTCCTGCTCTTTGAAACAGCAGGTGCCAGGGGACACCCAAAAAGAAAACCTGTGACCATGGCCGTGACCTTTCAGGTTGACAAAGCTGCTTCCTTGTTCTGACTGCGCTCTCCCTTTCCTCTGACTGAGATGGTCACATCCCCAGGACCCCTCCTGTAGTGGTTCAGCGACTGGCCTGTCTTTCTCCTTTCTCAGAGCCTGGCACGCCGCAGGTGGGTGTCGCTGGACATGAGAATAGTCGGGAAGTGTCTGCTGCTTACCGGCGCTGACACTTTGCTAAGGTGCTTCGTTTTCCTTTCTTTCTTTGGAATGTAGCGGGGCACTTTAAAGGTGCTCAAACTGCAATCCAGATGGCCATTTGTCAGGTACAGGGCGAGCTGAGTCAGGGCCAGCTGATCACTATACGAGAGGCTGAGGTCCGTTGCCCATACCTGATCAAAACAGGAGCCGGGAAGGTAAAGGTGAGACCAGGAAACAGGAGAGAAAAGAAAGCCCCTGCTGCCCCTAATCAGACCCAACCAAAGCGGATCAAACTAAAGCAGGGACCGCGGGGCTTAATGGAAATGTTGCTTCTGTTCTACATCGTTTAAGCCAGGGGATGGAGTCTGATTCTCATTGGAGGATTCGAGGTTACATGAGAAGTTACTGGAATGAAAACCCCTGGCTGACACAAATCTAGCAGAGACGCCCTGACCCTAAAGGCTCATGCTGACTTGGATTTTTTTTTTGTCCATAGTTTGGAATTTTGGAGGTCAGTGCAATGTTTTCTACAGAGAAAATGGGACTGGACAGAAACCTCAGAGGGTAGGAAACTAAAGAGGTGAAGAAAGAGGGGTGCGTACAAGATGGAAAGAGTGAGTGAACACGAGAAAAGGTAGTTTGTCTTGATTTTGGAAAAAGCAGTGCTGACCTCTCTAGGAATCCCAAAATGATGTTTTTGTTTTTTATTTTTTTTAAAAAGAGAACCAACTTTTCTTAGTTTCTCATTTGGCTCTCTTTGCTCAGACCTTCATGGTGTACGTGGTGCTGCAGTACGAACCTACATCCTTGTGTATGCAATGCAAGTGCTATAACCACAGAGTCACCGCTCCAGCCCCCAAAATGATCCTTAAGGGAAGCTGATGGCTGGCTTGTCAGTCTTAGGTCCACCACCATTTTACTATGGGAATGCAGGAATATTCCTTTACCACCCTACAGAGTCAATTCCCTGGACAAATAGTCACTGAGCATCTACTGTGCGTTAAGCTGATAACAACAAAGATAGGTCATGTGGTGCCTCTTCTGATCCTCCCAGGGCAGATGGACTTTGATTGTCCTTGTCACTTTCCACCACACACTGAATCCAGAAGGACCTTGGATCCACCTCGGTTCAATGCCCCAAGGATATCACTGTGCTAGTAATGGAGAATCAAAGGTAAAAAAATGGGCAAAGGTGTTGTCATCGAGAAGGAAAAGTCGGATCCACACATATGCAATTAGTTATAATACATAAAATATGTAATATAATAACGGGATGTATAAAGCAGAACTGAAGCAGAAAGAAGCTCAGACTAGTTTTACCTTGTGAAGTCCGGACTGTGTCCCAAAGGTGGCATTTCAACAAGCAATAAAACCACTCCTGGCTGCAGGTGCCAAGCACCTACAGTGCTCCAGGTGCTTCACAAAACCTCAGATCTTTACAATAACCCCCCCAAAACCACAGCCCCATGTTACAGGTGAAGAAACAGGTTAAGCAAGGTACCCAAGTCTACAGGGCTGGAAGTGGTGGTGCTGGGACTTGAATCCAGCTCTGCCTGGCTCTGAGTACCCCTTCTACCCATTCCCTGATGCGGGAGATGGCACTGATCTGTACCGATTCTCCAGTCAGATTAAAAGCTAAAGTTGCAGAGGATCGGAGCATGCTCTTGTTTGATATAATCCACGCTATGGAATTGTCTTGTGGAGAAAACATGAAGTATTGCATTTCTGCATTGTGCTGTAATTAGCGGTAATGCATTTTCACTCTAGGAAGTTGGAAACTAACACATTTTCATGAAGACTTGATTAAATATTTCTTTCCTCTTAGAAGGCCTACAAGTGCCTCACTCACCAACTCTGTATGTTAAAATACATAATATATCTGCCCTAGAGTGGACTCCTCTCAAACAAATCTAGCAGTGAGTGACTTGAGTAAGCATTGAATGTAAATGGCATCATTATAAGGATATTAAGGGGTCAAGCTGTCAAGGCCCCTTGCTAAACTGAAGCTAATTTCAGGAGTCATATTCACACAGTAATGCCCTTTTATAATAGCAAATAAATCACATTTGTAACAATTGTTAAAAACTAACTGCCAAGTATCTGTCGCAGTTGTAAATATCCTATTTGTCAACTTAAATATTTCCTGCTGTATGGCATAAGATGTAAATCAGATGGGGACAGTTTCTGTTCCTTTACAGGAAAAAGTGAACTTGCTGATCTTGCATGCCAGGCATATTTTGTCCTCCCTCCCCCTGAGCTTCTATTTTCATGCCTTAGTGTTCTTGATCAACAAACAGTATTTATGCTAATAGTATTAATGCTTGGTGATGAGGATTTTAACAGGGAGTCAGCACAGTATAGGGTACAGATCGAGACCCAGGGAGTCAGAGAACCTATGTATACCTGGCCTTGACAAGCAGTGTAAACTTGAAGGACTTTGAGGCTTCCTCTATCTCCATATCCTTAGGTGTCAAGCTATAAAATTCAATACAAACGTTTCTTATGGTTACTAAACATTCTCTTTGGGAGGAGATTCTTCGGAGGCACATTTTGGGTTCTCTCTGGAGCCACTGAAGCTCTCCACGTCATAACTGGGTTGCCTGGATGTAATCACTGGGTTCAACCTTACAACTCCATCCAGTAGGCTACTGGGTTAGGGCATGGTTGGTATCATCCTAGTTCCATTTTACCCATGAGGACTGTGAGATCGAAAAGTGGTTTCATGGTTTGCCTGAGATAGAGCACAGACCTGAGCTCTGGACTTTACAAAAGCAAAGCAAAAGCTTCTCCAGGGTGCTCAAACTCCTTGGTTCACAAAGTAATAGAGAAATAGTAGAACAAATTTCCTTAAGCCTTTTCCTCAACAGCAGGCTTGCCTGATCTGCTCAGATAATTGTTCTGTTCTCCATCTGGTTTTTCCACTGAAGACACTGCCTGAGGCATGCTTGTTTTGTGTACAGGGTTCCTATCTCCTCCTCTAGACCGTCAGCCCTTTAGGGGAAGCTGCCGAGTCTTTGTCTTCCTGAAGTGCCCAGTGTGCTGGGCAGGGATTGGCGCTGCAGGGAGCATCCTCCATCGGAAAGCTGAGTTGTGAAACAAACCGCCACCCTCTCCCCCCACCCGCCCACCAAGGGTGTCTCCGTGCCTGGGTTCGGATTCAAATGAAACAAATATTCATTGAGTTTCTCCTCTGTGCCACCCGGGAGGCTTTCACGCACCTCTTGTTTAATCTCATTTTTGAAATTTGCACTTTGATATTAACTTTAGAACCCAATCTTTCTCTGCACTGAATTCCCCCTCACGATTTAGGTGAGTGATCTTGGTGGCCTGTATAAAGACACTGTGAACAGGGATAGGGACAAGTGGATGGATTTTGCAATGTGTTGATGGTGGCTTTGACATGACTTGCTTATAATGACTAGCTTGACAGGTTAATTGATTAGATGTGAGGGAGAAGGGAAAACATTACAGAAGGTTAGAGCTGGGAATCACCTAATACAATCAGTTTACTTAAGAAATGGAGCAACTCTGGCGTGGAAACTGAAGTGGTTGTCTCTAGGTCACAGAGCCAGGCATCCAAGGTGCAGGAAAAGAACCCAGGAGGTCTCAGCTCTCAGTCAGTCATCACCTGTGGATTACTGTTTGGTGGATGAGGTTCAAAAACCACTTTGTTAAAAATGGCTTAACCGTTAGAGAGATTGATATCAAGGCCTTAAGAGCACAGCAACACAAAAGCATTTGACCCAGCATTTCTTATAATATTGAAAAACTGTAGCTGTCCAACATTCAGGCATTAGTTCAGAAGATTAGGACACACCCAAGTGATGGGACAGTCTGTGATATTGTCGTGAGAGATGATGGCTGTGGATAACTTTTGATGATTTAGGAATATGAAAAAGCAACAAGAGGATAGAAGTTTACTGAGGAACACCTTCTTTACAAAAATAATTTGCATGTAAAAGATTACATGAGAATATAACAGAATATTAAACATTAATGTTAACATTAGCAGAATTATAACTGCGGTTGCATATAGACTTCATGCATAGTTTAGATCTACCTACATGACACTTATCTAATACGGTAGCCACGAACCACATGTGACTATCGAGCACATGAAATCCAAACTGAGATGTACCGCTAGTGTTAAAGACATGTCAGATTCCCAAGAGGATGCAGAAGAGAATGTAACATTTTATATTGACTACATGCTAAAACGATAATACTTTGGTTATGCTGGGTTGAAAAAATAAAAATTATTTTCATCATCTTTTTGGTTAATTTCTTAAAAGGGATTATTAGGATATTTGGCAAACAAGTCGACTGCAACTTCAGCAAAGGCGTAGTGCCGGGGGAGTTGAGGGTGGGAGAGAAGCCACAGAGGCTGGGGCTGTCCAGTGCCCTGACTGCTACTGTGCGGGAAGCTGTGCTCACTGCAGCTTCACCCAGAAGCCAGGGCACCTGGGAGCCAGAAGACAGGAGTGTTCTGTTCTCATGTCCTTTGTGATTGCAAGGGAATAGTGAGACAGTTTTAGGAGAGATAGTAAAATGGCTAAGTAGTCAGGACCCCTGGCCCCATTCAACCACACCTAGAAGTGAAACAATAAAGAGCCTTCATACGTAAGTGATTGTGAGGCTCACCTGTGGGAGCGACTCCTTTGTCCCAGAGGGAGGAAAACTAAGAAGTGGGGGTGGACACAGATGGGAGCCTGGAAAGAATTGCTTCCTGTTTTGCATAGGTTTTAACCAATGACTTTGGTGCTTAGTCTCAATGCCTGCTTTGCATAGGTTTCAACCAATGGTGTAGATGCATTTCTCAATGCCTGCTTTGCGTGAATGTTAATTATGCTCATACCCCAAATCTATATAACCCCTCGCTTAACCTCCAGCAGAGGGTGTCCTGCTTCCAGGTGCCCCTCCGCCTTGCGGAGTCTCTGCTTCCCTTCCTTAAATAAATCCTACTCCTTTTACTCTTCCTTCCGTGCTTGTTCGTGGATTTTATTCTTCAAATTTGTGAGACAAAAACCCAGAAGATTGGCGCTGAATTCCCCGGGGTGAATTTCCACCACACCAGGAGCTGCAACACCCAGCTTTTAGCTGGGGAGCTGCTAGCACTATTTTGGCTGCAGAAACATGCAGCCAGTCCAAATTCCCATTTGAACTGGGAATAGCTGTGAACACTAGAAGTGGGCTATTTTGGCTCCTGGAATCTGCAGTCAGCCCAGACTCCATTTGCCAAAGGGAGCAGAGAATCCGGCCTCATCTCAAAACCCTGCATCAATAACATGCTTCTGTGTGGGGAGGGGTGGGGGAGAGACCCGGCAAGGGGCCCTTTTTGCCTTAGGTGTTCCGGGCAGATGGAGGCCGCCTGCTCACCCCTGCTTCTTCTGCCTCTTTCCAATGACAGGCGGGATGGATGGATGGCAGAGCATCCAGATGTGGGCAGATGTGCTCTGGTTCTACATTCTGTCTCCAAGTTCAAATAACATTCTATAACAAAGGGTTTGGTCTTGACCCTTCTCTTATAGGCTTTGGCAGGGAGGGACTAATTTATAGATCAAACAACATTCATTGAAGATTAGAATTTCAGAGTTTTAAGAATCCATAGGTGTTTTGCAGACTTATCTCCAGGTTTTCCCTCCTCTTCCTCCTTCATCTTTCTTTTCCTCTCCTCCTCCTTGCGCTTTTCCTCCTTCTCCTTTTCTTTCCTGTCTTTTTTCTTTTTGTTAGGAGAAGAACTTGAGGCTTCAGACAGGACAAGTGGCTTGCTAAAGTCCCAAGCTTTTGGAATCAGGATCTGGGACATATATTTGTGATTCACAGCAGCAGGACACCTCTCTGGGGCATACTTTCCTCTGCTAATCACTGGGACATAATAGTCCTGGTGAACTTCTGTCCACATCAGATGTATATACGAGGCTAACTGGGAGTTGTAAAGATTTATCCACTTTGTGAAAAAAAAATTAAAAGACTTACTCTCTAACTAAACCAATTGTGAGAGAAGCAGTATTGGCATTCACCTACCGCAGAAATGGTGTGCGACTTTCAGAGCAAAATGTGGTGCAAAGCCCATCCTCCTTGGTGGAGGGGTTTGTGAGACACCTCCCTACCCATACTTTTGTGCAGATTCACAGACCCAAATTTGACATGAAATCCACCACTGGACCATTTGATGCCTTCTAGAACAACACCAAGCCATCAATTAAACCCATGCATTCCCACTGAGATGGTGAAGCTACAGAAACCAGCCTGTGTGCCCAGCTCCTCCAGTTGCTAGATAATGCAGCCATGGGTAGGCCTAGGTTCCTCTGTCCCTCCGGTTTGGCTAAGTACATAGCCAATGTGAAGTTGGGGAACCCACTGGACAGTGTTGAGCGGAGGGGTGCCACGATCTAACTTCTATTTTTAAACATTATTCTGATTGCACTAAGAAGTTACTATGAGGGGCAAGGATGGAGAAAGAGAGTCCAGTTAGGAAGACATTGCTGTAATATGAGTGAGAAAAGATAGTGGCTGCACCAGTATGACAATGGTGGCAGGTGGCTGGATGGGCATATTACAGACACATTCAAAAAGTAGAACCCAGGGGCTGGAGCGGTGGCTCGACAGTTATGGCGCTTGCCTGGCATGTTCAAGTACACGGTTCAAACCCCAGCACCCATGTACACAACTAAGTGTCGGAGCAACAAAAGCCATGTGAAAAACTCAATAAAAGTTGATTCTCTCTTTAAAAAAAAAAAAGTGTAGAACCCAAAGGACTTGCTGATGGTAAGAGGACAAAGATGTCACCAAGACTTTTGCCCTGCAGAAAATGAAAGGAGGGAGTAAACATTTCCGGAGATCGGCAGAAAGCTGCAGGAGTAGTTGAGAGGGTAGAATCAAGATTTTCTGTGCCGAGTATGTTAATTTGTTGGACAATGTTCTAGTGTGAGGGTGGGTAGAGTATAAGGCACCATTTCTCCTTTCTCAGATGTTCAATCAGGAGCCAAGGCTGGGCTGGGCTGTAGTTTTAATGCAGAATCAATCCGTGGTACTGTCAGGCCTGGGACTCAGGCTCTCCCTGATTGGGCAGAGGTGAGATCTGCAGGACCTGACACTTTCCCTAGGGGACACTGGCAGAAGACTGTGGCTTGAGGGAGGTAAATGATTTCCTTGGATTGGAAAGATCTTTGGGCCTGAAATACAGGACCTGGCTGGGAGTGCTGACCTTGCCATGGCTGTCTGCACGGTCTTAGCAACTTCCTTCCCCTTTCTGGGCCTGTTTCTTTATCTATTAACATGAGCTTTACGGTGTCTACCCCTGAAGGCTGTTGGAGAATCCAGAGACCACCTGAGATAGTGTGTGAGTCCTCTCTGCAGGGGCTTGGCAGGAACACATCTGTTTGGACCCTGATCCTTCCCCCTCTGACTGCCAGGAGCAGAGTTGGGGCAAAGAACAGAACTTGCTTCTTGACCTTTGACTTGGAAATTCTTGAAAGCTTCTCAGAGATGGAGAGCAAAAACAGGTTTCAGAACCCCATGTTCTCCCAGGCAGTTAATAAATGACATCTCCTTTTCCCCCCACCTGGATAATTGAAGTGCCAGACGGCATTGAGATCTTCCATGTGGTAAACACATTTTATACTTAATTTTAAAGAAGGAGTACATTGCACTGTAAGAATTTTCAATGCCTAAAACATTAATACGATTATGATGTTTCGTAAGAGTTGTTCGCATTCCACGCACAAAAATAGTTAGGGGGGACAGCAGCCTCTTGGCCTGTTGCCACCTAGTGGTGACTTCTGGGATAGCCGCTCTTGGAGATGGGCCCTTGCTGCTGTCATGTGGGGCAGTCACCTGGTCAGCAAGGGAGGCTGCTGATATTCATCTTGGAGCCCTTCCCCTCTGATTCCGTTGATGCTCTTTATGCATTTGGGCATGGCTTCAATCACAGCTCACGAGGCTGTTTCTGAGCAACCAGAGCTTCCGTTCTCTATCGCACCCACCCTGCATACTGTCTTATCTTTCTTCTTTGGAGTCTGGGCCTTGATTCTGAGCACTCAGGGCTGGGTGGTCCACCATGCCTAGAGCCCCCATGATTTTCAAAGGCCTCCAAAATGTCTGGATTCCAAAAACAAAACAAAAAATATGTCATTGGCACCCAAATACGAAAACTGCAAAATAATTGCAAGTTTTAAGAAAAATATCCACAAAGACGAACATGTCAGTCAAATGCAGCACAACTCTTCCGAGGTGATGCGGAAGTCATTTGATGTGGGGGTGGATTTTGATGTGAAATCTCTAGAACCGAAAGCACGCAGCCCCTTAGGAGGTCTTAAATAGCCCTATCCTGGTGGACGGTGAATGACCTTCATCATCCCACCTTCTCATTATATGGATGAGGATTTTGAGAAGTGAACTAATTTGCTCAGGTTCCATAATTAGGGGAAATACTGGGATCAGAGCCTCACCCTTGGTCTAGCTCTTTCTATGACATCTAATTGCTTGCATTAATAAACTTTTTTTTTTCATGTGTGGTGCCAGAAGCTTCTCATGTTGAGGGTATACAAAATGAAAAATCTTAAAATATGAACTTGTATCAGCAGCAGCTATACTTATATTTTTCTTTTTTTAAAAAAAAATCTTTTAACATATTCCTGCCTCCTCTGCTTCCTTTTCCAAGTTTCTTCTACTACCTCTATAAATTTATGATCTTCCCAACAGAAGACTGTTGGCCTAACTGTGTTATTTATATTCCTAGGGTACAGGATTACACACTCACTTATTTTTTATTCCTATTTAAGTATTTCCTTGCTTTTTGTTTTTACTATGAATTCTTTGGGAGACCACTTTATTATTTTGACATTAAGCCCTCAACATGAAATAATAAACATTAAACCCCAATTTTTATAACCTATTACAGGTTTGTAGGACGAGTAATGATGTACGCTTCTTCCTGTAGCACTTGAACCAAGTAATCCCCTACTGCATGTGACACTTCTTTAATTTCCGCAATGTGATTGTCGGGGCCGGTGAGTGATTGGCTTTGTTGGGAAGTGTTCCTTTAATTCTGTCACAAAGGAGCTTTCTAAGCAGAAGCGTGCATGTTGCACAGCTCCCAGCAGAAAGGGTCCCTGTGCACTGTTCTTCTCAGCCTGGAGGGTGCCATGCAGAGCAAGGTGAGGATGAGCAGGTGGCTCTGTCCCCAGTCAGTGTGAGGGATTAGCAGTAGAGTTTTTTCCTTCCCAGTTTCCTTACAGCTCGAGGAATCCAGAATCTTTTACAAAGTATAACCTTTGTTGCAGAGTATGTAGGCAAGATGGGGTGGAGCAGTGGCTAAGGGGTTACAGCCCTTGCCTTGCATGCACAAGGACTCGGGTTGGAACTCCAGCACCATGTACACAACTAAGTGTTGGAGCAACGAAGGCCACATGAAAAACTAATAAAATTGATTCTGTTTTTCTCTTTCTCACTGACCCTCTTTAAAAAAAAAAAAGGTAGGCAAGAAACAAGTATTGTCAATGCTATGGCCTTGGTGTTGGTCTAGTCCAGCTGCTTCGATCCATGGATCCTTCCCTTCCATGAAGGGAAGAGGCCTAGTGGGGAGCAGAGCTCAGATCAGAGCGCAGAGTTCTTGATGCCAAGTCCAAGGCGAGGCTGTTTCCATTTGGGGAGTTTCCAGCGAGGGGAATGAGACCAAGAGTGCAGGCCTCTGTTTTCCATCCCACGGCACTCCTGGTAGAAGCAGTGCCAATACATCTTGGTTGGATGATTCAATTAAACAACAAAAGGGGGAAAATCTTCCTCGAAATCAGAGACACGAGAGACAGCACTTTACTCCCACAAGAATGCCAGAAATAAAAAAGAGTGTAACAAGAGTTAGCAAAGACAAATTAGAATCCTCATATGCAGAAAAAATGTTCGGCAGCTCCTCAAAGAGTTCAATTTTGAGTTGCCTATGACCCATCAATTCTAATCCTTGTACATAAGAGAAATGAAGACACATGTTCATGCAAAAACTTGTGAATGAATGTTCACAGCAACATCATTCATAAGGGCCCAAAAGTGGAAGCAACCCAAATATTCATCAACCGGTGAATAGATAAAATGTGGTACAGTTGTACAGTGGAATATTATTCAGCCATAAAAAGGAATGATCCATACAATCAATACATGCTACAATGTGACCGAAGTGTGAAAACATTGTAATTGAAGGAGAACTGTCACAAAAGACCACCTATTGTATTATCCCATTTATGTGAAACATCCAGAATAGGGAAATTCATAGAGACAAAAAGTGGTTCTATCAGCTGAGGGGAGGGAGGTTTGGGGAGTAACTAATGGGTATACAGTATTTTTTGGGAGGGTAAGGGAAAGGTTGTAAAATTAGATAATGGCGATGGTTGCACAAGTCTGTGGCTGTAATAAAAACCACTGAAGTGTACACTTTAAAAAAGTGAACTTTTTAAAAGTTCAATAAAGTGGTTACACACACACTCAACCTTGTCTCCAGAAAACCCACGGTGGGTTTAATCCTTTGTTTAAATGTAGTTGAGTGCATAAATAATAACTGAATGCAAGAGCCTGTGATCAACCACCTCCCAAACTATCTTCTGGTATTCTTCAAGTCAAAACCTTAGAAAGCTTTAAAATGAGCTCTGTGTGGTGGTGCATGCCTGTAATCCCAGCAACTCGGGAGACTGAGGAAGGAGGATTGAAAGCCAGCTTTAGCAATTTAGTGAGGCCCTAAGTAACTTAGGGAGACCCCGTCGCAAAATAAGAAATATAAGGACTGGATTATGTAGCTTAGTGGTAAAGCCTGGGTTAAATCCCACAAAAAAAAAAAAAAAAAAGATTTTTTGCCTCATATAGCTAACAAATATCTGCCATATGCACTAAAGGAAACTAGGGCTCAGTGAGGGTTAACACCTGGGGCCCCATTAGCAGTGGTAGATTGGAAACCGCATACCATCAAGAAGACTCTGAAGACACAGGGTCTGTTTCCTCCCACTCCCCTGGTAGCCCTTTCATTTTGTGTCAGATCCTGGACGAGGTGCACGGGGCATGGCCAAACCCAGGAGACAGGTCTGGTCAGGCTGTGGGAAGGAGACCCAGGAAAGCTCTGTCCTGGGCCCCTGCACCCCCTCCTTTCCTCTTGCTCCATGCCGGTGGTCCCCCAGGCCCTCAGCCTGCCTTCTGTGGGGTGGGCCTCCTCCAGGCTCCGTGCCCTCCACAGGGGCCCTTCCTCACCCTCATCTGGTGGATCCCATAATCCAGTGAATCTTGACGAAGGTGATAGCACAGGGCTGGGTCCGTTACCCGGAGGTGAAGGAGGATTCCACAGCTTTGTCTTTGCTGCCTGTGGACTCTGGGGTTTGGAAGATCTATCAGGCCAACACGTCACTGTTTTTCATGACAGTGGTCTTTAGAAAGCTGGCACTTGACTATGTGGGGCAGAAGGCAGGGCAGACATGGGAGAGGAAGGAGGAAGGGAAGGGAGGGCACACTAAGGGTCAGTCAAGTCGAGGCGCTGTGGCATTTCATCCTCCTGACAGCCTTGTGAGGTGGGTATTAACACCTTCATTTCACAGCAGTGAGAATGCAGAATCAAGGAGCCCAGGAAGTCTGGCCCTGCTCCCAGCTACGTGGCAGGGACTAAAGTCCAGGTTTGCCTAACTGCAAAGACGGGGTCTCTCTGCCATGTTCCATCCTGGCGCGGACACTCTCCCTGGCCAGGGACACGCGCTGGGTAGAATGTGAGAGCACAGCTAGGGTAGCGGTCACATCAGGAAGCTCCATCAATTACTAGAGAGTTCTGAAGCCGAAGGCCTCTGATTCACGGTGGGACTCTGGGCAAGTCACTTACCACCATTCCACCTCACCTTTCCCATCACTGTCTGTAAAGTAAGAGGTGTACAAGGACCAAGCAATACTGTCCTTCAGTACAGGCAGAAAGCCAAGGTTCCTACCGTGATCAATAAAAGGCCTGTGGCTCTTTCCGGAAGCATGTGGGAGGAGCATTAGGGCCTGGGAAGAATTCTGACTGAGCTGCAGACGGAGGGTTACCCTGGAGTCTCACCTGAGGAGGTGCCTCCTGGCCTCCCCACCTGCTTACACAGGACCCTGCCCTGGGTCAGGCCTCTGGCTGCTCAGTTGCCCCCGGGACTGCTTTTACCTGGTAGCTGCTTCTGATACCCATACCCAGGTCCACTTCCAGCAAATGAAAGAAAGCATTAAGGGAGGTGTTTTCCCCCTTCTCTCTTTTTGTCCTTCTCCTCTTTTAAAATCCAAAATGCTGGGGTTGGAGCAGTGGCTCAGCAGTTAAGGTGCTTGCCTGGCAAGTGCAAGGACGCAAGTTCAAACACCAGCACCACGTGCGCAACGAAGTGTCTGAGGAATGAAAGTCACATGAAAAACTAAGATTGCATCTCTCTCTCTCTCTCTCTCTCCCCTCTTTCTTTAAAAAAATAAAAATAAAAATCGAAGTGCTGGAGGTTGGAGCCATGGCTCATGGGGGCTGGAGCAGTGGAGGGGCTGGAGCAGTGGCTCAGTGGTAGAGCCCTTGCCTGCCATGCCTGAGGACCCAGGTTCAAACCCCAGCACCACATAAACAGCTAAGCGTCTGAAGAACAGAAACTGGATGAAAAAATAAATAAAATTCATTCTCAGGGTTGGGGATTTAGCTCAGTGGCAGAGCGCTTGCCTAGCAAGGCCCTGAGTTCGGTCCTCAGCCCTGGAAAAAAAAAATTCATTCTCTCCCTCTATCTTAAAAAAAATCCAATATGCTATATTCTTAATATATAACTTCCTCTCAGGAGAGTACACTAGAAGACTTAGCACATGCCAGATAAATGCTCAATTTCAGCTCTGCTTCTATGGCTAAGCCTTTTACAGTCTGTGAGGCAATTTGTAAAAAATAATTGCAGAATTATTTTCTTCATATTTCCTTCCTCAATAAGTGAATAAAAAATGCAAAATACATGTATTGATCCCCACCCCACCCCCCCAAAATCTGAGATGGCACATTTTTTGGCACACCAGGCGACTTTAACGTGAATGCCAGTTTTACAGTGCTTTTTCTTTGAAACAGTCTTTATGTTGAGCCCTGTAGAAATGGTCTCTTATCCTGTGCTTTTGTTTACAGAGGGTGGGGAACTTCATTGTAGCAGAAAGCGATTCCAAACTCTCTTCCTCCACCCAGGGAAGAGCTGGGGGGGACACCCTTTTCCTCCCTCGTGGAGAACTCCTTATTCTTCCTTAAGTGTCCTGTGATGCTCTCCCTATGCGGAGTGAATTTTGTTGATCTATCTGGAAGTGATTGGTTTTTAATTAGACCTGATTAAATTCCAGAGGTGTGATTTAATATCATTTACATATTCAGACATTTGCGGAAAAATCTAGAAAGGTTAAAAAACAGATGTAGCTAAGGTAGATACCCTAGGGTGGGGTGGGACTGTGGCATGGGAGGGGAAGACAGCTCTTTCTGGAAGGGAAGCCTTCTCGTTTATTTACACATAGGGCTTGGAATGACAGGGAACACAATGAATCTCAAGTTTAAGAAAGCAAAACACATGTTTAAAGGAATATACATATTGCTAAAACACTTCTATTTATGCAAAAGATTCATGTAACTTTATAAAGGTTTTCAGGGATTTTAAAGGATTTTAAGTACTGTGTTAGACTGTACTGGTAACAGATGTTCAACGACACGTTTAAGTTTTTGTTTTACTGAAAAAGCAATGGATTACCTGATATTTTCTTTTTAAAACAACCATACATTTTTAAGTATAGCTCAGATTCATTATTTCTCAAAAGCAAAAATAGTTTAAAATAACAGATGGGCTCCTAAAGATAAACATTGTGATAGTGGAACTGGAGGATTCTGTTTGTTAAAGGATCCCCTTCAGAATTCCACATTTTTTGTGTGTCACTTCTTGTTCTTTTTCTATGAAGACAGATGGTGTCAGTAATTGCCTATATATTTAATTAAGTTAAAAAGCTACATAGTAAGGTTTTGGCAAAAAGTCGGAAATTTTGTGCTATGAGCAAAGAAAGCAGAGACTGGTAGCGTAAGACACCATCCCTCACCAAATACGCATTTTGATGTTCATATTATTGGAAAGTGAGATTGCATTTCATCAACCTAATTATAAGAACAAAGGCATTTATCCTTAAAGATAGAGCCCATAATGGAAACCAGGATGGTGGCTCCCTTACATTTTTTTTTTAAAGCAAGAGAATCAATTTTATTTATTTTTCCAACTGGTCCTTGTTTCTCTGACACTTAGTTATATATGTGATGCTGGGGTTGAACCCAGGTCCTCATGCATGCCAGGCAAGTGCTGTAACCGCTGAGCCACGGCTCCAGCCCCAGCTACCTTGCATTTTTGACCAGCTAGATGAGAAAGGCTCTGCCTTTTGTCCATATCTCCTCCCACCTGGACCCAGCACTTACATGGTTCTTTCTAAACTCCTCCGACACTTAGGTGTTTGCCTAGCAAGCTAATCATTGTGAAATTATTATGGGGGGGTGGTGGGAAGCAGCAGCTACGTGTGTAAAGGGGTTTGGAAAACTGACTTAACCATTCTTGTGGTGTCTGTTTTCAACGTCCCCATCCCGTGAATCCACCTTCTGGCTTAATGGCAATATGGCGCTCCCAGCTGTGGTGCTGTATATGGGCTGCACATTTAAACTCTTAAAGCTTAAAAATGGCTACCACAACACTGATTTTATTCCATTTCGCTTAGTCATTAACATTTAATGATTACCTTATGTGCTGAGCACAAGGATGGAATATATTAAAAAAAATAGGAGACATGTTTTCTGGCTTTAAGCTGCTCAACTCAATTCAACAAGCATATTGAGGAAACAGACAACAGACATTTTCTCTGGCAATAGTGGTGGAAGAAGGAGACACATTTTAAAAAGAAGTTGCCACCAATCCGTGGCAGTACCATGGTGTTTGCTGTGAGGGAAAGATCACAGCTTGGTCATCAGACAAGTCATGACAGCAACTCTGGATTGGCCAAGTCATAGCTGGGTGACCTTGAACATGTCACAGTGGCCTCCACTTCCTCATTTATAAATCAGGCAAAATAATATCCACTTTCCAGGGTGTGAGGATTAGTTTTATCACATGTAAAACATATGGCAAAAATTCAATTAATAGTTGACATTATCATTAGTAATTATTCTGACCCTCAGTCCTAAACCTCAGCTCTGAGAAGCTAGAGGATGAAGTGGCAGTTGAGGGGAATAAATGAAGGTAGATTCTGTGAGGGGTTGGATGTTAGAGCGTATGTGGAAAGAGGAGGAGTTGTATGTTAATGGGAAAAAGGGAAAGGCAAGCGTGGGGACGAAGGTAGGATGTGGGGGCCTGGGGGAGAATGCGCTCGTTGGCTGTGGAGCCACGCAGCCTACTTGTTCCAGGTGTGTCAGTGACAAGTGCAGTGCCGTTCGGTGGAAGGGAAGGTTCAGAGCTGCTTGAAGAAACAGATAGGGCTTGGAGCACATTTCCCTGTGCATCGTCACCCTGACGTTAGAGCAAGAAAATGAAGTCAAAATAAGTGTTAAAGTCAATTTTGTGGAACTTTCACAACTTAATGGCAAAAACCAATCACACAACCTGATTGAAAGTGAACAAAGGACCCGACTAGACATCTTTCCAAAGACATATGAATGGCCAATAGGTATACGAAATGTACTCATTATGCAAATTTGGGAAATGCAAATAAGCTATCACTTCACGCCTGTTAGAATAGCTATGGCTGTGGTTTAGGTATGGTCCCCCCACCCCCCCCCCACCAAATTCACACGATTGATGCTTAGTCCCCAGTGTGGCAGAGTTGAAGGGGTGGAAGGTTTAAGAGATGGGCGTAGAGGTGACGAGGTCCTGGGGATTCTACACTCATGAACAGATTAATATGGGTCTTATAAGGCGGGCTGGGTGTTACAGGGGTGTCAGTTTTGGAGAAAGCAGGTTGCTATTCTAAGCGAGCCTGGTACCTCTCCTGAATCTCTCTTGCTTCCTTCCTTACCATGTGATCTCTTCTACACCTGCCTTCAACATTGTGATGCCATCTGCTAGGAGGCCTTTCCCAGAGCTCAGAGCTATGCCCTTACCATGCTTTTTTTGTTTCCAGCACTGTTTGCTAAATGAACCTCTGTATCTATCTATTTATTTATTTACTTTTAAAGAGAGAAAGACACAGAGAGAGAAAATCAATTTTATTTAGTTTTCCATGTGGCTTCTTTTGCTCCTTCACTTCATTGTGTATGTGGTGCTGGTGAACCTGTGTTCTCGTGCATGCCAGGCAAGCACTATAATTGCTGAGCCACCTCTCCAGACCATGAACCTCTTTATAAAGTTTCCCAGTCTCAGGTATTTTGTTATAGCAATAAAAAATGGACTAAAAGAGCTATTAACAAAAAAATCAAGAGGTAAAAAGTGTTGATGGGGATGTGGAACTCTGAAATATTGTTAGTGGGCATGTAAATTTTTGTAGCCATTAGGGAAAAAAAGACTATGGAGGTTCCTCAGAGAGTTAAGACTGGAACTGTTACATGATCCAGCAATTCCACTCCTGGGTATGTATCCAAAGAAAGTGATATTATCTTGAAGAGATATCTGCACCACCATATTCTCTGCAGCATTATTCAAAATAGTCAAGAATAGAAACAATACAAGTATCTATCAACAGATGAATGATTAAGAAATTGTGATATTTTATATACACGTGCACAATGGAATATTATTCAGCCTTTAAAAAGAAGGAAATTCTGCCATCGTGACAACACGGATGAACCTAGAGGACATTATGCTAAATGGAACAAGTTAGACATAGAAAAACCAATGCTGTCTGGTCTCATCTATCTGTGGAATCTAAAAAATCAAACTTAACAGAAACAGAAAGTAGAAGGGTATTTACCAGGGAGACACAGAAAGATGCTGGCTAAAGGGCACAGACTTTCAGTTATAAGATGAAGAGTTCTGGAGACCTAATGTACAGTATGGTAACTATGGTTGATCATAATGTATCGTAGGCTTGAAGTTGCTAACCAAGGTGATCTTTCACACATGAAACTATGGCTATGTTAACTAACCTGATTGTGTTAATCATTTTACACTATATATGTACATCAAAATATCATAAAATGTACCTAAATATGTACAGTTTTTATAAGTTAATTTTACAAGGGAGATTCTACCCCATCAAAAGTCTGAAGCACAGGAGACTTTTAGCTTTGTGTGATGCTGTGAGGGGCGAGTCATAAAACTGTAGAGGATCTTCCAGTGGTTGGTGGCATTAACAGGGAGCTCCTCCCTTTTCCCCTTCCTATTGCCCTCCTGAGCCCTGCAGTACAGTGGGACATCCTGGAAAAGTTCAGGCTATAGTGTGAGTGCCCAGATCCCCTGTGCCGGTGAGCGAAGTTGTGAAGTTAGAGAGAGAGAGAGAGAGAGAGAGAGATGTGTCTCTGTTTCATTTGAAAGTAGGCAAGGATGTCTATGATGAGGGGGCATCTGCCGAAGTCCTGCGCAGGACAATAGAGGTAAACAGAGGAACAAGTCTGTGATCTGTAGGTGACCAGCGTTCTTCCCGAGAGCTGAGGTTTGGGCCTGATTCACGCTTCCTGGATGTCAGGGTTTCCAGTGTAAGGGGCTTGGCCAGACATTTCAGGACAGTCACACATGGTCATGTTAGATACTCCCTATATAGCAAAGTTGGCCACTGGCTACCTGCACTATCAGTGCTAAGAAAGAGAATCGTAGTTTCCACCATAAAATCGGTCATCATTGTCCTTGTGCTCATTGTGAAAGTCATCATCATCACCATTATCATTACTATTATTTGAGCTCTTTCGTTGACACAAAGACACAGACCTTCTAAAGGGACAGGTCTTTTTACTTTAATGTTTCAAAATCCTTTGGGATCTATTTTCCCTTCACTAGGCATTAAGTTGTGATTAACAATGTGCCTGTTATAGCATTCAAAAACACTGAATAATAGGCACTTCTGTTTATACCAAAGGTCTATTAAATTTTAATTTAGATATACACTGTTAACCTTCTTATATATAAATAAAATACCTTCCCTAAAGAGAAAAAGTAAATCTCATCAAGCTCCCTTGGCGAACTCTTATATATCTTGTAAACAGAGATGGGCAGATCTTGCAAATGAGGATACTAGAGGGGGACTCAGGGAGAAGTATTCATTCATTCATTTAATAAATATTTATTGAGCATCTGTTATATGCTAGACAGGGTGTTGTTAGGTGCTGGGTATACAGAAATGAGCAAGAAGGAATTATGGTATTTCTGTGAACCTTTGTTTTCCCATTCTCTAAAGTAAATGTATTCATTCTTGATGCTTATATATCACTTTGAGATGATGATAATGCTCAGTGACTTTTAAAAATAATGCTAATTCAATTCAGATTCCACTCACAGTTTGAGAACCTGCTGAGGGTCTCTGTGACAGTTTTACATGTGGTTATGCTCTTTGATTTAATAAGAGCAGCACCTTTTCACTCTCTGCTCAGCCTCTCAGAACGCCCCGGGAAGAGGAGGGCAGGGATTCAGCACTTGCTAACAGCAGAGCAAGGCTCAGAGGGATCCAGTGAGCCATCTAAAGCATCCTACTGGTCAGTGGCAAGAGTGTCCGAACCCACTAGCATCACAGTGGAATTACTTTCAGATTTTTTTTTCTATTCTAGGCTATTTTGCATTCAGAAACTCTTAGAAACAGCTTTCAGAATATATGGAATATGTACGGATATGCATCAGTAACTCCGTTTCTGTCTTTCTTCACAATTTGTATTTTCTGACCACTTTTCATTTCCTTATGTGCGTAGGGAGGATCACTATTAGGCACCTGCAGGTGTTTTTCATCTAAACTTTTCTTAGAAATCTTATCCCCCCACTTTTTTTTGAGAGCGAGAGAGAGAATCCATTTTATTTATTTTTCATCTGGATTTTGTTTCTCTGACACAGGTGTGTACGTGGTGCTGGGGTTCGAATCTGGGTCCTTGTGCATGCCAGGCAAGCACTCTACCGCTGATCCGCTGCTCCAGCCCCTTTTTCTTTCTTTTTTAAAGTGATAACAATCAATGCTTATAAAAGGGATGATTGTTTTGAAAGTTTTCAATTATCTAAAAACAGTTTTCAACTTGGAAATTTCAATAGATTCTTTGCCAGTCTATTTGTTTAGAGACTTGTATATGAAGATAGAAATTGAAGAAGGTTTATAAATTCGTATTTATATGAAGTAACTTAGTTATGATGTTTGTTAAGATGTAGATCATGGCTGGGCACAGTGGTGCATGCTTGTAATTCCAGCAACTAGGGAGGCTGAGCAGGAGGATCGAAAGTTCGAGGTCAGCCTCAGCAATTTAGCAAGGCTCCTCAGCAACTCATGGAGACTCTGTCTCAGAATAAAAAATAGAAAAGGGGACTGGGAATGTGGTTAAATGGTTAAGTGCCCCTGGGTTTCACCCCAGTACCCAAACAAACAAAAAGATGTAGCTCATTCTCATTACCCCATGTGCTGTGTGTTTTACTACCACATTTATAAGCTCTTTCCCACTTCAAATAATTCTTTCTTACCCTCCTTCAAATCCTAATTATCTTTCAGCTCAAATCTCATCTACCCTGTAAAAAAACTTTATTGATTGCTCCAGAGAAACAGTTAAGAACAATTTTTTATTTGAAGTCATGTAGCAGATATATTTTTATTTTAAAGAGAGAGGGAGAGAAATAGAGAGAGTAACAATTCTACCCAGTTTTTCATGTGGCCTTCACTGCTCCAAAACTCGGTTGTACGTGGTGCTGGGGTTTGAACTCATGCACTTGTGCGTGCCAGTCAAGCACTGCAACCACTGAGCCACTGTTCCAGCCCCATGTAGCAGATAATTTGGCAGCAAAATGGAGATTACCTTTTCAAAGTCTCTTTTATTGTTCTATGTTCTAAGGATATGTAATATTCCTCAGCAAACTACGTGTTATCTGCAGGAGAAATGCAGGCCCTGAAATGCTGATAAAAAGAATGCAAATTACCCTGAAGGGGGAGACTTGTGTGATCCTTACACAGACCAGGTCCCCAAACTCAAGAGATAGGATAATTCTCCCTAACTATAAAATCTATAAGAACAGGTTCCAATTAAAACTGGTCAGCACAGGCCAAAGTGACCTAGAATGGTCCTGGCAGTGGGGACTTGAAAGTCTGATGTCACCCTATTATCAATCAAAAGTCAAGAGATGGGGGCTGGAGCAGTGGCTTGGTGGTTGGAGTGCTTGCCTGCCATGCATGAGGACCTAGGTTCAAAGGCCAGCGACACATCCACAACTAATGTTGGAAAAACAAAAACCAGATGAAAAGTATTTAAAATTGATTATTTCCTTCTCACTTTCTTTCTCTCTTAAAAAAAAAAAGTCAAGAGATGAACCTGGGCTAACATCAAGATGTGGACAGGGCTTTATTCCTTCAAGAGACTTGAGAGGAAAATCTATTTTATTTCCATTTCTGGCTTCCAGAAACTGTTGGCATTCACTGGGTTATGGTATTTTCCAAGACAGAAACGCACTTCTTAAAATTTCTCTCTCTCTCTCTGATTGTAACCCTCCTTCCTCCTTCTTAAAAGGACTGATGTGATTACAGAGGGTCCATCTGGATAATCCAAGATAATCTCCCATCTCAAGATGGTTAATTACATTTACAAAGTCCTTTAGCCACATAAGATAAAATTCGGGGATAAGGGCATGACTATCTTTCTTTGGGGACCATTACAAGTGCCTATCACACCCTCAGTCCTCCTATGCAGAAATAATGACTTGTCATAACTTAGTGTGGGTCTTAGGTTCTTTTTGTAAAATTGTTATATTGCATGTATTGTTTTTCATCTGCTTTTCATCCTTCTAGTATTCTATATAGTTTCCTTTAAATATGCTTTGAAAACATGAATTTTGATGTCTTCATAGTATTTAATCCATTGATTTATTATAAATTATTCACAAAATGCTTTATTATTAGATTTAGGCTTTTTGAAATTATTGGCTATTGTGATCAATATATGTCTACATAAATCTTTTTAATAATTTTTAAAAAGCCAATTCTTCTCCTTATTATTATTAAAATTTGCATTTCCTGATAAAGAAGTACTATGCAATGTTATTGAAATAAATAATTTTATTGAAAGTTTCTTCAGAAGTGAAGAAAGCTAACCTATTCCTTTTGCAACTGAGAAAACGATAAGTTCAAGGCAACACAGCAATTAAAAAAAAAGCTAGATTTGATTATCTGAAACTTCAGCATGATGAAGAGCTCTCCAAATAAACTTTAAACACAAATGGCAGGGTTAGGTGTCCAAGCACCTAAGGCAGGGCTGGGCCACAATTGTGGCAGGCAATGGAGATGGCAGGAATGGTTGGGAGAAGCAAATGGGTAAACTGGTTGAGCAGAGTAAGTATATCGAGGCTAAAGAGACTTAGGCTTCTTACTTGTTGGAAAAGTTGAAGTTTTTAAATACGGAAAAGGTGAAGTCTAGAAAGAATAGAGGTTGTTGGATTAGAATTGGAGAAATTGGCAGAGACTCATGGTTTTAAAATATATACACTGATACAGAATTATTATAGATGCATGGGAGTATGTATGTAATGTGTATAATTATACATATATAAGCATGCATGTATATATTATATATGGATGTGTGTATGTGTGTGTGTGTAGATATGTATACTTATATAAATGCACTGCATATATATAATTTGTGTGTTTTGTATCTCTGTCCACTGAGAGGACCTGGAAGTAATGACACCCCAGTAGCAATTACAGCACTAAGGGCCCCAATCTTATTACCCTCCCCCCCTAAAGGAACCAGGGATTCTGGGTTGATCCTAGGTCTGGGGCAAGTAAAATATGAACTAAACCTGGAACATCTTATTGCACCAGAAAGTAAGACAATGCTCAAAGAATGATGTCTTGTGTCAAAGACACAAGAGCCACTTTGAAGGGGCTCCCAGTGGCCACATCTGAGACAACTTGAGCACTAAAATATGAAAATATAACCTATTAAGTAACATAGAAACCCACAAGTCCATACTGATGGAAATGCATGTGTACGCATGTACACACACACACACACACATGAAAGGCAGAGAAGGGAAACTTCCTTGCAGAAGACTGCCAATTAATGAGTGCAGAGTGCAGGATGGACAGAAAACCATTGCTAGCACTTGGGAAGCTGATTCAGGAGGAAGCTGGCCATGAATGTAAGTTCTGCAGGTGGAACTTGATGAGGAATAAGATATTGGTGTCTCTTGGAATATTTCCCCACAAAATATTATTATTCAACTACAAAGGAGAAAAGAGTGCTCTTTACTGTGGAACAACATGGCAGACGGGGGTGGGGAGAGGGAGAAAGTCACTACACAAACGACAACATCGGGGAAGGCATTTGCAACATTAGGCCAAATAATTCTTTACATATAATAAGTTTCCATAAATCAACATTTGCATTATCATCTGATCTAAAGGGGGCAAAAGATATGATCAGGCAATAAAGAAAAGATATATAAATGGGCCAACCACCATGAAAAGATGTTCATCATCAGTGATAAGTAATCAAAGTAATACTGAGTAGAATAAGGTCACATTTAAAAAAGAATCTGTTAAACAGGCAGCAGTTAGAGGCTGATGGTAGGCCAGTCTCTTTGCTGGCATCACAAGAAATTAAGGTGTTTTCTGGGATGGTATCACTTGCAAAATGGCCAGAGAATATGCCTGTCACCTGCAAATAATCTATTACACACAGAGAACAAACGTACTTTCCTTGGTGATGTAGAAATACCCTTTGGGGTGATCACTAGGAACTTCTTCCAATGTCTATTGATAATTGTAACACAAATGACTACATGCTCAAGTATTAATGGGAAGAGACAAGGACAGCTCCTAGTATGATGGAATCAGAGGATCCTGGGTTAACACTCATCCATCCCATTCATCCAACTGATATCTGAGCTTCTTTAAACAACTAAGGAAGCCAGGTGTGGTGGTGCACGCCTGTAATCCCAATGGTTTGGGAGGCTGAGGCAGGAGGATCCCAAGTTCAAAGTCACCCTTAGTAACTTAGCAAGACCCTAAGGAGCTTAGCAAGACTCTGTCTCAACCAATCAATCAATTGATCAATAAAATAAAAATAAAACAAGGTCTGGGATGTCACTCAGTGGTTAAGTGCCCCTGAGTTCAATCCCTGGTACCAACAACAACAACAACAACAACAAACAACTTAGTGATACAATCCCACATCTGTTAGAATATCTCTTGTTCACTCATTCATTCAACAAACAATTCCTGAACACCTAATTTGTGCCAGAGCAGAGAGAAGTGCTGAGCACATAATGAATTGCAAAAAGAGACATAGTGCATGCCTCTGGGAGCCCAGCAACTGCAAAGGGAGACAGATATTAACTAATAATGACGTAAACAAGTTTAAAATTGCAACTGAGATAGGCGATACAAAAGAGATGCACCATGGTATGAGAACCCAAGACGGGGACATTTGACTTTGTCAGGGAAGTCAGGAAAGGTGTCCCTGAGTTGAGATATGATGGATGGGAATGTAAGCTAATTAGGTTAAAAAAAAAGCATTCAGACAGAAGAACAGAATGAATAAGAGAGAATGAGAGAGGCCATGTGGATGGACAAGAGAGACACAGGGGAACTTAGAGTGAGGTAGACTGGCCAGGTGCACGGGACCAGCTATGTGGAGGATGGGACCTTCCTCCCAGAAGCCCAGGGAAGGACCAGCACTCAGGGTGGAAAAGATCCCTCCTACAGCTGTGTGCAAGTCTCTTTATACCACAATCAAATAAATGAGAACCGCAAGTCAGCTGTCCCCATAGTGCCATCTTCCCTAGGGCCCCAGGAGCCACCCATCTCATTCTTCCTTCTGGCTGGTGTGGGGAGAGCGACCTTCCTGCCTCTCCTCCACCTGCTTTCGGGCCTCCCAGCAATTTTTCTAGGAAGCACCAGTTCACCCTCCCTCCATCCCAGGTAGGTCTCCAAATGCCCTTCTGCCCGTCCTTCTCACTAGCAACACGTGGCTCTGAGAACAGAATGTAAAACTGACGGAGGGCCTGGGAAGGCAAATGGAAAACGGTTACTGAACAAGCTGAAAACTGCCAAATACATAAACTCTCGCTTTGAAACCATCATCTGACCGAAATGGAGAACCATAAAACTGAGAATAATGAATATAAAACAACTAAACTATATTTACAACACTCGATGGCCAGAGGATATGGAGAGAGGGAGGCCAGAGGGCCATTTTATCCTGAGACAGAGGTCTGGACACCCAACAAGAAAGGAGTAACTCAGCTGAACTGTCAAGTGGTGGTGAGTCTAAACTTTCAATTCTGGAGGAAAAGAAAAAGCAAAGCAAAAAAAAAAAAAAAGGTTGAAAGTATTTATCCAGAACATTACAAACCAGACCATGTGCACGTGAGGAACGTGGCAGATGCAGTCTCAAGGAAAGTAAATGAAATGCGTGCTGTGCGATGATGACACGGGGATGTCACAATCTTTAAAATGCTTAAAAACATGCACAGTGAAGCTGTATTATTTCTGGGTATATGCACGTGCGGTAAAAGCATGAAGATATGGAAAGGAGCCAAATCCCCCAATATGAGTCTGGAGCTTCCACTGTGCTCAGGGAGCAGGGAACGCACAGGACCGACCACGGGAGGTGCTGGCATCACTTTCTTTTTTTTGTTTTGTTTTTATTTTTGCTTAAAGAGAGAGCAGGAGAGAGAGAGGAAAGAGAAAATCAACTTTATTTTTCCACTTTTATTTTTCCACCTGGCCTTTGTTTCTCCGACAGTCAGCTGTGTATGGGGTACTGGGGTTTGAACCCGGGTCCTCACATCTACCAGGCAAGTGCTCCAACTGCTGAGCCACCCACTTTATTTCTTAAGCAGGAAGGGTACATATGGATTACGTCACTATTTAGACCTTTTTATATTTCTGAAATATCTCCCAATACATGTCAGTGAAAAAACTGACAACCTAAGTTGCTGCTGAACCACTGATAAGAAACAGAAACAGACTCTTAACTACTTTCTAGTGATTGTTAAGAACAGACTTTCAATAGGTTCAGTCCCTGGATGGCATAAAGTAGTTTCATGAAAACACAGACTTACTGCTAATGGACAGAATGGGGGGGTCAAAACTCAGAGCTTTGCAGGGTGAGTTTTAGTCATTTAAACCCCAGCATGACCCAAATGAGATTGACCTTGGGCCTGTGTTTCCCGACACTAAGCTTGGGCTCCCCTGGTTGGCATGGACCCACGGTGAAGATTTACAATCTGCTCACCAGCACACAGTGAGTTCTAGAAGCTCCCTCATATTGTCCCTGGCATGGGGGTGTGGAACTGGGAAGTATTTTAGTATTGTTTGCAACATCAGTTCAACTTACCTTCTGTTTCAAGGTGCTTGGATCAATAAAAGTCACCAGATCTATAGAAAAGTAACCAATCACATCTCTCATTTTGCAGGTCTCTCCAATTCGGAGGCACAAAGAACTGAGAACTTGGGGATCCACTGAGGTCTGAGGCATGGTAGTACCGGAGGAAATGAAGGGGCCTTCGGCATGAAACTGGTCTCCCGTTGACAGCACCCTAATTTCTCCATTAGGCTCTATCAGCATGTCCACGGTCAGGTTGGTGACACTGTCTGCAGGTGGGAATGCTTCGACCACGCCCCCTGGTGGAAGATGGAATTAGATGTAGGACACACATTCACAGGAATTGCATCCACTTCTATAGAGAAGGGCTAGGCTTCCGCAGTTGGACATGGGCTCAGGGCCTGCACCCTGACAGATCTTGAGAGAGTTTGGGCAAGTAGCTTTAGTCTCAACTTCCTTTTCTTCATCTGTAAAGTGGGCATAAGAAGACCTCCCTTTCCAGATTGTTTTGAATCCTAGACAAACTATCCATAGTATTTAACCCGATACTTGGCGTATAGTAAGTTAAGGCTCAATGACGGCAGTTTTGATTCTGATCGTAACAATGAAGATACTGTACTTCAAACAAGAGGCACTTTCCTTAAATGTCTAAAATTTGGCTAGGAATGTGCCAAACAAATGCCAAGTTTCAAAGGAAAACTGGTTTTAGAGGGTTCTCATTCATTTCCTAACTTATCACCTTGGTTGGTTCCAGATGATCTTTTCTTGAAATGAAGCCTACCATTGAGTACAACTGAATACAGGTGCTGAGGATTTAGAAGGTAAATGCAACAAAACAACAAGGACGAAATCTACAGAAAACAAACAGTCGAGGCCAAAGCCCCAGTGTTTTGCAGGATAGTGCTTCGGTGGAAACACATCATCCTCCACACTTACAAGATGCCTGAGACATTGTATTTCAAAGCAGCTTATGCGCACTGTATTCTCAGCATCGTGACCACACTTTTCACTGTTACTTTCTCCTTTCAAAGCAACTAACCCCTCTTTCTTTTTTTATAAAAATGTATTATCTTTGATGTAATCTTATCAAATGGAAATCAAATCTGTAGCACATTTTGTGACAAGCACATTTGAGAGACCAGAAATGGAATGAAGCAGGCAACGGTGGGAGCTGGTGGGAGAGGGTGACCTTAGAGTCATAAAGTGTGGGAGATGCCATGCTCAGTCAGAGAACAGTTACACAGGGCCTGCTGAATGCACTGGGCTCTGAGCCCCACGGAGGCCGTGAAAACACTTACAAGAACCAGGTTTTACAATGTACTAAAATTGTAGGGTCTAATTTTGTGTTCCCATTCGCCACTTCTCTGTTGTGTGATTTTTGCCCAAGTCACTTCATGCCTCTCTGAACCTCGGTTTCTTCATCTATAAAACTAGGTTAATAAAGACTGTCCTGCCTTCAGTGAATAAGCACTGTGTCTACGACATGGCTGAGGGAGGAGGAGGAAGATGAACCCGAGGTGGGGAAGCTCAGCGGAGACAGTAGCTGGGAGTTCACATGAAAAGAAACAGCTTCAAGGAAGGCTTTGCTGGCCAACTTCGGAAGATCTGGAAACTTCCTAACACCCTCTTCTGGATGGACCTGAAGATCTTCATGGTTTCCCTTCGAATTTAAAAATTGTTTATTCTTGACTTTAAATTTTCTTTCTTTTTTTTTTTTGGTGGAAGGAACCTCATTTTCTTCCATTTGTGCCTGGGGCCCTGGGGCTGAGTTTCTTTTACTTTTCTATCTGTGAGTGAGTGTATGTGAAAATTTGTAGAGTCATAGACTTTTAGAGATGAGAGGATACTGGAAGTAATGTAGCATGTCAGTTTTCCTATTAGAAGGTGGGCATCCATCCGGTGGCTTAAATAACTCTTTAAAGGGCATCTGCCACACCCTGCCCAGCCAGTATAATCCAACAACCCACAGCCCTGTCGCTTCTGATCCTCTCTCATACCCTGAGCTAAGACATGTTCCTTAATAAATGTACCCACTGGCTTTGGTCAAGACTCCAGAGCAGTGCAGAGGTGGCCTTTTATGGGCTCTTTTATGTATTAGCAGAGTGATTTGGGTTCCTCTTCCATCAGATGAGGGTGATAACAGTCCCACTTTGCAGAACTGTTCGGGGGATTATATAAGTTAGTACGTGTACCTGTAGGATAGTGTCAGCACGTTGTAAGCACCGCGTGGGCTTAGCCAGCATCACTCTTACTCTAGTGTGCTGTTCCAGCTGCTATCATTTAACATACATTATCACTTTACCGTTATATGTTAATGCTAACGCACTGTTCTGATCATGGTCACTTGACAGTTAATGCTTCCGTGATGGTACACCAACCCTCTCTCGCGGCTCATTCGGGAAAGCACACACGTCTACACGGCAGCTCCTAGAGAAGACAGGCCCTTGCATGGCTGTGCCCTGTGCGGCACCCCGAGAGACCTCTGGGACTGTGATGAGCATCATCTGCTCCGTTCACTCCCTCAGCTGTGGACCTTCCAATGTCCTTAGAAAATGGGGATGGGGCAGAAGGAGAAGGAAGGAGTTCTGGCTTGTTCCAGGCCTGTAGCGGATTCTTATTTGGAAATACCACCTTTCTTAAAGGGAAGCGAGGCCATTTCCGCTCTCCTAGAACACGCAAGGGGAAGCTGGCATTTATTAAGGATCTTTTACATATTAGGCTCTGTGGTAGAAGTCTGGTGTTGAAAAAGATCCAGAGTCTTAAGATGCACACGTCATGTTTGTCTTGCGGGGTGCAAGATAAATATTTAGGCAACACTTAAAAAGAAAAAAGTTGGCTGAAGGAGAGCGTCTTCTAAACCAACACGGGCCAGGCAGAGCATTTCAGCTGGCCCCGGCCGACCCCAAACTGGAACCCGAGGCTGTGCAGCCTGCTCCTCCAAGGAAACCTCCCGGCCTTATTTACCTTGACTGAGAAACGTCTGGAGGAATCTCCTCCACGTCGGGAACCGCTTCTTGTTGACTGGCTGTGCGCACTGTGCTAAAATACCCGCCAGCTCCTCAGAGATCTTCACCAAAGCCGGCTCCTGCGGAAACAAATTAAATAAAACCACAAGCAATTTCACTACAGAAATGAAAACTGCTTGTGGAGTGATTAAAAACCAGGCCTCCAACAGGCAAAAAAAAAAAAAAAAAAAAAAATGTGGTTACTGTTTACCCAGAGTCAGAAAGCCATTTTGAAAATTTTCTCTATTTTTCCGGCCATTTCAGTTTTCATATTTCAAAGTGATTGGGCCCCCTAAAAATGCTGCTAATTGTCTCCAGAAGGCACCCCTTGGTCTGGGTGTCAGGAAACCTAGGTTTTGGACTCACAGCAACCTGAGTGTGGCGTTTCCTTGGGCGATGCACCTCTCCACTCCGGGCCTTAGTTTCTCATGATGTAGAATGTGGGGCTAACTAGCTTGTCCCTAAGATCCTTCAGACTGGGACTTTTTTTTATTGTGTCCCTAACTGGGTTGACCTTAGGAATGGAGTTGTAAAGGTCTTTCTTCGGTGCTTCCATTTCTTTAAGCCATGCCGTCTCTGTCTGTTGGTGGAAATCTGCATTCAGCAACTCTTTCGCCAAAGCCTGTACTGTGGGTGGAAGCTGTGAAGGTGGGACTTTAGGTGGGCAGGTGGGAAGAATGAGGGGAAGAGAAGCGTTGGGACCAGCCTCTGCCTACCTGAAATCCTCCCAGGTCACAATCTCATTTGCCAGCTGGGAGGCTGGCCCCATGACAAGGACACACACTCAAAGACTCCAGAGCCCCTGTCCAAATGAAAACAGTAGGAAGCCCTCTAGTGAACAAGAAGTCTGGTTTTCGGACACAAACAACCCTGGTTTGCAGGGCACTTTATTGGATATTGTAAATTATAATGCTCTTCCTCGTAGACTCACTAAAAATTTTCAAAAAGAAGTCATGTTTCAGATGCTATTTCTGCCAGAAGTGTGGCAGGGTACTGGATTCAAGCCCATATGATGGGCAGTGTTCATATTCAAAATATGAGACACCTACAAGAAAAGCTTACACAGGGCTTGGGTGGCAGGGGAACTTCTGAATCTAGGAGCCAGCACTTTGCAGGTGGGGCTGGTTGGAATCTTAGAAATCATCTGCACACTCATTTATTTCCATTTTCCCTAAACGTTAAAAAGTGATTGTCCTCTGTCTCCTCCACCCCCTCAACTCCTTGGAACATCTGTTTGAGTCTAGGTCCAATGCCCACTGAAAATCCACAACAGAAGACAAGCGTCTAAGTATATGCTGTGCAGGTCCAAATAATCTGAATAATTTCAGAAATGTCTAGAAAGTCCTGCTGGGAGACTTATTAGTTAGTTTAGAAAGAGCGGGACATACCTAACAGAAACTCGGAGTACCCTGTCCACCCCCAGGGCAGTATGACTGGCAAGGTAGAGTGCGGCCTGTTAGGAAGGCCTGGGGAATTGGGCTCTTCGAAGTAAACAAGCTGCCTTGCCATGTGCAGGCCAGAAAAATCACTGTCAAAGCTATGGGCCTTTTTCCTTCCTTCATATCCTGAACCCTGTACACATTTGCTCTGATGTTTACTGCAAATTCCTGGATCTTTCCAAAGTTCTGCCTCTAAATCACCAACAAGTATGTGCAAAGAGCGGCTCCAGCAACCTGGGATGCTTCTTTGTACCATCTTTGAGCAGTCCTCCAAAGCCATCTTTCCTATCCTTTTGTACTTGTTTCAGTTAGAACCATTCTACTCTGTGGAGGAAGACTAATTCTCTGATTCATGAAGCTCCAAAAAGCTGGGGTGATGAAGTAGGATGAGACATTCCCACCTGTTCTGGAAAACTCCATAGCCCAAGCCCTGCCCCAAGAAAGTGGAGATTTCATTTTTGTTCTGCCTTGATTAAAAAGGCTTTTGCTGACCCATTTCTTTTCTTTTCTTTTTAAAGACGAAGAGAGTGAGAGAACCAATTTTATTTCTTTTTTCATCAGCCTTTGTTTCTCTGACACTTAGCTGTGTATGTGGAGCTGGGGTTCGAACTCAGGTCCTCGCCCATGCCAGGCAAGTGTTGGAATCACTGACCCACTGCTCCATCCCTTTGCTAACCCATTTCTGAAGGGTGTGAAAACTGGTTGTATGTTATGTGACCATTGAAGTAACTACTAGAGAAAAAAGTATGTATTGGGGAGGTTTTTACTTTTTGGGAGGGTGGGGAGGAAGCAATGAAGGAGCAGGTGCCATCTAAATCTTCAAACTAGATCGCTCTGAACGTGAAGATCAAGTGCAAAGTCCTCACAGGGCCTCTACTCCCAATGTAGCCTCGCCTCTTTCCTCCTCAGTTCCCAGCCTCCCCCAACTGCCTTCCTCCTCTTCCTCCCCTGGTGACTCTTCATCCTTCCCAAGGGTCCAGCCATACCTCCTCCAGCAAGCTTTCTCTGCTCCCACAGTGGGTGTCTCTTCTTCCTGCTCTCTGGCTCCTATGGGGCTTCAGAGTGGCAAAGACACTGGCTTTTGAGGTCGGTTTCCCCATTTCCAGTGCAGGCAGCACTACACGCTTGTGGAATGAATCGTGGTGGTGGTACACAGGGACATTGCCCTTAACAGCTGAAGTTACGGTGCAAGAGAAGATATGAGCCATCTCAACAGGCTGCCCTCTCGCTGCCCAGGAACCACCTGAGGGGATGGCTGCTCACGAACCACCGATTCTTCCGGGGTAGATTTTATGGGATTCCCTGCCTCTTAAGGGCATCAGGAAGATAAATGAGGTGACATTTATGAAGTGTCACCTCGGATGCAACATGCCATGTGAAGGCCAGTAATTAACTCGTAGGGCTGCTGCCTGTGTGAGGCCCCTCCCCGCTCTGCCTTGACACTGGGCGTTTGCACTGTGTGCAAAGACACAGCGAGGGAGCAAGTCTGCTAGAGGCGAGTCTGCTGCAGGAATCTGGAGGATGCGTTGTGTCCTGTCACGAAGTACACAGCTGAAGGCGCTGGTGGGGTGACGTTCAATGGGAGACGCTGGGACACACCGAGGCAGCTTGGGGCCATGATTAACTCTCTCCGAAGACGACGTGAGAAGGAGTAATGGAGGGTGGGAGGGACTGGTAATAACTGCTTAATTTATTTCTTTATTTTGAAAGCGTCTGATGGGAAACAAGGATTTTACTAAAGAATTTCCCTAGTACCCACCCACAAAAGAGAATTGTTCCCACACCTCTACAAAATAACGATGATGATGATGACAATGACAATAATAACAGGGTAGGACCTGCAGCCCACACAGTCAAGTATGGACAACAAAATCACTTTCGGCATAAGAGCTTCATTTTATTTTATCCCCTATCCACGCAACACCTCTCCAAAGCACAGTTTCTGCTGGAGAGCTCAGATCCAGGAGCAAAAGACTCTTTCGCAGCAGGGATATGATGAGCTATGGATGCCCTCTTCCTTTGGAGCAAGATCCCAAAGGTCAAGAGGGCCTAGCCATGTCAGGTGGCTGCTGTCGGTTTGGGGGATGGTTTTCTGTTCTCTGGTGATTATCATTTTATATAGTTCAAACACAATGACCACAACTCTATATGGCAATGCTTTAAAAAAAATAAAGTGTGCATGCACGTGCGAGCGTGCACACTCACACGCAGACAACCCCTCAACCCATGAGAATCAACAGAACAGTATGCGCACAATACTCATGTCACAGGCTGCAGTTCATGATCTCTCTTGGCCCTTACAGCAACTCTCTGAGGCAGGCCAGCACGGTATTGTCGCCCTCTTTACAAATGGGAGGCCGCAGCACCCACAGTGAGGAGGCTTGTGTAAGGTCCCTCACTGAGTTGTCACATTCTGTTGTTGAGCGGCTTTCAACAAATGATTGAAGACAGAAAATCGCACTCAAGGGAAACACTGCTGGCTTGCTCTTTCCTCCGCTTTCCCTCTCCCAAAGTGTACGTACGCTGAATTCTGCTTTCAGCCGGCAACAGGGAGCATCTTCTCTTACCAACTCGCGCATTGAGTAGTTAGGACGTTTCTTTTCAGTGAGTGACATCAGGGTGATTGAGGCTAAGTCAGGGTTTCTGAGGGTCTGTCACACTGAGCAGCTCATTTAGAGCTAGTGATTCTTGGGGGAGTGGAAGGGAAAAGACACGGCTATGAATGAAGAACAGGTGGGAAATTATGCTTTACTTTCAGAAAGAAGTCAGGATTCCAGGTTTCATCATCGTGATTGTGCTGAGTGGGAATGCACATGTGCTTCTGGCCTTTGTGGGGCTGAGAGCTCTAGGGTGGTTCCCAGCCAGGAGGAACTTCAGCCCCACCTTTGCCACTGCACAGGCTTACTCGCCCTCTGTTGGGGACCTGCTTTTACCCCTCACAGTGCATCACCAGTAGTCATGACCTTGAAAGTCAAGATGTCTGCAGAAGGCGTAGAGCCTCCCACCACCCGACTGTCACAGCCTATAGGCTCTTTGTTTTGCAGTGCTGGGGACTGGACCCAGGGCCTTGCTCTTGCTAGGCAAGAGCTCTACCACTGAGCTACACCTAGCCCTGCATGCTAGAGACTTTTGTCAATTAAGCATGGATCTTTCCTCTCAGTTCTTTCTCTGTCTCTTTCTCTATCAAGAAAACATAGGACTGGGAGGCTTTGCCTAGTATGTGTGAGGCCCTGGGTTCAATCCCCAGCAACACACACACACTGCAAGTTTGAAGTAAAAGGATTTGACTGAAGGAAATTCATGATGTCTTGGGGATATCACTAATATATTCAGTTTAATACTGCCCTCAATGACTACAGTGACTTCAAACTCTAGAGTTAGCTCTTCCAAACAAACAAATTCCAAGTGTGTGTGTGTGTGTGTGTGTGTGTGTGTGTCTGTCAAGATGGGAGAGAAAGGGAGAAGAATACAAATTACAATATTCCCAGTATCATTCACCAGCCTCACATTTTATTTTAGCACCTTTTTTTGTTTGTTTGTTTAACTGTCAGTGGTGCATTAAGTAAAATAACCCCTTGGTAAATCACCTCCATCTCCCATATTAGATGTTATTTGATAGAGTTTAAAAGAAAACCAAGGGGCCAGGTATGGTGGCACATATCTGTAATCCCAGTGACTTGGGAGGCTGAAGCAGGAGGATTGCAAGTTCAAGCTCAGCCTCAACAACTTAGCAAGGCCCTAAGCAACTTAGTGAGAACTGGTCTTAAAATAAAAAACAGGATGGGGATGTGACTCAGTGGTAGAGCACCCCTGGGTTTGATCCCTGGTATACCCCTGAAAAAGAAAAAGAAGCAGAAAAAGAAAATCAAGGGGTGGTTTTGACTACTTTCTCAATTAGGATTCTCCCCTTCACTTGGAGGTGAAGCTGCCCCATCCCTTTTTTTTTTTTTTCCTGGTTAAAGCTTTGCCTGTATATTTGTGGTTGTGGTGCAGGGAGAAAAGAAACTCAAGAAACTGCTTCTCAGTCTTTTGGCTAAGATTAAGTGTAGAAAAAACCCAACAGACCTGCCTGGATGGTTCTGCTTTATAGATGCTTCTGAAAACCCTAAACGGAGGAATAGAGTGTGGCATAAAGTCAGAGGGGTGAGATGATGACCTGAAAGAAATTAAACAAGACTGTCAGCATTGAAAGGGGCCATATGGACGATCTAGGACAAATGCTTCATGTAACAGGAGAGGGAAGGCGCTTCTAAGTCACACAGAGAGACTGCAGGAGCTCTCTGGCTGCATTGACCCCTGGGGCGTGCTCTCCACTGCCCCCTGCCTCTTTCAGCGGGTAAAGCGTGGGGCACTATGGAAGCTGCTCAGAATTTGAACCAGCTGGAGACAGAAGCTAGAGACAGAAGGGAGAGATTTGAAGGTGACTTTAGAAGGCTGATTTTTATAGGATACATTTTATCAATGCATCTTTTTTTTGGAGGTAAAATTACTGCTTTCACTTATTGAAAGTTTGCCATATGGCGGTCATGTGCCAGGAGTTCTACATTTATTATCTCACAGTCACTATCTAAGGTACATATCATCATCGCGTTTACTGTCACACAGCTGGGAAGTAGCAAAACTTGGGTTCAAATCAAGTCGCTACCAGTGCAATGGGATCTGTGGCTGTAACTGCCATCGATGGCCATAAAATGGTAAATCCGGGTCATATTAGATCATCCACAGGTAATGCGAAATTTTGCTCTATTACATTTAGGAAGAAAATGGTGGAGCAGCCATCCTTATTGGCGGCCCTATCCCATTTTTTGCTATGTAAGGTTGACTGAGAAGGATTCCACCATTACTTCCAAGGTAGGCCCCTGACCAGCAATGCAATGCCTTGGTCATTCGGTTGATTGAGGATAGTCACATGACCCAAAGAGGTCAATTAAGTGTGAGAAAACGCGTATTGGGGCCTCCTGAACTAAGCCTTATGCTCTTCTGAGAACGCTACCAGGTGACATGTTCTCTCTTCCTATTGCCTCAACCAAGGACTCCAGGAGCTACTGGCAATCATCTTGTGACCCTGAGGATAGTCAGCCTTAGAATGGAGCCAACTATATGCACAGCGCAGAGCAGAGAGGGAAGGGATCTGGATCCTTGGTGATGTCGTTAGCCACTGTGGTCTGCAGCCAGAACAATCTTTGGGTTTTCAGATAGCTGAGCTCATAATTTCTCATTATTTATAAAGTGATGTTGAGTTGGGTTTTCTGTTACTTGAAGTTTCAACATTTTAAACGGATACAAACGGGCAGACCAAACCATGTCCCCATAATCTACAATGGACGTTTAAGGCCAGCAAATGCTCTGGTCACCCCACATGCTGGCTACTCTCATTCTGCAAACAGTGGTAAACTTTCCACTGATTCCTTTCCATTAAGTTCATTAGAAATTGTCCCTCTTTAGAGTGCAAAAAATATGCTGAGAGGATGAAGAAAAAAACGAAAATGTCTGCAGCAATAAACTACTTCCCACACCTACTTAAAGTTTAAGGACTGCTTTAATACTCCATGTTTAATTGTTAATTGAGAATTTAAAAATCAAAAATGCCAAGTTTGCCTTCGATGAGATGGAAAATTATGCCGCTGTAGAAGGTAACATAATGTAAAACAGCCAACATTACCAAGGCACACAAATGTTTTTGGTATGTAAAATTGCTTTGTAAAATATTTGTTCCATCTGCTGAAAGCGGCAAAGACAATTTTCCCTTGATAGCTAATGGCCCATTTCGGCTGGGTGGCAAGTGATTCGCTGCGGTGCGGCTCTCATTAAACAGAATGGTGAGGATGCGGTATATAATTCCATACTTTCGTAGCATTATCCGCTGCTTCTCGAGGAGTCTGCCCCTCATTATCTAGGCCTCCACCTTGCACCAACAGGCAGGCCTAGCAGTCGATTTCGCTCGAGATGCTTTTTGTCCAACTGAGGCACATATGTTGCGCTTCCGTTCCAAAGCTCAGCACAACCGCTCTGCGCCACCAAGACCCTGGAAAGGTTCCTTCCCTTTCAACTTTCCAGCAGTTTCTTCTCTCCCCACGCCACAGGCGGCTGTGGTTTTCTTTCTGGGCTCATTCTGTCCTGCTGCATGCTGGGGGTTTCAATAGATAAAGATTAAGCTCTTCTTGAAATTCTTAATTGAACTTTGCACATACACAAAGGCTGGGGGAAAAATCCCCCCTACCCCCAGGACAAAATTGCCATCATAAAAGCCTGCGGAACACTGTCCTTGGTTCATGGTGTATCTGTGATCTCTCTCTTTTTAAAGGAGTTGTTTACGCTACGCCCTGAATTACTTCAACATCTGCTAAAGGAACAATTAGAAATAAATACGGGAATCCAGGGTGGTTTAAAAAGAGAAGGATATGCTCATGTTTGGGGAACGATATTAAAAGGTAGTTACAGCAGCAAGTGGCTGGTGTCTCACGAATATTTTTAACGCGGGAGAGTGGTTTCTGAGGAAATTATATTGAAATGCAAGAGTGACATCAACTAAATCCATATGACTATTTTAAAGATCGTGCCATTTTTTAAAGTGGAAACCATGCCGTTTTAAAATCAACCATAAGTGGAAGTAGCCGTAATTATGACGACTGGTAATAGGTTTCTTCCTTTCCAGTTAGAGAAATGCTGGTTGAGAAAATTGCATATGCTGATGAAGGCCCTTTGAAAATTAAAAACAAAGGAAAACACATGTGCCCTTTGGACTTGGTTTTTCATTCAAGGAGTGGGGGAGAGGCGTGAGTTTGTGGGATGAAATGAGAGGCCAACGGCAGGTTTTACATTTTAATTTTATACAAAAGCAACCAGCAAGCAGCTAGGTTTCTTAATCAGAGCGAGGAGCTGGACCTTCTTTGATCTTTCCACACCTACAGATGTACGCACTTGCTGCAGATGTGGCAGCATTATATATCGATTGTTTCCTTTTAACAGACCACGCCAGCACAATGAATCAGTGAATTCCAAAGTGGGGACTTCTGCTGGATCTGGCACAGTTACGGGAAGTCTGAGTCTTCTCAAGGGCATCCCTTGCTCACCCAGGGGGCACTGAGGACAGACGACCAGAAGCAAATGGCGCAGCCGCCATCAGAGGAGAGTCACACTCATTCTGAATCCGTTCCAAATACTCACTCCGGCTCTGTGGTTTTCAGCGGAGCAGACATTTCCAAAAGAACTCCAACGGGGACTTCTTGGATGTGAAAACACTAACCAATTCTCGTTCCTCTCATCTTTTGCTTTATTCCTTCCTTCCACGCTGTTTTTGCAAAAAGCTGGCAGTTAAATTCAATTGATTCAAAATATTCGGGATCCATATGGCCGCCAACCCTGGAGCTGAAGCGGCGATAGCGCCTCACTGCTGTTTCCAAGCATTTGCCTCTCCTCCAGTCCCCAGATGGTGGGAGTAACATTTAAACCTCCTTTTCTCTGCCTTGTACAATAGACCTTGGCATCATTTCAACTGTTTACTCCGGTAATTAACAGCTCTGATACCACAACAATTACAACTCCTACACTCGCACCACAATAATGCTATGAATTAGTGAGAGCTAATGGCTGGAAGGTAGAGTGTTTCCAGACTGTGAGAACTGTGCATTTTTAGAATAAAATAAAAGGTACAAACAGCACGCTTGCAGTAGACAATGATTACCTAGTAATTAGTTTACACAAAGCTTCCTATTTAATGGCAAAACGCTGTAATTAACGTGTGACAGAAAATCAAAGGGTACTTTGTAAGCATATGAAAAATTAACACTGCAGGCCCATAGCTTTATGTACTGATTAGAAGCATATTAAATCAATAGGACACACAAACCAACAGCTTGTGTAGCTGACTATTATAGGTCCTCAGAAGGGGTACCCTGGCTTTCATTTAACTTGGGGAGGCAATTTTCCCTCTCCTGTCATCGTCCTCAGGCAGAGAGAAGCACCTCGGACTCAACCCTGGCAGTGTCATGAAAATAACCATTGAACTGGAAGAACACATTCTAAGTCATTCTCAGAGATAAGGAAAAATATGTAAATGATTAAGACTTTCCAACGATTGCGGTGACGTGCTGCTACACTAATTAGAAAACACACCAACTGGAACCAGAAAACAAAGCAACCAGATTCAATCTTTTGGTGTGAATAATTTCTATGTCGTCAAGCCTCTTTATTCAACATGTAGAAGGTTTAAGCCCATGGTACTGTTTTCCATTTTTAAATGATATCAAGGTCAATTTTCTTAAAAGCATTATCTGGGAAGATCATAAAATAGGAACCACTGAATCAACATTCTGAATCTTCCACACCTCAGTCCTTTCTGACGATAACCAAGGCACAGCACAACATTCTAGAAGCCTACGGGATCCTAAAGGTCCTTCTAAACTAAAGAAAGATTAAATTGTGTGTACCTGTTCAGTATTGCTTGTATTTTGTTATAGTACAATTTTATGTTATTGGTATAGTAAAAGCAATGCCTGAACTCACTCGTTAAGTCCATTGCTAACTGGTACACAGGCTTATCTCATTCAATTGTCACCACCTCCCCATGAGACAAGTCACACTACTCCTACTTACAGATGGAGAAGTGGGGGCCTGGAGTGCTGGTGTGATCTGCGTGTGGCTATCCGCCTACAGACTGCAGGACTGTTACCTAGGTGTGCCTGGGCTATGGAACCTCAGGAAGACAACAAGCTCTTAGTGACCCTAAATGTTCACCAGGTCGTTGAGTGTTCAACGCTCTGACTAGCCTATTCCAACACTCATTCTGCTTAAAAGGGGGTTCACCATGTCAACCTGGAATAGGAGACCAAAAAAAAAATCCCCCCCAAATGAAGCCAAACTAAATATTTAGTTGTTTGTATGAAAAACAGGTTTTAAGGAGGGTTTAAAATTTCGTTGTCATTTTAATGCTGCACTGGATTGTGAAGGTAGGCTATTCAAAGCTTTTCAAGAATTGACAGGCTCAAATGATCATGACAGTACATTAAGTTCAGAAAGGCACTAAAAATCTGTCACCCATGAATAGTCAAAAGGTGGTGTGTAAGACTCCCTCTTGTCCCTCATACTCATAAACAAGTATGTGAGGCAGTCTGGTTGCAAGAGTTGAATCCCAGGGCCTCCCAGGTAGGCTCCTGCTCTATAGCTAAGGAGTCTGTACGGATTTCTCTTCCCACCTCCCAGCTCACCACCTTGTGGGAAGAGGAAGAAACTGGAGAGCGGTGGCTGTGTTCTAGGGATGTCCATGTTTCCCCCAAGTCTCTGTGGAACGCAGAAAGCCTCCACAACCTCAGCATGAGGGACAGGTTACAAAGGCAAGGACCTAAGGTGGATACTTTTCTGGGACTCCCAAACAAGAGGGTCTTTTCTAAATGACTTTGACCAGGCAAGGCAGAAGCACTGGGCTGCGAGTTAGGTGTGGGTTCCCGGCCAGGCACAATCACTTATTAGCCATATGAAACTGCGCAAACCACTTAGCTTCCTGGGACTGTTTCTCCACCTGTAAACATGTGATATTGCCCTTATCAAATTCTCAGGGTTTTCCTGAATTGAGTAAGATAATTCACATAATGTGCTTAGCACAATGCCTGGCACCCAGTAAGTAGGGTATTCTACTGTGGAATTTATTATTATTCATGAATAAAAGAAAATCTCAAGACCTTAACAGTTTGCTCTTGGCTCTAGATAATGCTAACTCCCATGTGTAGGCCAAGCAACTAACTAAATATACAAAAATCATTTAAGTCAAGATTTTTAAGAAATAAAAATATACATAAAAAACAAATGAATAATGATTTATATATAGTTTAATGATTAGGAAAAGTTGTGCCCTAAAAAACTTAGATTTTATTAACACCAGGATGCACCAAGATGTTATGTTTCTAATATAAAATACAAATAATAGTAAAAACCTGATAAAAGAATATCCCTTGCAAGTAATCAAACAATCGCAACCATAAGGCACATTTCCATTTCTAAGGTGAAAGGGCGATCCAGAGCTGGAAAGGTTGTGGCAAACCTGCTATGCTTGCTCTCTACTATCTTAGAAACACAGAAGTACATTACGAGAGCCATGAAGCATTCTCCTCACGATAAAGCAGGCTTCTCCTGGAGAGATAAGTCAACATAAAAAAAGAGGTAGACACTAAAACTAAGAGTAAAAATAAATCTTTTCACCTTCTACAAAAAAAAAGTAGCTGGAAATAACCTAAAATTTCAACTAATTATTTAATATATTAGAATTAATCTATATAATGGAATGTTACATAGCCATTAATTGTGATGACTATGAATAAACACGGAGAATGGTACAATCTGATGCTTAATTAGCATATGCACTACTGTCATGATGAAAGATAGATTCTGCACATTTAGAAATTAGTACACAAAAATGAAGACTATGTTTGGGGAAAGTGGTTATGCATTTATTTGGTTAAATATTTTTAATCTTGTTATATTGTCTTTTAACATTTCTAAAAATTATGTGGTTATGAGGCAACGGCTCTTTGGGACCATCCAGTAAATGCCTAAATTCCACTGGAGGCTCCCAGCCCAGCCATCCTGCAACGGCTCCTCTGACCCAGTTATAAGGCTGCTCTGAATGGACAGAGGTCTTCCCAGCACAGATGCAGATGTGGAGTTCTAAGGTATGGAGTTGGATCTCTTTTGGAACAGCTTATTTTGTTTGCTGATAGTTCTATACAGAGACGAAACTACAGCTGTGGTTTATTCTACCTCTTCTAGTTTGAGGTGCCTTGAATTAATTCTCCCCACTTTGGTGATTTCTAAAGTAATTCCCAGTGTCTAACAAAGGAAACCAAAGTACTGTACAAGTAAAGGTGAAACTGCTCTTGCAAATGGCTGAAATAGCACCATTTCAAGAGACAGTTCAATTTCTTTTCTCTTGTTAAGTGGTAAAATAGTGACGGCATGATATCCACATCCCAGGCTCTCGGGGGTAACTGAGGCAAAAAAGTGAACTGGCTTAGCTCTTTGTACAGAGGAGCTGTTCACAAAGATCTCTTGCAGGACAATGTCACCAGTCAACCACTGCCACTGAGCCAATGTCCTGGGAACTGAGAGAGGGAAGATGAACCCTTAAAAAAAGAAAAGAAAAAAGATACAGGAAGGAGTGGTAGCATAATAAGTGTAGCACACTGTTTTAGGAGAGTGTGCCCACAAATGTTTCTCCTTCTGTTTAAGCCTTTTTCCCTAACTAGATGAAAACAAACACTCCCAATTGGTGAGCAGAGTTTTGAGTGTGCACAGGTGTGTAGATTCACGAACACTTAACAAGCGGGAAAGAGCTAAACTGGAACCTTTTGGGCGGAGTAGGTTTGGTTAACTGGTACCATGAAGAGAACAGACGTGGCACTGAATTATCAAGCAAAAATGAGGCTTGGATTTGTTTTCCAGTGGTCATCATGTGACATTCTGCTTTTTAAAAATCACCTACATGTGTAAACTGATTCGAATGTGACCACAGCAGTGCAACATCTGTCGACTCCACGATTTTAGTTCAGTTCTCAGCTGCAACCAGCCAAGTATCTGGTTTAAAATTGGAGAAAGAGAGAGAGAGAGAGAGAAACAGATGATCTTTACATTAGATATTTGAGTCTATATTGAATCCTGCCTACACCAAAAACCAATATCTGCATAAGAAGCAAGGGAATCTCAAAACGGCCCAAACTCCCATAAACAGCACTGTTTTTAATCTGTTGCCTACAACATACCAATGAGAAAAATCATGGTATCGTATCATAAACTGCTATGCAAATGATGCTATTTGTAAGTATTAACATAATTTAGTGCTTACAGTCATATTCTCATTTCTAATAATTCTCCCAGAATGGAGTCTTTCTCTGGACTCTTAGCCTGCAGGATAGTCTTTCATCAAGAAGCTGAAATTTTTAATAACCTGCCAGCATATGTTTTGTATGTGCCAGGCTAGGCTTGATGACACAACATCTTCATTATCAAAAGAAACAGGTCTACAAACTGTAATAGGACATTAAAACATGCCTGTGCTCATAAAGTAATGCTTTCATGTCTGAATGTGCACCATTGCAATGGTCTTCTGGAACAAAGGAGAATTTGAATCCTACATTCTCCATGGCTACACTCTATGGAGAACTGCTGTTCACTTCCACTTCCAATACAATTTCACTGTGAAGGCAAAAGAATGTCTCTCTCTCTCTCTCTCTCTCTCTCTATATATATATATATATATGATCTATCTATATAAATAGAGGGAGACACACACACATATCTTTGGAACTGCTTTATTTTTATTTTTATTTTTATTTTTGAATTCTCACCACATCATAGCTAAGCGCAGGCCTCGGACTGTAAAAAGATTTCTGAGTAATTATTTTTCCCTTGTTAAGTTTTAAAAAATGATTTAGACAGACTATTAATTATTCAAGAGTTTCTCACTTCGTAACATTAACAACAGTGCCAAATGTATTTGGTGAAAATTTAAAATGGTGTAGTTTGAAATATTAAAATTAAATAATATTCAGTGAGTCTTCTAAGTACCCCCAGCTGTCAGTATTATGTTTTTTAAAGTTAAATCAAATATTTCAGATTCATCATAGTACAGCATCAGGGAAATTCCTTTTTTATTTTTTTAATTTTTTTAAAGAGAGAAGGACAGTGAGAGAGAGAGAGAGATGGAGAGAATTAATTTTTATTGAGTTTTTCACATGGCTTTCATTGCTCTGACACTTAGTTGTGTACGTGGGTGCTGGGGTTTGAACCATGTAGTTGTGCATGCCGGGCAAGCGCCGCAACCACCGAGCCACCGCTCCAGCCCAGGGATTCTTTAAAAATTATTCTTTTACAATACTGAGGCCAGAAAACACTTTGCACACTCTTAAGTTTTTAAATAAAACAGTCCTATTTTTCATGGTTTAATCTCAATAGTTTTGTTTTTAAAAGGAAATGCTATACAACATGAAATAAAATCCCATTCAAAGAGAACATAAGAGAAACCTCCATGGGCCTCAAAATTAAATACATTTTCGTTGTTTTATTTTTTTTTTCTAGAAGAGTAATTCACTTTGGTATCCTTTAAATAATATGTAAAAAGCTGGCCATGACAGGTACTGCATTTAGTCCATGCACTGGCAGAGGGGAAAAAGCCCAGAATAGATCACGGGGAGAACCGTCACATTTGTCAAAGGGAACTCTCTCTCCTGACTGTTCTCTAGATTTATCTAACATTTCACTTTCCCAAGAATAATGCAGCTCCCTCAAGTGTGCCCCTCCTTTTCCATCACTTGTGTCTTGATTCATGCTCCTCTGTAGTGGGATGTGCAAAGCAGATACAAATCACTGTGCACAGCCCACCATTGTGTATAGCAGGAGGGAAGGAACCAGTTTAGGAAATCTGTGTCTCAGTTTTCCTAAACAGCAATGCCTTAACCAGTAGGTCAGCCAAGACGGAGGGGTGGAATTAAGGGAAGCCAGGGAAGACTAGGTCTCTGGATGCAAAAATGGTACAACTTTTAGAGTGGTGGGTTTAATTTAAACATCAAACCATATAAAACTAATTATTAAGCAAATTTGGAACGGACCGAGAGGTTGTGTAATTTATTTCACTAATATGCATGGAAAATTCATATATTTCCACTCATATCCTAAGACCTCTTACCTACTACTCAGGTTTCGCTGGGAGATTTTCTGCTGGGGTGCACTATTTTCTTGGCATCTTGCAGGGATTAGCAATTACATAAATTTCCTTGGATTGTCTTTAAAAAACATGACTGCTGACAGAATGCTATTATACATTAGCTTCCAGGTGACAACCATTTGCTAATAGAATTTCTATCTCATCATAAAATGCTGCTAGCTTAATAACAACAGTTGATAGAAGCACATGATCAAGACCCACTTAGGGCAAATGGTTAAATGTGTAATGTTACCCGAATAAGATAAAAAACATCACTTCCTAATTATCATAATTGATTTGAAAGTATGAATAAAGACTTTTAGGGTCTAAAGAAAGGACATTTAAAATAACCTAATGAATCTCTTTCATTTTTTACACAAGGATAGAGGCCCAAGAAAGGCCTGCTGATAGGTGACAGTTGAGTCTAGAAGAGAGAACTTTCACCCCCTGGCCGAGCCTTTGCTCGTCTCCCAACTGTCCACAGACGTTGGTTTAAGCCACCACTGAACACTCACTTGTGCCCATTTCTTGTTCCAGTCTTCACAGCCATATCTGTCACGCTCCTTTAGCACCCACTTGTAGCACTTTAGGTGGGAAGGAATGTCACAAAATGCTGTTCCATTTCCTCCGAACTCTGAGTCCATTTTAAAGAGCCAGCGTTGGATTTGCAGGTGATCGGTCACCAGCTGGCTAAGCTGTTCTATCATCTGTAGGGCCAAGAAAGGGCAGGATTTAATAGAGCACATTCCTGAGGTCCCTTCCCATCATATGAACTTGGTTGTGGTACCTCACGTGTGTCTTTATTTCAAATAGTCTGTTTTACTTATTAAGACAGGTTAAAGTGATGTATATACAATGTGAACAACCTATTAGTCAGTTAGACCAAATGTTGTACATAATGGTGGGATTTGTTGTTACATATTTGTATGTGCACACAATAGTACAATATGACTTGGCCAATATCATTTCCCCATATTTTCCTTTTCCCTCCTCCATGGGGCCTTTCTACTACTCTACTGATTTCCCTCCTGATTTTTTTCCCTCTCATACCCCACCTTTCTTTTCCTTTTTCCAGTTTAGCTTCCAGAAAACATATGACCCTTGACCTTCTGAGTTTGGCTTATTCTTTTTTTTAAAGAGAGAGAGGGAAAGAGAGAGAGAGAAAGAGAAGAAGAGAGAAGCAATTTTTATTTAGTTTTTCATGTGACTTTCATTCCTCTGACACTTTGTTGTGTATATGGTACTGGGGTTTGAATTCGTATACTTGCTCATGTGAGGCAAGTGCCATAATCACTGAGCCATTGCTCCAGCCCCTGAGTTTGGCTTATTTTGCTTAACATAAAAGTCTCAAATTCCATCCATTTTCTTGCAAATGATATAATTTCATTTTCCTTTGTGGCTGAATAAAACTTCGTTGTGCATATATACCACACTTTTTTTTATACATTCGTCTTCTGATGGACACCTTTGCTGGTTCCATAGTTTTGTCTGTTGTGAATTGTGCTGCTATAAACATGGGTATTCATTTTGCTATCTTTTGTAGGTAAAATAAAAAATTCTTAAATATCTATAATTAAATCTTGATATTGTTTCCTTTTTTATTTCTTTAAGTAATTTTTTTATATATAGAGAAAGAGAGAATCAATTTTATTTGTTTCTTTTTCTGGTTTTTATTTTTCCGACACTTAGTTGTGTATGCGGTGCTGGGGTTTGAACCTGTGTCCTTGCACATGCCAGGCAAGTGTTCTCTTAGCATTAAGGCACTGTTCCAGGTCCCTGTTTCCTTTCTTTCTCAGAAAATTATGTGCTTACTTATTGATTCCTCAAATAATTTTTTTTATAGTTTGAAGACCATAAAGAGTTATAGTCTTGCAAACTTTAATTGTTTGGATCTCTGCTGAGCTTTTAAATGTTATAATCTATAAAACATTTACTTTTTACTCATTAATATACATGAAATGCATTTGTTGGGTTGGTCAGTTGGCCAAGTTTACCGTCTGCATGATATGAATGCGCATATTCTAGAACAAAGCAGAGAAAGGAGAAGAAACAAAGAGGAAGCATTCTTGGAATATACTCTTTACCACATTTTATGAATTTTCATATTTAATGCTCACAACAGCCCATGAGGCAGGCCTCATTACATTTTACATATAAATGGAGGCTGCTTGAAGCATTTAAATAACCTGCCCTTGACCACAGAGCAGGTTGTTGGAACTCCAAACCTAAGCCAGATCCCTCTCCAAGGTGCCACGCATCTCAGTCTGCAGAGGGCCGGAGAAGGGTGAAGCAGAGAAAGAAGTCATGGGAGGAGCAAGAGAAGCAACTCAACTTCCGGTCAATAAGCCATTTGGGGTGTGTTTGAATCAGACAAAAGTCTATAGCAGGACTATTTAGTTATAAGTAGTACCGTCCGAGTAGCACCTTAGAGAAAAACAGCTAATTAGATTACAAAATGATTTTTTTCATCTTGTCTTCTCATTGGATTTCCGAGTCTAGGCTTTCCCAGAATGCAACGAAAGGGCAGTGGCCCCCTGTACTCGAGGTCTCTGTAGCACATAACTCTGTCCTCTGTTGACTCTTTTTCTCTTCACCCACAAAATGGATTTAAAAAAATTTTTTAAACTAAAGAATGTGAAATGAGTCTAGATCTATGAGTTCTTTTGAAGTCTAGAGCAGTAAGAACAAAATGGTTTTGTTAAAAGGCACAATCTGTTCCCTCGTTCCATCTATCCAGCAAGTGCCCTCCGGGAGGGCACTTGACACCACAGTGCGGAAGAGATAGCAACCAGCCACACTGTGGTCCCCTGAAACCTTGCATAACTTCAGGGTGTTCATTTAGATTGGCAATGAAATTGTCTTAGCTCCCTAATTATCAAGTTGTGTCTATGGGTGATTTGGGTGTTTAAATGACAAGTCTACATATACTGTAATGAAAGTATTTAAATTTGTCTTCCAAAATAGATCCCTTCTTCATCTAACGTGTTGAGAAGACAGAGTCTACATTTAATCATACTTTGATGTACTGTGATCACACCTGGCAGAAGTGGAAATGGTCTTTGGCTTATTATATCACATAAAATTCTTTTGCTAGTCTAAAGAAAGGTGTTCTGGTGTAGCCTTTTTTCTTCCTCTAGATATTTGGATATATTGTATATTTGAAGGTTTCAACTACTAACAGAATTATTATCTATTTCTTCCAAATCCTATTATTTGTTGCTTCTAAGAATCCTATAAATGGGTGTCTGTTGATGAATCCCCTACAGTAATGAAAACGATCAATAGTATTGTAAAGACTGCACTACGGGAAAGAATTATGTGCTATCTTTAAGTGAAAATTGAACAGTGCTTTAAAATAGCATTGCCATTTTTGATTATTTAACCAAAGCTGTCAATATTTCATATGAAGCACATGCCAGAAAGGGAACTCGCATGGTTACTTTATGAATCAAAACAGGAAATGTGCACTGTGCTCATGCTAGATTTGTGTAAAAAATCAGTTAATCATAAACTGAATGAATTTATCCTGTTTTCAAACATTTATTATTTTCTGTTTGAGTCTATCTGTTCAAAAGATGTAATTTTTTTAGTTGTGATTATTTTATTGTGGTAAAGAACAGAAACAGAAAAATGACTATTGCAAAAAAAATCCAACTCATACTCAGGAACATTTATTAACCTAAGTCAAAATAATCACAGCTTTCTTTCACCAACTTTAAATTTATGATGCACATTGGTAAAAAGTCAGTGTTATTGATTCATTACCATCTCCAGATTCAAAATACTAAAATACTCAGATTGATTAGGTAGGGTAGTCACTTTGTGGAAAAATCTTAAAAGAGTGCTTCAATTCTTGGTGACTTCAGATGTATATTTTCCAGACAACTCAGTTATAACTTGGTTTATTGTTAAACAATTTGTACATACCACAGGTCAAATTACATCCCTCAAATCTGAGGTGTTTATGAAAAGGCCTTTAATCCTACTTCTGAATAATAGCACTAGGGGTTTTACTGCATTAAATGTGGCTACATCGTTAACCACAATTAACATATAAAGCCCCCAAATATTTCAGAACAAAGATTGCCTGAGTTGTCATCAGTGAAGATGAGGCTAGGTCTCAAAATAAATATTGCAAGACTTTTTAAAACCTTGGAGACTGTTTTGTGATATTGTAGCATTTTAAAGTATAGTTCACTTATATTAAGTCTACTGGTCAAAAATTCTACTGGGAAGCAGAGTCAAGCAACCTACCTTGTCGTCTTCAAATTCCAGTAGAGTTTAATGACCATGGAAAGGACACACCAGCTGAAGGGGAGCCTCTCTATTCCAATTGCTTATGCAGTTGCAAGACTGTGCCTCCTTCAGGAGTCCATATGTTGTCAAGGACACTCCAGTAAGACTGAGACATTTTAGGGGAATTTAATAAGCTCACCATGCTTTCAAACTAGTCTCTGCAAGGTATGATTTGTTGAAAGCTTGATTTGGGGGGGCTCAGCAACTATCACTAGCAGACAACTGAGAGTAGAAAGGGGAACCCTAAATACTGCCCCTCATAAACTGCCTCATTGTGAATGATTCCAAGAAGTGGGTAGGAGGGAGAATTTGTGATTGGTTTGGAATAATGGTCAAGAGATGTACTTAAACCGAGGTTGGGAATGTTAACGGCCTTTTGTGTTTTGATTTTCTTCATTATGCAAAGAGATGGCAGTTAAACGAGAAAATACCCTACAGAGTTAACTCAAAGAGAAGACGTTTCCAGTGCCTGGTGTATGTCTGCAAATATTTTAGGTCCTAACCATGTGCTGGAAGAGTGCAAAGCAAAACCAGAAGCAGTTTTATTTCTGGAGCCAGTTCACTTCCCCTTTCTGGGATCTTTCTCCTCTTCCCTTTAGGATCCTTCGTGAGGAGCCAAAGTATATTTCATAGGGCCAAGGATGTCTGTAGCATGGTCTGACCTGGCAGAGCGCCTCTCTTCATGGAGCTTCCTCAAACACACTTCTTTTAGCCAAAACGGACTCGTGCTTCTTAGGGTCTTACTAAATGTCTGACTGGGGATACGATGATGAACTAATCCATATAGAAGCATTAAATACTGATGGTAGACTGGCCCAAACGACGCATGATTTTAACAGAGTCTTCAATGTCTTATTCCAAATGAGTACATGCTTTGCAAATTCCAGCAATTTTTCTAAGAACCCATAGGGAGGTACTTTAAAACCTGAAGGACCTATGTAGATCCCTTTGAATCAACTCAAAAGTATTTCTGTTCTTCTTTGTGCAGCGCTGGCTCCAGATCACCTGAAGCTGCACAAGATGAAGAGGATGTGAAATATTTGAACAGAGCCTTATTCGTCCATCCCACATACCTGTTGATGGCTATAGAGGGAGTGTACTCCAGGAGGGACTGGCACATTGGTTTTTTCAAAAATCCGCTTACTTCCAGACTTGGCACTGTAAAGGTGGACCAGTTCAGGCTCTGTGCCCAGGATGGGCACATCTAGCATATCGGCCACTGCTAAATCATCTCTGTGGAGGACCCCTCCCACGATGTAGGCCTCTCTTCCCTGGATAAGGTTCTTTATTCTTTTGATCGCCTTGGGACTGTACATGAGGTGAGTGGCCAAGCACATGTGATGTTTCTGGGGGAAGAGCATATTATTCATGTTAAAAGGTGTCCTTTTTCTAGTCAATACACATAATTCATAATGTTGCACATAATAAATACATTATTAATAGCAGGGTGGGTTATGACCTATCCTGTTGTTTAGCAGCTTCAATTGATAAAAGCTGTTGGGGCGAGGTTCCATAATCGCTCACATCTTTAGTGTGTTGGAAATAGGCTCACTGGGAATAGAACTAATTACGACACATCTGTATTTATTTGATCCACATGGAATTATCCTTCTGTCAGAAGGAAAAGAGGCTGGCGGCCTTTGGATAATAGTGATTCATCTCTGCAACACTTCTGGCATGGTTTAACACTAAAGCGCCTGGAAAATCAATACCAAAAAATGAAGGAAAAAGCCCCACAGTATATTCTCCGCTATCCAGACCACTCATCTGGCAATCCTTTAAATGTTTCAGTAGGAAAGTGGGGCTTCACTTGATCCCCTCTTTCCAAAACTCCGTTGCAAACTCCATTTTAGAGAATATGCGCCTTTCTAGTGACTACTAGTGGTTCTAGCCAATGGCTCTGGGAAGGATTCATGAATAGAAATCATTTGAAAATTTCAGCAAGACTCAAATTCATTCCTCAATGACAAACTTTTTTTATTTTGACTCATTAGATCCAGCTCAGCAACATGCGTGACTGCCTCATTCAATTAAGTAATTCTGTCCATGCCTAATAGGGGCAGAAGACAAAGCCAGATGGGCCACACGCACAAAAAACTAATACAACCATGTTTCTGCTTTCAAGGAGCGGGGACAAAAATAAGAACACTGAACACGTGACTAATACAAGGTAGGCAAGGGCTGTAGGGAGCTATAGAGTGCCTCAGAGGCATAGAGGAGAGAGGCAGAGGCTAGATTGCTGGTAGAGAGAACAGACAAGGCAAATCACTCACTCTCCTTATGCCTCAGTTTCCCCATCTGTAAAATGACTCCAGCAGTACCTGTCTCATGTGGATGTTGTGAGGATTAAATGAGATAAGGTATGAAAGCATTTATAAGCATCCAATGAAGGTTAGCTTGCATTAGCAGCATGAAAGAGGTTGATGTTGAGGGGAATCTGAAGTGAGGATAGGATTTTGTCAGATGGAGATGGGAGAGACCATCTGGGTAATGACCCAAGGACAGACTACTAAAACCAAGACTGTGTTTACTTCTGGAAAAGAGCAGCACCGCACACGGAAAAATGTTGGGGCTTCAGAGTCAAACAGAACTGACTTTGAATTCAACTCTCTCACTTTAAAGCTACACGAACTTAGGCAAGTGACTTAGACTCTGCTAGCTCATTTCTTCATGTGTTAAATGGGGAGTAAAAATACCCACACTTGGGGTTGCTCTAGGGCTAAAATAAGATCACAAATGAAAAACACCTGATATAATGCATGACTTGGAGTCAGGGGTCAATAAATGGTAGTGATTATTTTTACAGGGAAAAACACTGTTTTAGAAGTAAAGCCATTAAAATGTCATATGGATAATATATGCAAATATGCCAGAGTCTTAAGGGAATTCAAGGGTCTTTATAGACTAGCACTGACTTCATTTTTAGTGAAAAATTATCTACTTTTTTCCACGTAAAAATGTGAGGAAATGCTAGTGACTGTTTTCAGGACTATCCAATGTACTGGTTTGCAAACCGTTGGAGAACAGAATAACTTCTGAGTGTGGGAGAAAGAGAGCTGGCCTGGGACATCTGCTGGATTTGGATCCTACCTGAATCTGTCACTTGCAAGGTGACCGAGAATGCTCAAACTTCCTGAGTGTCGATTCCTATATTCAACGAAGGGGTTGGACTATAAGTCTCTAGCATCCTTCCAGTTCTGAAATAACTTTTTCCCTAAAACCGGAGCTCTCTTGTGCTTGTCGGGAATGGAGTTTGCCTGCTGAAGTAGCCAGGAGGTGCAAATTGCAGGCTGCTGCAGAAGCAGCTTTCCACGTAATGCACTTCCTGTTTAACGGGCAGAGTTTCTGCAGCGGATGGTGGTAGCACAACAACGCGAGTGTGCTTAATGCCACAGAACTGTGCATTTAGAAATGGTTAAGATGGTAAATTTTACGTTATACACGTATTTTACAACAATTAAAAAAAAACCAAAACAAAAACCCCAGGACTCCTCTGAGAAGATCTATGATTTATCCTACTGGGCTCTTCCTCTAGATGAGGACTTTTATTCTAAGCTCCTTAGATCCATGTGATATGCCTTTTCTACCATCATTTAAATTCTCTTTTAAAATGTACTTCTGACAGTGCAGCTCTGGGAAACTCAGTGTCCCATTAGACAACCACTCGTGACAGCACCTGTGGGATTTGTTTCCCTGGCTGGTCGCTGCCTTTCCCTCTTGCTTATTTCACTACTTTCTTTCTCCCACAGATTATCCCAATGAGGAAATATAGAGGGCAAAAACTGTCCAGGAGATCCGCTGACCCAAGTCACAACGTCCGTGGTGGGTTTCTCAGGGTGCAGGGAGGTTGCCAAGGTACAATCCTCTGGCGGTGAGTGAACAAGGTAATGCCTGTGTCGTCTCTTCTCTTCTTTGATCCACATGACCCAGTAGTGATCAGCAGTTCCTGATTTGAAGAAAAGGAAATTGGGGCTCAAGGGATTTGCCCAAAGTCATATAGCTGGTAAACTGCAGAGAAGGAGCCGAACCCAGTTAGCACCACTGATGTGCTACTGTGGTCGCAGTTCCCTGCCTTCCAGCGAGCATGAAGGTCTGCAGCGTCGAGCTGTGAAGAGGAAGAGACCCAGATGCGGCCACAGCACCTAACGCGAAAGTTCTGAGCGCACGTCCAGCCAGGATGATTTCTGTCTCCGCTATGTTTGCTTATTTCTCTCCAGCTCCATGTGAGAGTCATCTGTGGGCTGTATTCCTCAGGCAAGATATAACCACAGTAGCGTGTTCATAAAGATTCAAATGTGAATGAGCGATGGCAGAGGACACATTACTGACTGCAGGTCTTGTGTGACCATTTAGAAAAGATCAGCATCGTTGGATCCAGGCAGCAGATTAACATGACTTTGACAAAGAATCTAAACTGTTTCTAAATTCCTTTTCATTTCGGCTTCATTTAATTTATCAGCACTGATTTTTTTTTAACCTTACACAAAAGGTAGTTTAAAATGTATTCATAGACATTAAAATGCCTAAAAATAGACATGAGAACTTTTTTAAGAGCACATTTTGCCATTACACATTCAAGCGTTGAATAGTAACTTGGAGAGATGTACAAACAGATTTTTAGCATGCTTTAAAAAAATCTCCTCAAAGCCATCCATTTGAATGAAAATCAGCACTGATACAATCCCTCAAACCCATTAAAAAGAAATAAAGCAATAGCTAAGTGTGATCAGGAACTGATTTGAAAGTGAGAGTTTAATTTTTGTATTTTAAAAAGTTGATTGCCTATGAGTGATTAATTACTTGAACAATTTGAATTTAAACTATGAGAAAAGTATTAGGTACACCCTGACTATAACTCTGCAGTGGGGCGTGCGGACCGCCTGTCTCTTGCTTGGAGGTCGAAAAGTGCACAGCAAGTGTAGATTTCCCAGGGGGGTAGGATACAGAGTTGGAGGAGACTTTGGAATTATCTAACCCATCATCATCTTATGAATGAAGAACAGAGGACTAGAGATGTACAGGTTTGCTCAGGGTCATCCAGGAGCAAGGCAGCATTCTGGTTCATGACAAAGTTCAGGGGTGGGCAGAATGGGCTCACACTCTGGCCCTCCTGGAACCTTGGACTAGAAAATGACTCTTGGTTACACAGCCCTAAAAGGAGAGGGATAATTTCAGTCTTGTTGCATTGTTCCAGGGGTCAAAGGAAGAAATGGAGGCTGAGAATTTGATAAACCTTAGTTCACGCACTTTCCTTCTCAAATCTCCTTCCGAGTTCCAGGCCTTTGCAATGTGTCTGAAATGATGTGAAGAAACTCCGTACTGGCAGGGAGCAGGCCTTAGCTTTGTAAATGGAAGGAGCTATCTTAATCAGCAAATTCAGAGTCTTTAATCATACAAAAGAGGTCTCCTCAAAAGTGGGTAGTGCAACGGGTGTTAAAGTGCTGATTGTTCAGCATGGAAAGCTTAAATGCTCATCAAAATGTAGAGGAATTAATTTCAAGTCATCCGTTGGACCACCTTATTCTAGAACGCCACCTTAGTGGTTTCATGAGCTTCCCAAAGCACCTTGTCTAGGGATGGGATTCCACTCAGAACTCATTCCATTCATTAAACATTAGTACATTAAAAAAATAAACCTGAACCTTGTTTCTTAGGAATCATGTGACATGATAATTCAGGACACCTTCCTCTTATGGGAAGAAATGAAGGAATAACAAGGGACACCTGCATGGAACTCAGAATATAGGTGTCCTCTTGAGATTGTGTCCCTACATCGCTTTGTGACCATGTGCAGGCCCAGCTTTTCTTTGCCTTAGTGTCCCCTTCACAAAACTAAGAAAAGGGATGATGTTATAAATTCACCTACTTTGGTGCCTCCAATAACTGCAATTAGGCTTCAGCTACACAGAAGCTGGGCAGGGGCAACTCAACTAAATCTGAAAGTTAAACTGGGATATTTATTTCCTACAGTCCAACTAGTAGTCTAATCAGTAAAGCTGTTAAGCTTGCAATAATATTTCACTGATGTGTACCAGAGCGTTGCAAGTTATAAAATTTCCAATTTAATTTTACTGCATCCCCGAAGCCGTAGTAATTAGAAGACAAACTCACAGGGAAGAAGTTTACAGCTTCAGGGGTGATAATTTTGAACCTGTCCTGCAGGTCACTTCTGTCCTCAAGGTTCCCTGATTTGACAGCTGCATGTAGGCTCAGGATTTTATTATAATACAGCACTAGCTCGTCATTCATGTAATTGGAGCAGATGTAGATGACGTTCACATTGGCATCTAAACAACAACAGGCACAATGTTAATGACTGTATAAAGGTAAATGACATTATGAACTCTGGCATCCAATTGATGTGCAGTTTAAAATAAAGAGCATATCCATGAGCCACAAGGAAGTTAATTTGGATTGTTTTTAACACACGTTTTAGCAATCTAAGCAGGGTTTTTTTTTTTTTTTGCACTATAGCATTTCTCTAAAGAAAAGATAAATAACACCACCACCACCAAAATACACGTGTGAAGTACCTTGGAAGTCTACTTTCAAATAATACACAGGGATTCCGCTACACAACTCCCATTAGCATCAATGGGAATTTATCCCATTAACTCCAGCAAATTATAAAACAGAGCCATTAACTTTAGAAAGCTGATGAAATTGCAATTTCTTACTCTACTTGGACTTGACAAGGCCAATTCAGGGAATGTCTTGTCCAAATAAATGGTCTGATTATGACCACAAAAATGATTATTTGAAGAAACCAACCTTTCCCTGATCCATTCCCAAAGAGAAGTATATTACTTAAATAGCATATCTAGTGATTCTTGGTCTAAAGGAAACACCATTTTAATTTAACTGTTCTCTTTCTTAAGATGTACGTTCTATTATGCACATAGAAAGAAATCCTAATTAAATATCCCATTGAAATGAAATAGTGAGATGAGATTACTCACTCCATGGTGTGGAATATTTTAGGGAGTTCGAGTGGGAAATTAGCAACCAAAGGAATTATTTATTCATTCATAAAATAGCTGATGGATATAATATAAATAGGAGCAAAGTACTTGGCCAGACTTAGAGGAAAATCCAGCAATCAAAGTGATGGAGATGCTGCCCTCCAGAGCAACCACTTCACATGCACAAATAGCTGTCACACACAGCGGGAGAGAAGTGGGTACTAGGAAGCAGGCAGGACAGGTGTTCTGGGAGGTGCAGACGAGGGAGCACTGAAAGTGCTTCCTTGGACAGGGAGGGCCACAGGGGCTTTGTAAAACTCCTCCGTTCATTTTGGCAGAGTCACAGAGAATAGGCTGACTGAATTCTGGTTCAGCTTTCCAGGACCCTGGGCACATTATTTAACCGTTCGACATGTTGATTTCTTCATTTGTAAAATGGGAAAGTAAAACCACCTGGGGCATGGAGTGTTCGAGAGAATTAAATGAAAGAATATATGCAAAGCACCGGGTGCAGTACCTGGTAAATAAATGGTAAGTGCTCAATAAATGGCCCAGGTGCCTGAATCTGCCCCATGACCTGCCCTCACTAGGCCAGCCAGCAGCGATCCCTGCACACCTGTGCTCCTGATCAGTCCCCCCCCCAAGATTAACATGATGAAGTAATGTCCTCTGTTGTTCCATGCTATGGTTTAAAATTCAAGATTTATACTCTTTCCTAAATTCCCCCAAGCCCAGATACGGGCCAAAGTACATTGCAGTCACTCAGTAAATACTTGTGGGTTGACAGAGGGATTTAGGAGAAGAGAGATATTTGGGAAGTACAAAGTCTCACTTAATGAGACCCCTGGTGTCAGGGAGAAATTTCCCCCTCTGGAGACCTAGAAGTGCTGTCTTCTATAGTATTGGTACTCCACACATGTAAATATTTAAGTGGCCCATTTAATTTTTGAAACCAAATCATCACATAAACTTTAAAGTAAATTAACTGGGGAAACAGTAATTAAATAACTTGTATTCAATTGCTGAACAAATCAAGTTAGTTATCTAAATCATGTTTTGAAGAAGAAATTAGTGTCTTACCAAATTAGTGGGTTTTAAAACCAAACTGGTGATTTTTTTTAAAAAAAGAAAAGCATAAAAATAGGACATAAAAATAAATAACTTATAGACTGTACAGAAGAAAAATAATTTTTTCTTGGGAAGAAATTTTGAGGTTATAAATAATAGGAAATCATGTTGCTAATTTCACCTTTTCTGGTTCATTTCTGGTAAAGGGATTCGTATCCCTAACTCTAATATCTAGGATTAGTGTGGTTTCATCATGAATCTACAGACACTCACCACTAATTGACAGGTAATTATGAAAAGGAGCTGATGAGATGATAAAAGTAGCTTTGATTATTAACCAAAAATCAAAATCAGTTACTCTTTTACTTAGCTCCTGTAGGAATTGAAAGTACAATCCATTGGGGTCTACCTAACTATCCTGACTTCATGGTCAATATCAAACGTGTGATTAGATCTTAGTTTCTGTTTCCCCGAATAAGCAGAAAATCAACACTTTTTTAAATTAATAGAATGAAAGAGAAAATTATTCTTCCTCAAAAATTATTACTAATTTTTCTAGTTTCTTCATATTTTTATTTCATAAGAAAGTACGTTTCTTTCATTACCATTTCTAAGCTTCACTCTTCTTGAAGAGGTTACCTGATTGTGTTGCTGAATCATGAAGATAATGTAATAAGAAAAGGCATAAATGCTTCAGAAATGTCTGCATTAGCAAAAATTTTCCATTGCAGGTGGACACAGACTGAATTACTGAACTATTTAGAAGAGAAACTTAATTGCTTTCAAGTCTTTTCCAGTAATGAGAATATTCAGTAAAGAAATCCTTTATAAAAAGATGATTTGTTCTATTTATAGAAAGGTATATAAAAAGCCAAAGAAAAAAATTAATTCAAATAAATGAGAGCAAAGTCTGCCCTCTGCTGCACTTCAGTGGTCTCCAGCCAGCCAGGTTTTTGGTTGAAATAGTTCAGCACTAACAAATCAATCTCAAATCATTAATTTTTTTTGTAATGCTGAAAAACAGTATTAGTGCCTAGATAATAGATTAAAGCAATTATATTATTATTATTTTAGGACACTGTAAATTTCTAGTACGGATGTATTTTTGTTCCAAAATGGCATTTATAAAATAATAATGCTGCTAAAATATATATGAATCATTTAAAGTATGTCATTCCAGGAAGCCAGCTAAGTTGGTCATTGGTAATTTAAAATTCTTCCTTGTTTTGCCTTAAATAAAGGCCAAAGCAATTATATTTTAATAAAACAAAGATGTTCTTATTTGATAACTAATAAAAATTTAATTTTTATCTTGAAATTTTGGCCAGTTTCTCATTAGCTGACTTGATGTTATTGCTTGGGCTTTGCAATGTATGTATTTTTTAAGCTTACCTTGAACCCTGGCCTTGACCAGTGTCAACCAAAGTCGTCAGATTCATGTACTCTTCTGTCCTGGACCCAAGTCAGTGACTGATTGAGAACTGATCAGTCTAGTATCAGGATTTGACTTTACAAGGATGTATACATCACTTAATCAAGGTCTGTATTGTTAATAATTCCCTCCACTGGGTACTTCATTTTTATAATAATTAAATGCTCTACATTTATAGAAAAGCTTCTTTTAAAAATTTATCTTCATTTATTTTTACAATGACAACATAATGCTTCATTTCTGATACCAACGTCTACTCATTCCTCAGATAATAGACACTAATTTCACAAATATAAATTTGGGGCCTCATACACTAGCAAAGATTCAGTAAATCAAGATGATTTTGGTCTATAGGAGGGAAATTCTTATCCAAAGCTTTAGCAAAAATATTTAGAAAACCACCCAAGTAATTGCTTAAAATGTCAATTTTTATTCAAGTTGACCTCACTCACTGTAAGTCTGTTATTTCAAATAAAACATTCACTCGTCCTACAAGTGGCTTAAAAATTCAAGCTTTCTCCTTATAGAGGAAAAACTATATAAGTAAAAAAAAGAAAGAAAGAAACATTTTTATCAACATTCACTGAGAAACGCTGCAAGGTGTCATTTGTGATATGTGCTGTACCTGAGATGTCACACAGCCGCCCCAGCTGCCTGTTCTGCTGTGTGTCCAAGTCGGTGGCCCCTTCTCGTGCATGCTGGGCATATCCTACAAGGCAAGTGAGGAGGTGTCAAAACCCAGGAAGAGCAAGTCGATCGAGCAAAGTGCACATGAGAATTTCACCAACGTCACTATCCACATTTCGAGGAAATATTCTCTCTGCAGTATTTTGCAGAAACAATACAACTCCGGAGAATGAGGTCTTTTTCCCCCTCTGGGGATTAAGCACTATTCTGGAAGATGTGCTAAGCAGCAGCACCTTCTGCAACAGAGAGGTTCCTGTTTTTCAATCCCAGCAAAGCTCCTGAGAGTCAGGATTACACAAACATGGAGGAAATTTCTGACACTTAACATGGCTGTTCAAAATAGCATGTGAAAGTATTATGCCCAGGTTAAAAAGAAATTGTTCCAGATTTTTAAATTGGGCATCCTGTGTGGCATTTTGAAGATGTGCTCCAGAATCATTCTAAACTGACACATTGATTTCAGAGAAATCCCTTATTGTCAGGAATATGTATGTAAGGAATTTTCATATCAAAGAAGCTCTAAGTCAAAACAACTTTTGATCCTCAAAGGGCAATAAAGTTGAAGGCAATTACTTTGTCAGTACTAAGCAAAGCCTGTGGTTTGCCTTCCTTTCTGTTGGAAACTGAGCAGAAGGAAAACTCTTATGTGTTACTATTGTTCAAATATCTTCCATAAGGGGCTGGAGAGGTGGTTTGGTGGTTATGGTGCTTGCCTGGCACGCGCAAGTATTTGGGTTCGAACCCCAGCACCACGTACACAACAAAGTGCAGGAGCAATGAAAGTCACATGAAAAACTAAATAAAAAATGCTTCTCTCTCTCTCTCTCTCTCTCTCTGCCCCTCTTTCTAAAAAAAAAAAAAAGAAAGAGAGGGAGAGAGAAAAGAAAAGAAAAACATCAAAACATCTTCCACGAAAGAAAATTAGCTGCAACACTTTCTGGAGATGTTTCAGGTCTTCAAAGAGAGAGGGGAAAACACGGATCCAGACGTGAACTTAAAAGGTGTGCATGCTCACAGGCACTATCATTGCATATATAAAATCACCAACCGAAGGTGTGACTTTTTTAAAAAATAAAACTGCTTTTCACATTTTGAAGAGATGCTTCAATGCCTCCTTGTGGTTAGTGAGCCCAAACACATGTTTCAAGTTCAACTGCTGTAGGTAAAGTGGTTTTAAAGACTACAGCTTCAAGATGTGACACTGATTTTCTTTCCAGCATAAGGAAAACTAGAGCAATGCAGGCAACAGGGCTTCAGACCAAGGGAACTCTGATAATTGGCTCTTTGCTCTGATGCCAGCATTTAAACACTGGGCGACGTCTGGAAAGCAAACGTGTTTACAGTTCATCTAAAAGTCTCTCTTTGCTTTAGGTACCTGAATTTAAGAGTTAAAGAGGCAGGACCAATGGGCTGTTGGATTTATTTTAGAAAAAATTATTGGATTTTCAAATAATTTAGAGATCCATTCCATATATGAAAGCACAAGTCCAATTGCATTGCTGTCTTTATATACGACTGTAATACTGTGATTCTTAGGATTTTGTATAAGTCTATCTGTATCCACATAAATGCTTAGAAAGATAAACTGTGAATAACATACATCAAGACTATAAGAAGGCAAGAAAAGTGCCCAAATAATAAATTCTGATAAAGGAAAGGGCCAGAACACTCCATGAATTCATTTCCTTTCAGAAGTAAAGATAAAAGGCAGTATAAGATGTCTCATTAAGATGATGTCCAATTTCAAATAGAAAGGATGTTTGATCACTTTGTAGCCGCATAGGCAGCCCGAGAGGGAATAAGTCTTCTCTCCTTCGAGTGCTTGAAGTTAGTTTTCCAACAAATTACTTTGGTACCTACGCTGCCACTGATCAAGGAGGCATATAAAATGTCTATGCAAAATTGTGATAGAGCTGGTTACCCTATTAGCCCTACCAATGCACCCATTTTAAAGAATCTCACATTAACAGCAACACTGACATAGAGGACTATATGAGGTAACAGAGAGGAAAACAATTTGAAAATGGCCAAGTGCTGGATAAATATAAGGCACTGAATGTTATGGGGTATGTGCACTTCCAGAGCACACAACCACCACACAACACAAGTTCTGTGACCAGATATGTACGTGCTGCGAGTACAGCAGAAGCTGAGAGCCAATTGGTTTTGAAGTCAGATTTATTTATCTTTAAAGAGAGAGGAACAGTGAGAGAGAAAGAGAGAATCAATTTTATTTAGTTTTTTCACGTGGCTTTCATTGCTCAGATACTTGGTTGTGTACGTGGTGCTGGGGTTCGAACCCCAGTACTCATGCATGCCAGGCAAGCGCTGTAACTGCTGAGCCACCGCTCCAGCCGCTGAAGTCAGATTTATTAATGTGTTTTGTACATCTATGGGCATATGTGCTGGGACCCAGGTGAAAAGACCCCCACGATGCTGTCAGCATGTACTGAATATAATAGTGACTTAAGCAGGAAACGCACACTGTGGCTTTGGGGAGCTCAGCAGTCATGCCCAATAGCAGGAAGGTATTGCCTGTGAAATAACTGACAAAGACACAGCCACTTCAAAAGTCAGACTGGGAACACTGGGGTTTTATTGAGAGACCATCAATCTCAACCCTGTCCTGTTATAGGCAAAGTAAGTGCCTTATTGCTCCAAGATCACACAAATGTACAAGTTCTCATGCAGAGCAGCTACACATATTTAGCTCTTGTGACCTATTCAGTTACATAAAAGATAAGACTGTCTAAGTGGGCAGAGAGAAACCTAGAGGGGAAAAGTGCTTTTGACTCCTCTCACTTTAATTTTCAATGTGTCTTGGAAGGCAGAATAATGGACATTCCAAGGTGTCCTTATCCTAATCCTCAGAATCTGTGAGTATGTTAGGTTACAAGACAAACGGGAAATAAAGTTGCAAATGAAATTAAGGTTGCTAATCGACGGACCTTAAAATAAGGGGATTATTTTGGATTATCTGGCTGGGCCTGATGTAATAATGAGGGTCCTGGAAAGTGGAGGAGGGAAGTGGAAGAGTAGGAAGTTAGAGATGTGACTTAGAAAGGCACAGAGGTGGCAGCATTGCTGGCCTTCAAGATGGAGGAAGGGTCAAGCGCCTTCTCCATCGACTCATTTGTGGATGGCTTCTACAAGTTGGGAAGGCAAAGAAACCTGTTCTCCCCTAGAGCCGCCAGAAGCTCCTCTGTGGACGTGTTTTACTCCTTTCACACATTTGGATTACAGAACTGTAAACCCCTACATTTGTAATGCTTGCAGCCATCAAGTCTTTGGTATTGCCTATCTTCCCTTGCTCCCACCAAGAACCACCCACCCCTCCCAGACCCCTGCTTCTCCTTCCACCTCTGATTGAAAGGTGAGGGAGGTCAAGGTCTTTGGTACACACTGTGTGCTCAGTGAGCCTCTCTTCGCCGTCGGGTGTGCCTGACCAGCTCCTTGGAGAAGGTTCTGGGTGCCCCCTCATGTGGTTCTCGGGCATGCTTCCTTTGCCATCATATGCTTCTCCACCTGCTTGTTCACCTGTGTGGTCCATCTGTCCTCTCCTGACGCCACCGCAGAGCCTTAGAGCAGGCACCTGTGGGACCTGCGCAAAGCCTGGGTCTTCTCTATGCTTAGCCCCTCTCCCCCATGTGCTCTTCATCTCCTCCATTTGATTCTCTAAAACTCGGTTCTCTGATCTGGAGAACTTCCGGGACACTTAAAGAATGAAAAGAAGGAGTTGTAGATTTTTTTCCCCACGTCTTTATTAGCACAGAAAAACATCCCTGGAAGAAAGGGGCTGCTCTCTCTTCCTTTGCACTCTGGAGAGGAACACAGCCTCTTTCCTGATAACCATCCTTATCACCTGTAAAATATTCCCTGTTTGATAGAACCTTCCATCTTTTCTCGAATAAGTAGTCGTGACACGTTACTGCTTCCAGTTCACATCAGAGGTTACCTGAGAGCTGCCTCTGAAGTCCTTCAACGGCTTTCGGTCCTGAACCAAGGATGTTCATTGGTGGCTACGGGCAATACTTATCCATCCTTGCCCCTCCCCCAGGAGCACCTATCAGGTGGCGCTGACTGCCTCTGCACCCAGCCAGCCTGCTGATGCTGGCTTTTCCTTCACTGCAGCCACAGAATCCAGGAGCACGAGAAGGCCACACTCAGTGACCAAGTCTCTGTGCCCTGGTGTGTGTATCTCTGACAGGCCCCTGTTGTCACCGCAGATCACGTATTCTTGGGTACTTTGCTCATTTCCCTGTGGGTGACTCCCGGTTCTCTTATCTCCAAGTCCTAGCCTTACAATGTGCCCAAGGCAGAGAAGGAGCTGACAACGGGCTCCCGGTCAAGAAGTGGGTGATCCTCCTCCGATCATTCTGAGGTTTGAAATAATTTCCAAATCAAACGTCCGAAAGGATTCACATTCAAAAGGGTGGGGACTTGATCTTGTTCCAACTTCGTCAGTGACTGTCCCAGCATGTCATGCAACTCAAGCCTGGGATTCTTAAATTGTGTTCAGGGAAACCTTGGGAGTATGGAGGTCATTTCAAGGGATCTACAAAGTCAAAACTATTTTCAAAATAATGCTAAGAAGCTATTTGCCTTTTAAAATCTATTCTCTCACAAGTCACAAACCACAAAAAAATTTATCAGTATGATCGCAGATTCCACATTGCAACTAACAGTTCTTGTTACTATTGTGGAATTTAGTAAAAAGTCAAAGAAGGATATATATATATATATATAATTATCAGAAAAGACTATAAATATTCTTCCCTTTTCCAAGTGCTTATCTCTATGTGTCCATATTTTTCCATATGCTTCATCCAAACAACACATACAACAGATTGGAGGTAGAAGCAGACCTGAGACTCCAACCATACTCTATTGCCAGATTTGCGAACCTGTCAAACAATGCCATTCTTTTTCTTTTCTTTTCCACTTCTTTCATACCAGCCCCTATAATGGAGTTCTGAGACAAAAAAGTTTGAGAACCGCCGAGTTCTTGCTTTTTTTCTGAGAATGAAGGAGATTGCAAAGATTACGTGTTTGCTCAGTATATGCAAATCCATTTGTTTCTGTTCATATCCTAGTATTAATCCATTTCATGAAAATCCCATGAGCAAGTATCACTTGATATCCAGTTTAGTGCTATTTCTCTGTATTATGGTGCAACATTAGATGGGTCAATACCTATTGAATATTTTGATATAACAAGGGATTGGGCCAACTGTGATCTAACCAGTGAGTGAATGTTGATTTATTGACATGAATGTTGATTTATTCAAATATATTTGAATTTTAGTTTAGGTCATAAAGAAATTTGAAAGTTTAAGTGTACTTTGCTCTTGATCCCCAAAGTCCTGGATATTTCTGAGAAAGGTTGTCTGGGAGATGTTGGACCCTCATCTGCCCCAGCAAACTATTGTGGCAACTCCATAGCTTAGTTATGGATTCCGCACTGCCTGCTGAAACCCATGTTACAGACCACAAACACTGGATGCAAAGTCCCAGTTTTCCAGCACCAGGAGAGGAACAGAATCTATCTAATCATTGAATTGCCCACTCAAAAATGAGACAGTAGAGCGATGGCAATGTGCTTAGAGGCATAGTAGAGATGACTTCCGATCCGTGCTCACGGCTGCAGTCCTCCACCCTGACCCAGTTCATGGAGGGAGGTGGCCTTCAACCCTCGACCTGGGGAAGGGATGCAGTTAGGAAGCAAACAGCTCATGAACATCAGGGCATTCTTGGCTCAGTGTATGATCAGCTGTCATATTTTGTGGCAGTACAGAACAGCTGAAAATTGTTTTTCATGAATTTCACAATAACACTATTCACAATTTTAATTGCATGGAGTATTTTGAAGACCAAACATGGTGTTAACCCCAAGGAAATTTTGCTGAAATAATGCACAGGGAGAAAAAAAAAGAGAGAACCAACTATGCGCATTACTTTTAGCTATTACAGCAATTGGCAATGAAATAAAAGATTATGTGGAGAAAAGAAGAAAAATTCCACCTTAATATATCTCTTATCTGCACTTTAAAAGAGGAAGAGAACAGGCGTGATGGTGCATGCCTGTAATCTCAGTGACGAGGGAGGCTGGAGGCAGGAGGACTGCAAATTTGAGGCTAACCTCAGCAACTTAGCAAGACCCCGTTTCAAAATACAAAATAAAAAGGGATAAAGATGTGCCTCAGTGGTAAAGTGCCCCTGAGTTCAGTTCCTAGCTTTAAAAAAACCAGACAAACAAAAAGGAAGAGAAGTGAGAAGTGAGAATGGAAACTTATCGCTAGAGATTTAGTTGGATGGCAGTGGCCTCAGACACCTGCTCATGGCATCAGAGTCCAATTCTTAACACATCTCATTTAATGAAATACATGCTAAAATGCCCCTGAGTTTAAGGACAGCAGGGCATATGCTTATGATATGCTATAGTGAAGAAGCCCAGGGGTTAAAGCGTGGAGGAAATAAGTTGGCCAAAAGAACTGGAAGCAGATTTAGTTTGCACATTTTATCTAAACCTCTGGTCTTTCTGGAGGAATTAGGATTCTTTGTTGCAGAGTTCCTTCTGATTTGACTGATAGATTTTGCTTAAAATAGACCATACAATTCTATTCCTGCTATGAACTATGGAGTATTATTTTGTTATAATTATATTTCATTAATAAAAATGATAAAAATATGTAATATCCCATTAAGAGATCAGCCTATATATTCTGGAAAGGATTTTTTTCCCTATCACGTTATAAAATTACAAGGCCAATCAGTTCCTTTGGGCAATTAGTCAATAACATTCTACTTCTGTGGGTTAAAAATAGCTAAAATATTTGTTACATCTAGGAATACTGCCTGCAATATGTAATAGTCAATCAAACTTCATTACTCCCCTGTTCAAAGAGGTTACTCTGCAATGTGTCATTGTCTTTTTTAATATAATTTTTTAAAGGTAGAGGGGCAGTGAGAAAGATAGAAAGAGAGAATCAATTTTATTTAGTTTATCATGTGGCCTTTGTTGCTCTGACACTTTGTTGTGTATGTGGTGCTGGGGTTCAAACCCGCACCCTTGCGCATGCCAGGCAAGCACTGCAACAGTCGAGCTGCCGTTCCAGCCCGTGTCATTGTCTTTTAATGTTTGTTATCGAATTATACATTCAAAAGTACATTATAAATATTTTGTAGTAAAAATGTTACTGAAAGGCCATTTCTTCCTGCAATGGCGATGTGAAGAATGCATGTATTCCTGTGTGTGCTAAACTGCCATAGCAAGGGGCTGGAGAGATGGCTCGGCAGTTACCACGCTTGCTTGTCATGCGCAAGGATGCAGGTTTGAACCCCAGCACCGCATACACTGGAGCAATGAAATCCAGATGGAAAACTAAATAAAACTGATTCTTTCTCTCTCACTGTCCCCCTCTCTGTCTCTCAAAAGAAAAAAAAAAGTTGCATAGCAAATAACCAAATGCCTACAACTGCAATATATTACCTGGCTATCAGTACTTAAGGGTTCAGATAAGTTAGTGTAGCCCCAATGGGCTGGTGGCATGGTGTAATTATTTCCAGGGTGATTCTACAGCAAATTTCCTATGGAAAGAGAAAAAGAGGACGAGGCTGCAACTTGCTTTAAGTGCTGATCTGAACTCGATGACCCCACCCACTGATTCTGATGTGTGCACTCGTCTCAACTCTGGAAATGAAATTTTTACATTGAATAGGTTGGTTCCTTTTTGCAGTGCACTTAGAAGAAAAAATTATTTTACTTTTGTCCACTTGCATTTTTATGAATTGTGTAGGTAAGTCCTGGGTACATGAGACAAAGAAGCTACGCTGTGTCTAGACAAAATCTTTGTATGTTCCCTGGGGAAGTGGGAAACAAGAAAAATGAACCCATGTTGCTTTTTTAAAAAAATATTTTAAGAATTCTGTGTGGAATAGGTATGAGATGATCACTTAATATTATTTAAACTCATTTTAGTATCTACAAGTCATTTTATAAAACTTAAAGCACAGATTGTAGAAACAAATTCTACGTGATCAAATCCCAAGCATTATTCTCTTGTGAAAATATAGAGTTGGGGGACTGGAGCAGTGGCTCTGCAGTTATGGCGCTTGCCTGGCATGCACAAGTACTCGGGTTCAAACCCCAGCACCCACGTACACAACTAAGTGTCGAAGCAATGAAAGCCATGTGAAAAACTCAATAAAAATTGATTCTCTCTGTCTCTGTCTCTCCCTCTCTCTCTCTCACTGTCCTTCTCTCTCAAAAAAAGAAAGAAAGAAAGAAAATGTAGAGTTGGACTTTTAAAATGCTTGATTGAGAAAAATATCTGAACCCATTCTTATCACTTAGAAATACATAAATACATTTTCCTTCAAGGTGAGTGTTCTGTCATTTACAAACAAAAATTAGGGCATTAGGGAAGACCTTCATATTTATTATTTAAACTGTATATGTACAATCCAGAAGAAAATAATTTTAATATAGAATTTAAAGCAATGCTTTCTCATTCTAGTTTCTTTGATCAGCTTATTCTCCATTCAATTTATATCCAGCAAGGCCTTTTGAAAATTTAAGGCTTTCATTTTAAATTATTCTTTTTTATTATCCAGCTTACATTACCATTGCTTTCAAAGTTTTACTTCTTTGGAGACTCCTTTGTATCGGGCTTTTCTGCAGGACTGACTGCATAGGAGCAATTTAAAAAAAAAATTTTTTTAAATAGAGGGAGAGAGTTGAGAGCGAAAGAATCGATTTTATTTATTTTTTCATCTGTCCTTTACTTCTCTTACCCTTAGTTATGTATGTGGTGCTTGGGTTTAAACCTGGGCCCTTGAGCATGCTGGGCAAGTGCTCCTACCACTGAGCCACTGCTCCAGCCTGCCAGGGAGTGTTTTGAAGGGCCAAAGGTGGAGTGTAGGAGGGAAGAGTTTCGTGGAAATTGTGACTATAGGATACAAGTGCTTAGCACCATTGCAAAGTAGGGACCCCTGTTTCTGGCTCTAGTTTTGTATAAAGTACAGAAAGCAAAACAAAGTTCTCCATGTAATATTAGGTCAGGCCCACAATTAGTTGCAGAAGCAAAGTCTTTTGCACCTTATTCTAAGGACTGGAGTCAGTTAATTGGGTCTGCAATTAGCCTCTCTGGTTGCAATCAATTACAAGTGCAGTTTCTGTATGTGAACTAATTTTGTGTGCAAAAGTAGTCTCACCAAGACAAAAGACTAAGTTGGAATAAAATTCAGATCTGTCTTAGCTCACTTACATCCTAAGAAGGAACGGTTTTCTTGTGTAAGCCATAAAGAGGAAGAAAACTAAAAGACTCTATGCAATTCAAGTGTTTTCTTAACTTTTGTGCAAGTACTTAACTCTTTGCACAGACTCTGGAACCTAGGAAAGTTTATATGAGTTTTTTACTATTAATGTCTTACTAATTTAAAAACAAGCTTAATTATATAATAGTTCAAATGTTTTTCTTTTCCTATTACTCTTTTTAAATGTGTTTTGTTTCTGTGCTACACTTCGATACACAAACTGGTATATTCTCACATGAGCAAAAATAAATTACAATCCAGAAGATCAGTTAATGCATTGCTCTATTGAATACACCTTAACAAAGAGCTAAGATGGAGATTCAGTGTTTTGCTGTTTGTCAAAACTCTTATTAAGTCAGCATAGGACATTTGGCCTCAGCTAGGAAATTTAACACATTAGGTAGAAGCAAAGCAAAGCAAAACAAAATAAACAACTAGCCAACAAATCCCAAACATTTTGACAGCAGCTCATGTTTTAAAAGAACTTTCAATGCAAATTTCTGAAATTCCCAATGTCATTTTGGCACACCTATTTTACCACTGTGTTTCAAACAGCTTTTAAGTTCCCCAATTCATAAATGTAATTAAATAATTACATTAGTGCTAATTAACATGAAACTGCAGATTATTTAAGCGCAAAAAACACTATTCAACTTCTTAATTATTCTTGTTCACACAGCATTTCCTTTTGCTCAGGCGCCCTAGGTGCAAATAAAGCATCCCATCTGCTCGTAATTAGAACTAAATAATTTCAGAGAATGTAGCTTATCATTTTGACTGCACATTTGATTAAAAACAGTGTACAAGCAATATCCTGGCTTATTGGTGTAACAGCCACAACACACACAAGCCTGTGTGCTTCTATCATTAAAGAAGATCGAAAACATTATCCGTTATTTCAGGGAGAAAAATACAACTTTTTAGTTCATTTCATACAGATGAAAGCGAATTACAGCAAATCACCTCTCCACTGAATAGCAGCCCCCACATAATGACTTTATTTGCTTAATCCCCAAATTAAACGCCGTTTCGAGCGAGGGCCCTGTGTTATTACTCTCATCATGTCGAGAACATTTTCCTGCCGAGACCAATTTGAATAAAACAAGGGGCCTTCCTTGAACTCAATCAAGGAGCCATAATGTGGTGGGTAATAGAGGTTGCTGATAGATTTGCAGGCAAAAGTGTTATACCTAATGATGGGATATGGATAATCGTCCTCCTGGAGGTCCTGATGCGATTCCAGTTGGCTGCCAGATGCTAAAAATCAAGAAGAGCATTGATCAGTGACAGGAAGCTGTAGTGGATTCATCTAGTCAAACTTCAGCTGTTTTTCCACTGTACAGTTAAGCCAGGCATAAATTATATTAATTGATTTAATTACATACTTAAAACATCTTCCCCAATTAATTTAATTAGGTGGCTACATGATGCTACTGGCAGGGGAAGATTAGAGGCAGCTCACTTAATTAACAGAATATGAATGAAAAAAAGAGAAAGCAAACATAAATGAAATTGTGAGCACTAATTAAAAGGCTGTCTGCAAACTTAAATACTTTCTGACAAAGTGGTGACAGCAATGTAGACAAGAGAGGATTTTTTTTTCCCTAGCAAATTAAAGTGCCAGAAGGTATATATAGGGGAGAAAAGGTAATGCTGCTAAAACATTGATTTTCTGACAGAACTACCGCAGACAAAATGAAGGGACTTTGCATCTATAGAAAAATTGCAGCAGATTTTGCAGGCACAGAAGCCAGATTCCCAATTAGGGCTAAAATACGTCGCACAAGCAAATGTGAGGCTTGTGTGTCATACAAGGAGGGAAGCGAAAGGCAAGAGAGGCTGAGGGAGAGGGGAGCTGGAGACGGGAGGGAAAGATAAAGAGACAACTTATTGCAGTTGTTCAAGCAAGAAATGTGTAGAAAAAGAGGTCTGCCTTGGCAGCTGGCAGCCTTGTGCACCTTGGCTCGGATACGGAAATTCTCCAGGTGTCTCTGACGGGATTCCTTCAGGATCTTCTTCAGTCGCATCTTATGGCAACGCAGAAGCCAAGCAATGGCGATCACACCGGACGCCCACTTCTTTTGGCGGTAAATGAGGAAGAATTTTCTTGCTTTGAAGCATTTCCATGTGGCCTGGATTTTGATGGCAGCCTCTGCCTTCCCACCTTGGCCCTTGAACCTTTGTCCTGGGCGGTTTAACAGCATTTGGACGTGAACTGGGTTCTCTACCATTGAGAGAAGGGTGTATCGGGTAAGTTTATTATTCAGCTCAAACTCTGGAAGGAGAGACACCAAGTTCTTCCCTTTCACTTTGACTTCTGGTATTGCATAGTCCTTGAGAAACTTTTCAATATGTTCCAAGAGGGAAAAAATACTCCCCCAAGCTAGGTTGTAATGCTCCTTGAATGCTAAGAAGTCTGGGGCTGACTTGTCTATGAAGCCATCATAAATAAAGAAGTCATAATCCCATGGTGATTTCAGAGTTTTAGAAGGTGTGGCGATTTTCATAGCCTGCGGAGAGAAAGTGTTGGCAGAGATGAGATACACTGTGATCTTGCTTAAACAAATGTTCCAGCACGTTGTCCTCATCCCTCAATGGTGGGATGATGCAGATCCTCCCCCCAACTTAACACACACACATAGCAATGTGAAAGTCTGACTAGTATATATCACTAAAACCCATTGCCAGAAGGGTATCTGACGGATTACTCACAGCCATGAACATTTTTATAAAAATGCTATAAAATTGCCCAAGGAACTGATCATAGAAACCATATGCTTTGACATGGTCAGCTGGCCCCACCATCTCTTGTGATTTTGGTTTTTACACAGGCACATATGGTCTTAGAGAAGTACATTGCTGATTCCTTGTTCATAACTTACCTACAAATCTGAAAAAGCAGGATGAGATCTTTCTTTGTAGACTTCTGGATAATTTCAAATATTCCCATTAAGAGCTATTTCTGACTTCCTAACAGCACTTTTTGGCATTTCAGAGTTTTTCTGACACCTTCTCTAAATACCTAGAGGTAAGTTCTTTTACAGAAAGCAGTATGTTGTGTGTTATTTATGTTTCTCTTGCCAACTGCTTTTTTATTTGTAGTCGAGGGTCGTTTTAGGGACGTATCTGGGGTGGTCCACAGGTAGATTGGAATCAGAAATCTCATAATAGATGAAACCAAGGAGCCATTCGCTTTTGACTTTATTCCCATCTATGTTGAAGGAAGATTTAAGTCATGAAAATACACAACTTTTATTTATAAATGATGTTGAGATGGGTCTTCTAACAATGGAATGGTTGGCAACTTTTTTCTTCCTTATGTTCTTCTATATCAGATAAACAAATTCTATTTTAAAAAGTAAATCAGAAGAGATTTGGATGACAATTTCAATACATAAGGCCATTCCCACTTAAGAAATTTTGTTACCCAGTGCAAAACCATTACAGTTCAATTATCAAAACCTATTGCACGAGAAAAACAGACACTCTGCCCCGTGTTCGAAATGTTCCAATGGTCTGGGGGGTTGGGGGAAGAGGGAGGGTCTAGCACTCTCGTCCAGAAGTTAGGTGTTTATTGTGATGACGCTTTCTTCTTGCTTTGGGATGCCAGGAATTGATTGTCTTCAATATGTCCATGTTTTTGGAAGTATCAGCCTGACTTTACCAAACTGCAGGATCATATTTCTCTCTGCATTTTGAAGAATTTTCACAAAACTCAATGGAAAAATGTCCCAGGTGATTTATCAATAACTATTATGCCACAACTCCATGTTGAATATTGTTATGCTAGATTGTTCATAGTTTGTCTTTACTAAATAATGTCAACTGAGAGTAATTTAAAAATACAAGGCAGAAAGCTATCTGAGAGAAAGAAAAGTAAGCCAAGAGTTATATTTATAATGAAGGCACAATAAGGAAATACAGGCAAATAAAAAAAACTTCAATTTTTTTCCTCCACAGGCACTGGACAACGGAATAATTAGACTGTCATCTCAAGTGAAAACGCTAAAAGAGCAAAGATTACGTCCAAAATAGAAGAAATCTTTAACTTTAGAAGCCAACCTTATTTAGCCGTGAGCTTTTGGTACTTTTAACTTAAGAGCTGTTACAAGGCATAAGAAAAAAATGTCTTCTTGCCTTGCAAGACTCTAGCCCTTTCTGATGGAACCAGAACACCAAGAGAGAAGGCAGACTGTTTGGTAGATGGAAGTAAATCCCTTCGTCTTGTACGGGCAAGAGAGAGTTAGGGAGAGCTAGGCAGGTAGCACCTCCTTTAGCGGACGTCAGTGCTGGCAGGAGGAGCTGCGACTCCTGGTAGAAGACAAATGGCACATGTTCCAGCAGAAATGGCCCATGGCTGCATTCCCGCCTCCCTTCAGAATGGGCTGGGATGGCAGGAAGGTTCAGATTCAGAGAAGAATGGCGGCGCTTCATCAGTGAAAAGCGGACATGCGAAATAAATCACAGATGGATATGTGCGGCTTTGGCTGGACCTACCAGTCACATGTTTGACGCTCTCATCGAGACTCTGAGCCTCCTGAAAGAAGAAAAGCTATGGTCAGGAGACTGGCAAGAGGATCTTTTTTCCTTGGAGGTGTTCAAATGCTTTTGAAATTTTTGTCCTTACAGGGGATCACGTGGAAGTCAGGACCAACTATGAAGATGGAATAACCTTTGGGGAGCTGAGAAGGAACAGAAGGTCAAGTCTCTCTCACACATGCACCCTTGCACGGGCTGTCTAAGGGTATCCACACATCAGCAGATGCACTTTAGACCTTCCGATAGGAGAACCTTAGGGTGGGCTGGAGTTGCAGAATTTAAGAGGGGCTGTTTTAGAACAAAGGGATTATACCTTCCTACCTTCTTGGATGACATTCTAGCACAGACCTGCTCTCAGAGGAAACACACTCTTGGACATCAAATAGACCACTCAGGCACTGGGAAGCTATGGCTTTGGAGTCAGCGAAAGCATAACTGTAGTACATCTGTCACTGAGAATGCCACACATGGGAGCACTTTAGACTTAGAGCAAGAAAAGACATGCCTCTCAAGAGAAAGTCTTCCCAAATTAAAACAGTGCATCAGCATTGTGAGATCCATCGAGCAGGTAAAGATGGAGCTGCTTCACAGCCTGCTAGGAATAAGAGCCCTGAGCAAAGGTCACGCCATGCTTCAGGTGTGGCTCCAGCTGTGATCCTTCCTTTATTATTTATCTCCATGAACTTGTCTAGGATTATTTGTTGGGTTTTCTCCTTCCCTTCCTTTCTCTCTCTCTATCTCTGACTTCCCTTTCTTTCCTTCCTGCCTCCCTCTATTTCTCTCAACTTCCTCCTTCCCTCCCTGTTTGTTTTCAATGTTCTGCATTCCCAACGGGAATGACTCAGAAGCAAAACATTTTTCCTTCTAGTAGGGATGGATGTCTGTCTGCATTTTCCAGTCCTTCTTGGGACCACAACTTCTTTGCTTTTGTGAGACGCCTGTACTCACTAATTGGCTCACACACAGCCCAAACCTGTAGCTGTGGCCTAATTATTAGCAACCTGCTCTAACTGACTGAGTCAACTAGCTGGGAAATGCTCTTCTTTATTTGCAAAGTGTAATCACTAATTAGGTAACTTTGAGAGTTTCTAGAGCAGTTATTTAGGGAAAATTCAAAATCTACAGCAAAACCAGGACAGCAGGATGATGATTATATATGTTAGCAAGATCCAATGTGAAGCAAAAAGGCAGGCCTAGTATTGCCCAGTGTTGCATTTAGAAATAGCTACCGCAAAGAAAATTTCCAGAAAAACAAAAACAAAAGCGTTTCTAAGCTGAATTTCTTCATGAAGATTTTTTTTCATATATATGTGGATAGCATGTGGATATAGGATTAAACTGGATCCCTGAAATGGATATGAGCAAGATCTCCTAGCAATAAATAGTCAAGTATTTGGATAATCCAACAGGGATGTCTCCTTTAGAGAATGACAATCCTTCATTGCCTAGAAGGACAGCTGAGAATACTTTTGAATCTATGAGCTGAAGTTCAGTTTCTCAAACACCACAACATATCCACTAGTAATTAAGCAATTGCATTGTATGAAAAAGAGTATGCTTTCCTATATCTGATGGCTTAGTGAGAGCTTAAATTTGGGGAATGAATGATACATCTCTTAAAGGCAGAGTCTGTTATTTCCCAAAGACCAGGGTGCCATACGTTTGGCCCTGTTTATTTTTGGTGAAGGTCCATGAACTTTGTACAGAACAAACATCAAGACTTCAGCTGGCTAGAATTATTCAAAATATAAACACTATATTCAGAGAGAGTAGCTGAATTAAGCAGAGTTCAGACATTTAGCATAATCACATAATTCTGAATTCTAAAACACGAGGGTTCTTGAAGGTCACTGACCTTGCCTTTTGTTCAATAGATGGTGATGGGCCCAGGGAAATGCACCTTGGTACCGAAGTCTGATTAGCCTTGAAAGAAATCCAAAATGCCACTATTTGCTACATACTCGTGGGCAAGTTACTGCGTCTCAGAATCTAAATTTTCTCCTCTGTAAAAGGGGGAGGTCCCTGAAAAGTTTCTGTGATAATCATGACGCTGTAAACTTTCACAGTGTCTCATGTATGGTGAGTGTGAACTTTACTACAAATGAGTAAACAGGCTCAGAGGGGACAAATGACTTGTCCAAGATCATAAAGCTAATTGGTGGATCTTCTTAATTTCTAGGACAGTATTTTTGTTACTTTAAGAAAAAAAAAAAATCTCCATTCCTAAGCATCCCCAATCCATCCAGAACTAAAGGAAAAGATTTCCTGGATGAAGTTGGTCCTTGTTCTCGCACCCTCCCATTGCCTTTTCCCAGTCCTGTGTTCTTCCCTAGTGGTGCCTACTCTTCTGCACCCCACCCCATGCTGTCAGCACCCCATACCATCAAAGCTTACACCCCCAGCTGTCCAGAACTCTCCACCTGGCCCCTTACGTGCTCTCCTTCCTCCTACCACCTCCTGCATCAGTGCTAGTCTGGCCTGGACCTGCTGTTTCTTTATTGCTAGTCTGGAAAGCAAGTTGCGAAACTAACCCTCATGAATGCACTAACGGACAGAACGTGGTACGGCAGCAGAGTGTAGGGTGAAAGCTTGTCACTTCCTTCCTCTGTGGCTGTGGGAAGTCACTTCTGTGGGGTTTCAGTTACCATGACACCCTATGTGCCTCCCTGACTTAGTGCATCACCCCAAACTCCTAGAGCTAATAAAACCATCAAATTGGGGCTGAAGTGGTGGCTCAACGGTGATGGCACTTGCCCGGCACGTGCGAAGATGCAGGTTCGAATCCCAGCGCCAGGTACAACGATTTGTTGGAGCAACGAAAGCCAGAAGAAAAACTAAAGTTGATTCTGTCTTTCTCTTTCTCTCACTGTCCCTCTCTTAAAAAACAAAAACAAGGGTTGGAGCGTTGGCTCAGCGGTTACGGCGCTTGCCCGGCATGTGGGAGTGCAGGAGATCAAACCCCAGCACCACTTACACAAAGAAGTGTCCAAGCCATGAAAGCCACGTGAAAAGCTACTTAAAATTGATTCTCTCTCTCTCCCACTATCCCTCTCTCTTTAAAAGCAAACAAACAAACAAACAACCACAAAACAACAACAACAACAACAAAAACCCCATCAAATCAAAGGCAACTGTCTCCAATATCATTACTTCCTATGGCATGACAAAGACCTGCGGGATCTCCCCTTCTAGTTTCCTTTTTTTTAAATATAGGAATTCTTTCTAGTAACTTTCAAACCAAGAGAGATGACAACTTGCCCATGGCACCTAACATGTAAGGTTGAGGAGAAAACCCTCGAGAGTGATATTCCAGTATGGGATCTGCAAGTCAACAAAACGGTTCTAGAAACTGAGACTTAAATGTCAATTAAAATACAGAGTCAGAGTCCTTGACCTTTTTAAAGAATAAAAACCAAAATAGAGAATTCATTGAGCAGAGACATACGAAAGAATTGAGTACAAAGGCCACTCAGATCAGCAGCAATTTTCTAGGGGAAAAAAATGTCTGTAACTGCTTTGAAAGGTATCGTTATTCAAATGAATCTTTGTGAACTCTGAAATGTCCTGAGGAGAAAGATTCCCATCCTTGAAAGTACTCCCACGGAACAAAAATACTCAATGGATCAGATCCTGGTGGAAGAGGGAACAGAACAGAATCAGGAAGGTATTTTAAATAGATGGAGTCTATTTTCAGTCAAATGTGAAATTTCCTTTTCATTTTATTGCTACATTGATTTTGTCTTTTCCGCTACCCTTCGAATATTCTCTGAGAGAATGTGACACATTTAAGAACCACCTGGGACAATTATGATGGATGGGTTGAGCCCGCTGGGGATGTGTACAGGAAGCCCGACAGGATGGGAACAAAAGCAGCCCAAGTCCCAGATCCCTGAGCAAAAGCACATCATCATTTTCTCGGTGGGTACAAGAGAAAGAGCCAGGCTCAGAAAAGACCTCTATTACCACCCAAAGAAAGCCCAACATTCCAATTTTCTTAAGGAAAAATGGGTGTATAGCAAGTCTGTTGATCACATATCATGTGCAGAATTTCTATAATGCTCCACTTTGACACATTCTCTATACCTACATAAGTATTCTGCTTTATTTTTCTTCTCTGAGTTTATACCAAATGTCTGTTTTTCATTTCCTTGTAAGAAAAAAAGTCCCGGGGTTGGGGATTTAGCTCAGTGGCAGAGTGCTTGCCTAGCATGTGCAAGGCCCCGAGTTCGGTCCTCAGCCCTGAAAAAAAAAAAAATCCCAAGAAGACAAGGATACAGCTTGCTCTGTTCACTGCCGTGTCCCCAGTGCATGCTGCCTGCATGTGGTAAAAGGTCAGAAAGGATGAACTGAATGAATGAGTGAATGTGTGAATACTAAAACAACTTCAGAGCCTCTTGGACTAGGTTACAGCACAAAGCTATTCTATGATCGTGTGAATTATTTCAAACTCATGGCTTGAGTTTTGGAGCACTAATAGAGAGTTCTGCTACTCAGCTCCAAAAATGTCCATACCCTCTGACCAAGGAGTTGTTCTACCTCTAGTAGGTACCCTAAATACAAAGATTTACAAACAAAGATAAAAGATTTTCAGGGCAATTTTGTTGATAGCAGAATAACTGGAAAAGGCTTATTAATAACTTAATAATTTGACATTTATAATTTAATGTTGAGCAATGTGGTAATATTTAAGAAAATTACAGCAAATATTTAATATTATGCACCTATTAAAATGTTTCACAATGAGTTTCAAATCACATCTGTAAGTTGTTAGGTGAAAAGAATAAAATTGAGTTGAATATACAGTACGATGCCAACAAGAAATATGTCCAAGTTTAAATAATGCTGAAGGGTTGTGATATTATGAGAAAAAAATTCCTGTATATGTTGGCATTTTTTTCTCCTTTCTGAACTTTGCAAATTTTTGTGATTGAACGTTAATAATTTATTAAATGAAAAAGATAAAGTAATAGAATTATTTTGTGGCTTGCTGATAATTTAACCTTTTTTCTGGTTTATTGTTAATCACATAATAAAAATGTTCTATATGGGATGCTACAAAGTACAGTAAAAACAATCCTTATGGTGCTTCTCTAGAACACCTCTTTTTTAAAAAAGAGAGAGAGAAAGAGGGAGAGAGACAGAGAGAGAGAGAGACAGAGGAGAAACAATTTTATTTTTTCATGTGGCCTTTGTTTCTCTGATACTTAGTTGTATATGTGGTGCTGGGATTTGAACCTGGGTCGTTGTGCACGCTAGGCAAGTGCTCTAATTGCACAGCCACCACTCCAGCTCTGTCACAATTGCTTCTTGCAAGAAAAAAAAAAGTGTTTTTCAAATAAAAATATATAATTAAATTCACTATGAAAGTTTAATGTCAAAAATGTAAAGGCAAGGGGGCTAGAGTGGGTGGCTTGGCGGTTATGGCGCTTGCCCAGCATGCGCGAGTACGCGGGTTCAAACCCTAGTACAGGTACACAACTAAGTGTCGGAGCAACGAAAGCCATGACAAAAACTCAATAAAAATTGATTCTCTCTGTCTGTCTCTCTCTTTTACTGTCCTTGTCTCTCTCTCTTTTTTAAATGCATAGGCAAGGGTGGCAATAGCTAATGAATGAGAGAAAACTGAAAATGGTTTTAAAATATTCTACTTTTTCTTTTATTTTTGGATTTTTCTTCTATTCTTATTTAAATGAGGTTTTGTAAGAGAAAGTGAGTCTAAAAAAAGAGAAAAATAGTCTTGGACTTGCTTTTGAATCTAATTTTGTATTAGGTTGCAAAGCTTGTTTTGTTTTTTGTTTTGTTTTGTTTTGTACCAGGGATTGAACCCAGGGGTACTTTACACTGAGTCACATCTACAGCCCTTTTTAGTTTTTATTTTGAGACAGGGTCTCCTTAAGTTGTATAGGTCCTCACTAAGTTGATGAGGCTGGCCTTGAACTTGCGATCCTCCTGCCTTAGCCTCCTGAGCTGCTGGGATTACAGGTGTGCACCACCACGCTCAGCACGGAGCTCTAATTCTTGTCAAAGTAAGACTTCCCTCTAACCCTTTAGGCAAGACAAGAAAGGAGATCAGACTACGCTGGGACCACAAAGTCAACCACGGAGGCATTCTGCACTCTTCAAGACGTAGGTTTATTCCCTCACCAGGTAGGACATTAAGCCAAAACTGCTGGGAGAGATCCTGTAATGGCTGTCAAAGTGCGGATGGTAAGGCCTAGAACACTGCTCACACACAGTGTCACTGGATGGAAAAGGGAGAACCACAGAGCTGCTGTGGGGTGCAGGGAGCCTACAGCTCCCCTCCTGGGAACCTCTCCCCTAGGGTTGGTGGGGTGAGGATTAAGAAGGTATGGAAGCTCCCTGAATATTAATCTGGTCCAATCTCCTCCTTTCACAGATAGGAAGAAATGAGGCCAGATAGGGGCAGGGATGTGTTCAGTGTCACACAGGTTGCCTGATTAAAATAGTTCAGCTGACTCATACATCAAATAGCACAGCTTTCAAAGGCGAGAATCACAAGCATATGTTGGAAAAATGCAAAAGAAAATAACAACATAAAAATTACTGAGAGATGTGAGACCCCCAGGTTTGAGATTAAAATGTTATCACCCAAATCTGCTTCTCTGTATCTAAAGAAACCTTACAACAGAGGTGTGGCTTAGGAAATAGAGTTTTCTTTTATTTTTTCTTCAATTTGGATTTTAACTTGGAAAGGTTTTGGACATGCAGAGAATAATATAAAAAACTAACATAGATGCTTATTAATTTTTGTCTTGTCATATATGTGTATATGTGTATATATAACTTTTTTTAGTCTTATTTGTCTCTCTCTTCTCAGAAGCAAACACTTTCATGAGTTCGGTCTGTACTCTCCTGCTTTGATAAATATATTTGCTTGCTTTACCCATAAAAATAATTATCAAAATATTAATTAAAATTACGTGGATCTTAACATAGCTATTAACATGCCTGCTGTAAGACAACAAAAAGATTTATTTTCTGAGAGAGGCAATCTTAACAACTTCAAACCTTTGAACTAGATTCCTAAAAATAAAGTTCCTTGAATTTCTCAAAATAAGGAGTATTTCAAACTCTACTACAGTTTATTATTTTATTCTTTGGATCCTCGTTCGGAGCCTTACTGACCAAACTTATTCAACTTCTTGAGCTTAGGTCGTTTGGTTAACTAGTCTAGAAGCTAGCAACAGCTGTTAAAGTGAGCACTGATTGAAGCAGACGAGACAGCAGAGGTGGCACCTGGCATGAAGGAAACAGACACGGAAGCGTGTCGTCTGCATGTGTGATACTACACAGAGGAAATGCTAAACTACATCGGGCAGGTGGAGATATACTATATTTTAGAAAGACTTCCATTAAAAATGATTGAGAGCTATAAACATTTCCAGTGCTTTGGGGCTCTGGGAGTCCCATAGTTCAGTTTTATATACAGTCTTGTCATTTACTAGGTGGATGACTTAACCTCTATGTGCCCAGTTCCTTCCAGTAAAAGCACCTACTGCAGAGAGATGTGAAGATGAAGGGAGATGGTCCATTTAAGACATCAGGAGTGAGCCGGGCGCAGGGTAAGCACTCAACTCGTGTTAGCGGCTAGCACTAGTAATAGCAGCAGTAGCAGTGACGGTGGCAGAGAACTGGCCCATGGGGAGGGGTCATAAGCTGGTATGTGGGGGGTGCAGCACCAGCTCTGGAGCCTCATCTGTCAGCTGGGTCCTCTGCAGCCCTTTACCATCTGGGTGAGCCTGGGGCAATGACCGCCAGAGTTTCTGTGGCTGCTATGAGAGTGCAGCGGGTACACAGGGTGCTTTGGGCCATGCACACAAGACGTGCTCAGTCAACATTAGCAGTTACAGATACTCCACATAAACAAAGCATTGCATTCTTAAAGCACATCCTATTTTTGAAGGGCAGGATCGAGCTCGCGGTTTCCTTGTAGGAAGAAGTCCCGGGAACTAGAGGGAGGCTCTAATTGCACTGAGGAGTTTATCAGAGAGCAGTTTGTCTAGACTCAGGACTCTCTGCAGTCATGGTTGCAGACTAGCCCTATCTAGCCACAGCTCTGTGGGTGTAAAACGATACACAAAACGAGGGCTCTTTCTCCTTGCTATTTGGTGACTTAGCTCCCTCTGAAGTTCTCATTGATACGAAGATCACAGAAAAAGGAAAGCCTGGAAGATGCTTTTCAAAATGGGCCAAGGGGTTATGATAAAAGTGCCTTCCTTTTCTTTCTTTTTTTTTTTAAAGAGAATTTTATTCTATTTTTTTAAAAGAGAGGGACAATGAGAGAGAAAAAGAGAATCAATTTTATTTTAGCTTTCCATGTGACCTTCATTGCTCGGACACTTATTTGAGTATGCGGTGCTGGGGTTTGAACCTGGATCCTCACGCATGCCAGGCAAGCGCTGTAACCACTGAGCCACCGCTCCAGCCCCAAGTGCCTTCTTTTTCCAAGGTGCTTTCACACACATGAACTCCTATGGCCCTTGCAGCAACCGTAAGAGAAGGGAGGCATCGTCCACGTTGGTCAGAGGAGGAAAGCGAGGTGCAGAGAATTGAAGCGACCTGCCAAAGTTAGTTACTCTCTACTAGGAGAACCCAGTCTGCATGTACCCATTTCATATTCGCACAGTTACCAGAGCAAGGCCCTGTGCAAGTGCTGACATGTGCCTGCCACACTGCAGGGACCATTTCATTTTTTCCGATCTTTTTTGTTTCATTAGTTGCTGTGATCAGTTTAACACTAGATCCCATAGCCTTCTCCATCTTCCACACCATTTGTGGGGAGTGTGTTGGTGTGAAGGCTTACATACACACGTTCACGTGCACACACACAACCAGGTGTCAGGGGCGGCTGGATTCATTTTTAACATATTCTTTTCTTAGGAATGCTTTTAATGATGAAAGTCTTTGGTTGAGGTTGAATACTGATGCAGTCCAGCCAAATTTTGAGGATACTAAATCATTCGTTGGACTGAAGACTGAGAAGTGATTCTGCCCCAACAGCGGGCAAAAAAGGGTTTTCACTTTCAGCAAACTATGTTTATTTTTTTCTTTTCCTGAAAAGATGATCTAATTTCTTTTATAAAGGAAGTGAAAAAGAACTTTTGTTACCATCTCCAGCTGTCAAGCAGCCGCCCACACTTTTGCCCTGCAGCCAAAAGGAAGGGACATCAGGTGACAGACCCCAAATTTCCACTAGTAACACAAATTACAGACCTTCCTATCAGCGTGTCCTCTTGGCCTTCTGCCTTTTGCCTACAATGAAGAATGAGACACAGTTTAAATAAAAATGACTCTCATGGGCAATTTTACAAAACAAATAGCCTCAGAGTCCCTCCCCCCACCTCCCTCCCTCCCCCATGGGCCAGCCCGTTCCCTCTTTCCACACAGGAAAGACCTTTCCCACCCCCAGGCTTAAATGGGCAGCTTGCATACCCTTTGCTCTCAGGAAGAGTTCTGCAAGGTAAATATTGACAAAAACAACTATAGTCAGATGCCAGGTCCCACTTCCAGGGAGTGCTAGGAGAAGAATTTATAAGGCTTCTCAGTGTGGCACCACGCCGGCCAGTGGTGGAGCCTGATCAAAAGTTTGAGTGGGCCCTATCCTGAAGCTAGGCATATTGCGAATTTCTCGCTCAGCTTCCCAGCGTTTTTTTTTCAGTACTGGAATTGAATCCAGGGATGCTCATTCCAGTCCTCTTTTTTTTTTCTTTCTTTCTTTTCTTTTTAAATTTTGAGACAAGGTCTTATTAAGTTGCCCAGTCTGGCCTCAACTTGTGATCCTCCTGCCTCAGCCTCCTCAGTCACTGGGATTACAGATGTGCACCTCCATTCCTGACTCTCTTAGCATTCTAACTTCCATGCCCAGAACGCTTTCCATAAAGGATATGAATAATTACATTTACCATTGAAGTCTCAATTCAGAAATGCTGTACCAATCTGGGACCACAGGGAGAAGTCTTTAAATATTACTGCTTCTAGCAGTAGGAGGAAGCTTTGTGAAGTCAATAGAGGAAATTAAAGCCAGGGCTAATTAGCATTTAGAAAACATGTCATAAATTTTTTAAAACTTGTTTTTGAGGTAAACTGCTTACCAGGTTAAACACAATATCTGTATTACCTGTAGATCCGTTCTCTAAGCTACAGTGAGATCTGAGCTCTTGAACAGGGTGAGAATCAAAACAGGTGCTGCGCCTGTTCCATCACGCACGTTAGCCCATGGCCTTCTCACAGCCTGTTAAACAGCTGAATTTGAAACAATAATGGTGCAGGCCAAACACTTGCCTGAAGGCCTGTCTGTCTTGGGATTTGGCCATTTATATTGATTTTTTTACCCACATTTTTCATGAAACACAAATATTTGCCATGGCAACCAGGGTGTCACATGACATGCTGCTACATAAACAGCTTGGAAATCTCTTAAGGGGAAACAGCCCACCAGTGCTGAAATCCAGTGGAAACCTTTGGAGGAAGATGTGGGCATTGAAAGATGAAGGACTGGGGGGAACGGTAAGCGGTCTGTTCTGGGGACACAGCAGAATCCATTTCTTCAGCGCTGCTCTCCAGTTTCTCTGTCTTTTTATTTAATGAGAGCAGCTGAAAACATGACCACACAGGGTGAGCCAGAAAAGACCGTGCCAGCTGTGTCCTTTCTGTGGCGAAAAGTTTCAATTATCATAAGTCTGTCCATGGCCCATAAGCATAAGAAAGCCAGCTATCAAAGTCCAGCACCTTCGAACTGGGGACATCTCTTCCTGAGGATGAATTTCATTGTGCTGTGAGGTGCTAATGTTGAAGAAAACAGAATTCCTTTCTCTTCCTTGTTAGAAGGTTTTCTGCACAAAACTGGAGGTCTTGCCTTTTTTACCTTAAGCTTAAAGACCAACACAATATACTAAAACCTCACAAACAATGAACCCTATACAACACCAATTTGGATGTAAAGCAATAGCTATTGTATTCCGGACTCCCAGACCCCTGACCAGCTAGCATATAGGCTGACTCAGCCACTTCATCTCACAACAACGCAGTGGAATGTCTTAGATCCACTGATGGTGTCATGGTAGAGTTAACTTGTACGATCATCCCCCCTTTTAAAATCAGGGACTGGGGATGGAACTCAGTGGTAAAGCACTTGTCTTGCACAGGGGAGGCCCTGGGTTCAATCCCCAGCACCAAAATTAATTAATTAATAATAATAATAAAATGCATTCCAGCAGCAACTGAAATAACACTTATTTCTGTATGAAAGGGATACCTATATGATATGTGGATGTCACCCCAATCCTCATAGACATTATTATAAATAAGAGCAATTTTAGTTCCATAGTTAGATATAGGAATACCTTTGATCTTTGCTTTTTGTGAGGCACCTCCACTTCTGCTAGAGCCAGCGATGGTTTGTGATGCACATAGAAGGGGGCTGTGGATGGAGATGGGGCAAAGTTAACTCTTCCAGAAGGAGACTGAGGCATTGGGTGGATGCTGTTGGGTTCGCACCTTGAAAGTTCAAAGCACTGCCCATCGTTGGCTCACTGTCTTTCTTGCATCCAGTCAATGAAATATCTGAGACCACTGACTTCAAAGGAAAGCCAGAAGCATGGGGGGAGGCTATGGGGGGAACAGTAGCTCCATCAGAATATAAGGTCAGCCCACCTTATGCAAATTGCCTAGATAAAAGTTTTAAAAGTAGAAAAATCAGAGTAATGTTTGTCTTGTAACATGTTTCACTATAAGATTTCCTTAAACAGCCAGATCCCCAAGTTCATGTGCAAGATAATTAATATAATTACATATGATGGACTGTTCTATTGTGTACCTATTTAAAAAGATGATTCTAAAAAATTTAAATGGCCTGAGGGAGTGACACGAGTGAATGACACCATAAATTATTTAATTATTTAAATTATTTATTAATTATTTTATCTTCGTATTTACTAATGATTTTAGTTAATTGTTGATTAAACCCAGAAGCAAAAATTTTAGAGACCATATTGAGTCCATAGGGGAGTGGATCTTTATGATAGATGAGTTTCTCCATTGCACCTCTCCTGTTTCCTGATAGCAAACTCAACAACCCTTTACACATAGCCCAAGCCTGGCATTCTCAGGAGAGGAAAACCTTTATATTACTCTTTCCAAGAAAGAAGAAAAAATTTACTTAAATGGTTAACTGAATAAAAGAAATAAGGTTTCTTTCAATTCTTTCTACTCAAGCCCCTTTTCTGTTCTATCAAATGAATTGACAGATATCAATAAAAAGCACCATGCTAGTAAAGGATATCAATATATAATTTGAATCTCATTCTGAGAACTCAGTTCTCTTAGATTGCCTCAAGTGGGCTGCAAGGAATATTTTCTGCCATCTTTTTAAAAACAGCAAGAATTTTGAAGCACTGAAACTCACTTCCAACAAGGGATTTGCTTATCACATCTGTCCCGCTCTGGTTTCCCTGTGACTTGTATTCCCTCCCCTTCTCCTGGCCAGTGTGCCATTGTGTGTGCAGACCCCACGTTAAACCTACACTGTTTTGTCTTGACGTCTGAACCAGCCTGCTCTGCTGTCCACTTTGGGTTTTGCTCTCCCAGTTATGCAGGTGAGTCTACACCCCAACTCACCTTTTGTTTAACTTTTAGGTTCCTGTTGACAAATGAGCTTTGAGGCTAACTAGCTCCCCGTGTTGAAACAAATTAGCAGCTGAGTTTTCAACTTTTAAAGGATTTTAATAGAATATCGGAGGATAAAGATCTTGAAGATTTGTAATTTTACATGTATTATTTACAGTTGATGGTATCTCTAAGAATGTCCTTAGTTACCTGCATAAATGCTATCACTAACTTATAACTTCATGTGGACTTGTATTTTATGGGACATTTGCATTTGAAGAATGTGTCTGCATCTTTAACAAAACTATATCCTAATTCACTTCCTATTTTGCTACTTGGAAAAATCTTTATGATGAAAATTGCCAAAGGTAATGTCAGAAGAAAGAAAGCCCATTTCTTTCTTGGCAAATCTGTATGCCTCTGTGGTAGTTATAGATAATTGCTTGCCAAGTAGTCATTCTTATTTCTTCCTTGCTAATTTTAGAGTCCCAATTTTTTTTCAGGGTGACAATATGTCTAGCTCTCAGTGTTGTCAGATTTAGCAAAAAATGAAGGACACAGTTAAATTTTAATTTCAGATAAACAACAAATAAATTTAGTATATCTAAATATTAAATATATGTAAATAGCTAACAAAGAGGATCAGAATTTTCATGAATGCATCAGACTAAGCCTAACTCATCTTACTGAGTATTTACATAAATATGTCCTTAATCCTAGTTCCAACTGTAACCTTATCCCTGAAACATTCACTTTCCTAGCCTTCCTTAACAGCAGTCATGTGACCAATGAGATTTAAAAGAAGGAACACGAGGGACTTTAAGATGGCGACCGCCCCACCAACAGTGACTCCGAGACGCTCCTGAGAATCATCTCACGCTGCAGGAGAGCACTCGGATTCCCACGGTAGGACAAAGCTCCCAGTGTGGGGGAACATTACCCCGGCTAATTTCTTAACTCCAAAGGAATAACGTGGTCCATTAACGAATATGAAGGTGAAGTTTGTGGAGCCCGCGCAACCCAGCCCACACCCGGGGGAGGGGAGCTACTGCAGAGGGGAGGAAACAGAGCGAGTTTCCTAATCAAATACCCTAACCCGGCCAGCCGCGAACTCCCTGATCTGACTGCTCTTAATTTACATTATCTTGTATAAAGCGCTGGGAATTAGTTGCTCACATTAGCGATCTTACAGCTGTTCGTTCGAGCCGCAGCATCCGGCCCGCCACTGTGACGTTTCCCTGAGGGTGGGGCGAGTTGCTCAGCAAAAAACGGTCTTGGGGTCTCAGACACCACGACCAGAAAACCAGAAGCTATCGCCCCGAGATTGGGCCCTTTCCCAAGGGGTCTGTGTGGTGCTGGGAGTTCCCTCTCCACCTCCAGTCACTGCCCGCGGAGCCAGAGCCGGGGAAGGAGAGGAATCGGCACATGATCTTTACCTCAATCACAGCAGACAATAACTCTCCATCCGTGCTCATGGTTTACAAGAGCTGATTTTAAACTCCTTTAACATAAGTGCTCGTGTGAGAGCAGGTGTCGGGTGCTCAGCAGTGACTTGGGGCCTCAGTCCCCACGATCAGAAAGAGAGAAGTTACTGCCCCCCCAAACCTGGCCGTCTGCCCTGGGGGCTGTGTGGATCTAAGAATCCCCTCTCCAGCTCGAAAACCTCAGATAGCGACCTTCTGCCCACCCCTCTACACGCCCAAATAGGAGGAGTCTGTGAACAGAGCTTGCTGCAGCAGGGCACAGGGTTCTCAAGGGGATCGTCTGCTTCAGCCTCTGCAAAAGCGACCTATGTTGCTCTATCAAGGCAAGGTCTGATATCTGCCTCAAGAAGCTTTGAATACATGGGACAGCTTGGGCTTCCACTTAGCATCTGAGCCCTGTACATAGCCAAGGATACATAGGCCTTGACCTATCCAGGTGGGCGCCCCTAGTGCTTGCAACTGAGAACCACATAAGCACTGGCACAATCTGGACCCTCTTTCACGGGTTTCAGTCAACACCACAGAGCAGCTCTTGGGACTTCTGAAGAACACAAGTCACACAGAGTGGGTCGTCAGTGATCCTGAGGAAGCGAGTTTCAGTCTGGCCACTCTCCTTGGATCAGTCAGAGACCTACTCATCTACACTAGGATCAACTAGATTGTCTACAACTTCTGAGCCCCAGACCCAAGAAATTCTAGAGTGTGGACAGGCAGAAAGAAATCACCTCAGGAATACAGCTCAGGGGGAGCTGAAATCTATCCTTGCAAGAAGTGTGAGAGGGCAGGTTCTTATACCCCTTTGCAACAGAAAATTTTGAGGAGATCCTCTAAGAAAACCAGATCACCGGACTTAACCAAACTGCTTCTCCTCCGACATGCTCACCTGCAAAGAATCCCCAGCTAGATGACAGATTTGAACACATCCTCCCATGGTACAGACTCGCTGACCTAGGGGGCAACTCAGAACTGTCCCAACCAGTTTTGTTTTTTGTTTGCCTCTTGGTTTTTTTTTTTTTAAACGGGGATCCGGCTGGAGTATTATATTTTTAATCTTTAACATTACTGTGTGTTTTTTTTTCTTTTTTTCCTTTCTTGCTTTACGATTAATACTGAATTTGGTGTTGGTGGATATAAATATTTATCTGTGTGTATGTATTAGTGACTGGCTCCTACTTTCTCTATGTCTTCTTGAACCCAACTTCTATCCCTATAACATTGGGTTCCAATCAGGAAAACATTTCATGATAGCAAAATAGCCTCAGCCTCTGGTGAGTGAAGATAACCACGCCCCATCCTAACCTCTTCCTCACCTGTACTCTGGTAATTCCTAAATATCAGCATTTTTCTCTCATCCTCACCCAAAGTCTTTATCCTACTTGCACCCTATTTCTATGTTATCCTTATTCGTAATAGAATAACCTACTCTCCCCTAATACCTTGTTTCTCTTTACTCTAAGGCAGGTGTGCTATTATACCTACCCAATTCACCTCCTTGACTTCCGAGTCATTCCTTCTCCCCACTTTCAGAGAGACCCTGCTATCTGAAAAAATAGACACTCTTCAAAACGGGTACTTGCTTGCTATCATAATATATTGTGAGAGCTCTCTCAAAGAAAACTGCTACTATTGGTGCTAGTCATCAGCACATCAGTTTTAGTTGAAACAGACTAGTATTTGCACGTATAGCCTCTCAAGTTCTTGCAGAACGGTCTTGCAGAACCTAAACGGCATCTTTAGGTCTGTATTGACCAAATAGCTCCCCATCACAATGAAGCAAAGCCATAAGAAGCTCCAATTACTCCACCAAGAGTAACAAGGTTGAACTACAAGACATGCTCTCTGACTCTGAAAATGAGGAAAAGGGGAAATAACTTTCCTCCTCAACCCCTCAGCTCTCCACCCAAGGATGCCATAGCCGGGCCCTAGATGAAAACCAAAGATATTGTATCAACATTATGATTAGTAATTCAATCAAAGAGTTGAGAGTTGAATAAGGAAAGAGATCAGAGAACAATTTCAAGAGGTGAGAGAGATAACTTCTACAGGGAAATAAGGGAACAATTCCATGAGATGAAAGATCAGCTATACAAAGAAATAGACATTCTGAAAAGAGATGTAGCAGAGCTATTAGGATTGAAAAACATGTTTAACCAAATCAAATCTTCACTGGAAGATACCAACGCCAGAGTATACTCCACTGAAAATAGAACTTCAGCTCTTGAAGAACAAGTATCGGTGTTGGGGATTCCCCCAACATGAGGTCCAGCTGGCTTGTAAAAGAATTGGTGGTAAACAACTCTGACCCAGCTGGCTTGTATCTTCCTTAGTGACGTAATGCCTGACCGCATGACTAAGCTATTTGGTCACTCATTTGTACAACTGGATAAACGTGTTTGAACTGTACCCCTACTGGCTGTTGTAACGGATAAATAGAGTAGCGACTAGTCAGGTAGAGCAAGCAAGCGAGCAAGGAAGCAGCCCTGTCCTGAAGCAGTCAGAGAAGAAGCAGCATGGAAGAAGCAAGCAGCAGTCAGGAGGAAAGCAGAGACACGACTGCAAGCTGCCTGAGAGACCACCGCCTGCTGCCTGAGAGAGTCAGAGAGGCAGCAGCAGCAGAGACGGCAGAGAGATCAACAGCGGTAGAAGATGCAGGCAGTAAGAGTCTCGGCTGCAGAAATAAGGACTCTGGTATGGCAATAAAAACAAAGACTCTAAACGTTAATAGCCTTGACTCAAAGAGAGGGAAGGTGGGAAGCGCCTGGAGGCTGTTAGCCGCAGTAAAGAGAGAAATAAAGTGCTTGGAGAACTTAAGAGCAAATGGGTCTAGTTTAATGCTTTGTCCGGTCCCTGCCGGCCGGGACAGGACATATCGGAAAATGAAGATTGGCTAAACAATGTTGAATTCAAAAAAGACAAACAGGATAAACAACTTATATTACATAATCAGAACTTCCAAGTAATATTTGATGAGATGAGGAGTAATAATCTGAGAATCATTGGCCTGGAGGAAAACTCCGAACAGCAAACAAGAGGCATCAAGAACCTTTTAAGCGAAATCATAGGTGAGAACTTCCCTCATTTTACAATTGATCCAGAATATCACATCCAAGATGCTTATAGAACACCAAATAGGCCTAATCAAATGAGAAACTCACAAAGACATATCATATACAAAATGAATAACAGAGAAATTAAAGAGAGAATTCTAAAAGCATCTAGAGAAAAGCCCCAAATCACATTCAGAGGCAAACCAATTCAGATCACTATGGATTTTTCAGATCAAACAATGAAGGCCAGAAGAGCTTGGAACAGTATCTTTCAAGTGTTAAAAAAATAACAACTTCCACCCGAAGATAATATACCCTGCAAAACTCAGCTTCAAATGTGATGAGGAAATTAAATATTTCAACGATAAACTCAAGCTAGCAAGATACATGAACACAAATCCTGCACTAGAGAATATTCTCAAGGATGTTCTCCATTCAGAAGAATATGCCAATGATATCCTAAATCCTTAAACAAGGGCAAGTCAATAATCTTATTATACACAAATTGACTTCCAAGACGACTCAAAACTGTGTAATTGTTACAAAGTCTGAGACTCAGCCTCCCATATCTATTCTAACTTTGAATGTGAATGGTCTCAATGCCCCAATTAAAAAGACACGGACTGGCCCACTGGATCAAAAAACAAAATCCAACAATATGTTGCTTGCAAGAGACACATTTGACACTCAAAAATAGACACAGGCTGAAAGTGAAAGGATGGCAAAATGTCTACCAGGCCTGCGGCCCAAAAAAGCAAGCTGGCATAGTGATTCTAATTTCTGATAAAATCAATTTCCAGCTAAAACTAGTCAGAAAGGACAAAGAGGGTCACTTTATTATACTAAAAGGGACAGTCCATCAAGAAGATATAACTATAATTAACATTTATGCCCCCAATTACACCCCCCAATATACGGAAAAAATACTCAAGGACATTAATCCCCTCATTGATCTCAACACAATAATTCTGGGGGACTTCAACACACCACTATCAACTCTAGACAGATCATCAAAACAAAAAATCAATAAAGATATCTCCAATCTGAACAACTCTATTAATCAATCAGGCTTAACAGACATCAACAGAATATTCCATCCTAAGACAGCTGAATTTATCTTCTTCTCAGCAGCTCATGGATCCTTCTCTAAAATAGACCACATCCTAGTTCACCGGGATAATCTTAACAAATATAAAAAAATGGATATAATCCCATGTATTCTGTCAGATCATAATGCTATGATCTTAGCAATCAACAACAAGAGAAACAACAGAAACTACTCAAATACTTGGAAATTGAATAATTACCTCTTAAATGAAGGATGGGTAAAAGAGAAAATGAGAGCAGAAATTAAGAAGTTCTTGGAATTGAATGAGAATGAGGAAACAACATACCAAAACCTCTGGGACAGTATGAAGGCATTCTTAAGAAGTAAATTTATAGCACTGAGTGCATACATCAAAAATCTAGAAAGAGAGCAGATTAATAGCCTTATGCTTCAACTCAAACAACTACAAAAGAAGGAACAGTCCAACCCCAAGGCTAACAGAAGACTGGAAATTACCAAATCAGAGCTGAAATCAATGAAATTGAGAACAAAAAAAAAACTATACAAACTATTAACAAAACTAAGAGTTGGTTCTTTGAAAAAATAAACAAGATCGACAGACCCCTTGGCAACCTCACTAAAAGGAAGAATGAAATGAAGCAAATCAACAAAATCAAAGATGAAAATGGAGGTATCACCACAGACTCGTCCAAGATCCAGAACCTATTTTGAAAATTTATACTGTGCCAAGTTTGATAAGCTGGAGGACACGGACAGGTTCTTGGACACACACGACATCCCCTCTTTAACACAGGAGGACATTGAAAATCTAAACCAACATATCACAGATAACAAAATTGAAGCAGCAATCAAAGCTCTCCCAAAAAAGAAAAGCCCAGGTCCGGATGGATATGCAGCAGAATTCTACCAAGCCTTCACAGAAGAACTAACACCGATCCTCTACAAGCTCTTCCAGGAAATTGATAGAAAGGGATCACTCCCAAACACTTTTTATGAAGCAAATATTACACTGATTCCAAAACCCAACAAAGACATGTCAAGAAAAGAAAACTACAGACCAATTTCCCTGATGAATATTGATGCAAAAATCCTTAATAAAATTTTAGCTAATCGGATACAAAAGCATATTAAAAGATAATACATTATGATCAAGTGGGCTTCATTCTAGGAAAACAAGGCTGGTTCAACATACACAAATCAATAAATGTAATTCACCACATAAACAGAATTAAAAACAAAAATCATATAATCATCTCAATTGATGCAGAGAAGGCATTTGATAAAATTCAACACCACTTTATCCTCAAAACTTTGGAGAAGATAGGGATCAAGGGAAGATACTTTATGTCAAATCCACTTACGACAGACCCATAGCCAACATTATCCTCAATAGAGAAAAACTGAAAGCATTTCCACTGAATTCAGGTACAAGACAAGGCTGTCTGCTTTCCCCACTTTTGTTCAGTATAGTCCTTGAAACCCTTGCCAGAGCTATCAGGCAAGACAAGGAAATCAAAAGTATTCATATAGGAAAAGAGGAAGTTAAGTTATCTCTATTTGCTGATGACATGATTCTATACCTAGAAGACCCAATAACATTGTCCAGAAAACTCCTAGAACTTATAGGCAATTTTAGCAAAGTAGCTGGCTACAAGATCAATTCCAGTAAGTCACTAGTGTTCTGTTGGGAACATGAGGTTCAGCTGGCTTGTAGAATTGGTGGTAAACAACTCTAAGGGGTCCAGCTGGCTTGTAATTAGCAAATTGCCTGACCACATGACTAAGCTATTCGGCCACTCATTTGTTACAATTGGGGAAAGGTGTTTGCATTGTATCCTATTGGCTGTTGTAATGGATAAATAGAGTAGCAGCTAGTCAGGTAAAGCAAGCAGCCAAAAGAAGCAAGTAGCCAAAGAAGAGAAAGCAGCCAGAGAAGAAGCAGCCAAAGAAGCAGCAGTAGCCAGAGAAAAGCAAGCAAGCAAGCAGCCGTGACCTGAAGGGAGAAAGCAGAGAAGACGCATAGAACCGGAGAGAGCAGCAGAGACGTCAGATCAGCAGCGGTAGAAGGTGCAAGTCCCGTGTTCCAGCCGCCGGCATTCGCCCCCTTGTTCCCGGCTCCCCATCCCCGCCCTAACTCGGCCCCTGGGAGGACGGCTAGCAAGGTCGTTCTGCCCGCTTCTCGCACAGGAACGCTGTGAGGAGCGACTCCTCTTCCCCCCAGTCCTCAGCCCTGTCCTGCCGGCGCCAGCGGCCGGTTCCCAGTGTCCTGCTGGCCCCCCGGGGAATGGCTAAGGCTCCTGAGGCCATTCCCGCCGCTCCCCGCTCCAGAACCCTGAGGGGGGCGACAGTGTTCCTTTACTCCAGCAACAAATCCACAGAAGAAGAAATCAGGAAATCTCTCCCATTCACGATCTCCTCAAAAAAATGAAATACTTGGGCATTAACCTTACAAAGGATATTAAGGACCTATACCAAGAAAACTATCAAACACTAAAAAAAGAAATTACAGAAGACCTGAGTAGATGGAAAAACATTCCATGCTCATGTTTAGGCAGAATCAATATAATAAAAATGGCCATTCTACCCAAGGCCCTATACAGATTCAATGCAATCCCCATCAAGATACCTATGGCATTCTTCACAGATATAGAAAAAGCCATTCTCAAGTCCATATGGAATAACAGGAGACCTAGACTAGCCAAAACATTACAGGAAGGAAGAAATAGGGGGTATCTCAATCCCTGACCTGAAATTATACTACAGAGTTGCAGTAGCAAAAACAGCATGGTATTGGTATCAAAACAGAACCGAAGATCAGTGGAACAGAATAGAAGATCCTGATACAAACCCCCATATATTTAACTATTTGATATTTGATAAAGGGGGCAAAAGCATAGTGTGGAAGAAAGATAGCCTGTTCAACAAATGGTTTTGGACAAATTGGGCAGCCATGTGTAGACCAGACAACTGAAGATGGCTCCTTATCTTTTGCCCTGCACAAAAATTAAATCAAAATGGGTCAAAGACCTGGATATTAAGCCAACAACTTTAAACTTCCTACAGGACATAGGAGTCAGCAGCTACTTCCTTAACAAAACTCCCATGGCTCAAGCAGTAAAGTCAAGAATATATGAATGGGATGCAATTAAACGAAAAAGTTTTTGCACAGCTAAAGATCTAATCAAGAACATCAAGAGAGAACCTACAGAATGGGAGAAAACCTTTGCCTGCTATACCTCGGACAGAGGGCTAATATCCAGAATATATAAAGAACTAAAGAAACTAAACACCAAAATCACAAATAATCCAATCAATAAATGGGCCATGGATCCTAAAAGAAACTTCTCACCAGAGGAAGTCCAGAAAGTCCATAAATATATGAGAAAATGCTCTACATCATTAGCTATAAGGGAAATGCCAATCAAAACTTCAATGAGATACCACCTCACTCCTGTTAGAGTGGCAAAAATGAAAAAATCTAACAACAACAGATGCTGGAGGGGCTGTGGGAAAAGAAGAGCAATGTCACACTGCTGGTGGTACTGCACACTGGTTCAGCCACTCTGGAAAGCAGTGTGGAGAATCCTCAAAAAATTAAGGATGGAACCACCTTATGACCCAGCTATCCCACTCCTGGGTATTTTCCTAAAAGAGTTAGAATCAGTATATTATAGCGATGTGGCTTCATCAATGTTTAAAGCAGCTCAATTTACTGTAGCTAGATTATGGAACCAACCCAGATGGCCCTCACTTGACAAGTGGATACAAAAACTTTGGTACATATATACAATGGAATAGTACTCGGCCATTAGAGAAGATGATATTATGGCTTTTGATATCAAATGGATGGAGATGGAAAGAATTATGCTAAGTGAAGTATCCAGTCTTGGAGACTCAAGGGCCAAATGGTTTCTCTCATCCGTGGAAGCTAGAATACATCAAGAAGCAGTATGTTAGACGGCTAAACTAACAATAACTTCAAATTGTATGATTCTCAAAGCAACAGGGAGATGACTCCCTAGGATACTTGGAGGTGTAGGGTGGGGGACAGGGTGGGGAGGGTGTAGGAAGAACACTTAGGAGACTGGAGGGTGGGAAGATGGGGGAATCATCTCAGAAGGCGATCTCTTGTCCTCCACGAGATATCCATTTAACTCAGGGGTTCTTCTGAAATGGCAACATGGGGAACCTAAGCTGGTTCCATGATATGGCATTAGCCCTGGACAACTGTATATACATTGGTTCTTGAATGTTTGATAATGTTTCCCCCTCAATTGCAACTCTATGTCCATCTAATAATAATAAAAGAATCCAATTAGAACCAGTCAGCATGGGCTAAAGTGACCTAGAGTTGCCATGGCAGTAAGGAATTAAAAGTCTGATGTCATCTTGGTGTCAGTCAAAGTCAAGGTGTATCTAGGTGGGACTCTAAATTTCTCTGGGATTCCCAGTAAAACTGGAAGTGCAGGAGAGGCAATATCTGAATATCTTTTGCTTATCTCAAGACACACTCTCTCCTCTTCTTGGTTAAAGGAGATATCTGGCACATTTGTGACTGAAAAAGAAAAACAGTAAATGGATAAATTAGATTTAATGTAACTGGGACAAACATTTACAAAGGTATTTGTTAGAGAAGGGACATTTGTTTAATTTACAGGTTAAGAGAGAACTAAGACATCAACTGCAAAATATAAATGCAAGCACTCTTGGCTTCTTGGATTCTATAAAACTATTTGAGTCTTTTAAATGTAGAAGAAGAAATTAGGGTTGGATCCACCATATGACCCAGTATCCCTCTTCTGGGTATTTTCCCTGAGAAGTTAGAATCAGCACATTACAGCAACATGGCAAAATCCATGTTCATAGCAGCTCAATTTACATTAGCTAAATTATGGAACCAACCCAGATGCCCCTCCCTGGATGAATGGCTCCAAAAGCTCAGATATACGTATACACACAGTGGAGTTCTACTCAGCTATTAGAAACAACGAGATTGCATCTGTTGAAGGTAAATGGATGGCATTGGAAGAAATCACTCTGAGTGAAGTTAGTCAAACCCAGAGAGTCTAGGACCGAATGGATTCCCTCATTTGTGGAGGCTGGATCTAAACCCAGGCTTGGGAGTAAAGTAGACAAATTCATGTATAAGATCCATAGAACAAAAATGCAAAATATTAATATTTATGAGGTACAGTTGCAAGATACTTCATAAGATATTTGAAGAAGCTATGCTGCATACCTGTATAAAAATGTAAATGTTTAATCCTATTGTCAAATATTTTGAAGAATAACAAGGGATGATAGGAAGGGAAGAGAAGGAAATGTTGGAACTGAGATAAAGCAAGGTACATTCCAAGGAGTTATAAGTGTCACTGCATATACTATAGTCATTTATATAAAAATGTTCTTTATAGGTATAAGAATTATGTCACTGTATTTGGGGTTTTTAGGAACAGTATAAGGCCCAGAAGAAAGGCAAGGGATGGGGGATGGGAGGAGGGAGCTAGAGTGGTGCAGGGGGGTGGGATACTGAACAAATTGTATTGCTGAATTGTGTGCATCTAGGAATATGTGACAATTAAGTCCAACATTATGTAGAACTATAATGCACTAATAAAAATAAAATTAAAAAGGCAGAGTGAATTAATGAATTGTAAAAAAAAAAGCACCAACTATATGTTGCTTGCAAGAAACTCACATCACCTGTGAGTACACATATAGACTAAGGGTGAAGAGATGGAATAAGATATTCCATGCAAATAGAATCCAAAAAAGCAGGAGTAGCAGCCATACTTTTATCAGAGAAAAAAACTTTAAATCAAAATTACTAAAAAGAAACGATGACCATTATCATAGAATGATAAAGGAGTCAATTCAGAAATAGAAGAGAAGTAACAATTCTAAATATGGAAGCTCTCAATATCAGAGCACCCTAGTACATAAAGCAAAAGACCTAAAGGGAGAGATGTACTCCAATATAATAATATTTGGAAATGTTAACAATCCACTTTCAGCATTGGTCAGATCATCTAGACAGAAAAGTGACAAAGAAACAATAGAATTAAATTGCACCTTTACCAACTGGACCTAACAAATATCTACAGAACATTCCATCCAACAGCTAATAAATATACATTTTTCACCCCAGTACATGGAACATTTTCCAGAATAGATCATATGGTAGGCTATAAAACAAGTCTCAATGAATTTTTAAAAATTGAAATCATATAGAGTATCTTTTCTCAACACAGTGTAATAAAGCTAGAAATACATAATAAGAAAAACTTTGGAAACTATACAAATACATGGAAATTAAACTTACTTTGGAACAACCAATGGACAAAAGAAGAAATTAAGAAGGACATTAAATTTTTTCTTAAAATAAATGAGAATGGAGACATACCAAAAACAATAGTAATAAGTTCATAGCAATCAACACCCACATTGAAAAAAGTACAATGATCTCAAATAAACATCCCATGACTGCATCTTAAAGAAGTAGGAAAACAAGAACAAACCAAACCTAAAATTAGTATAAGGAAAAAGTAATAAAGATCAGAGCATAAATAAATGAAGTGGAGACTAACAACAATGACAACAACAACAACAACAACAACAAAACAATATAAATAATCAACAAAACAAAGACCTGGTTCCTTGTTGGTTCTTTGAAAAGATAAAGAAAATTGACCAACCCTTAGCTAGACTTAGGAAAAAGACAGAGAAGACTCTGATAAATAAAATCAGAGATGAAAAAGGAAATGTTACAACTAATATAACAGAAATACAAAAAGTCATTAGAAATTATGAACAAACATATACTAATAAAATTTGATAATTAGAAGAAATGGACAAATTCCAAGAACATACACATACCTTACCAATATTGAGTCAGGAAGAAGTGGAAAACCTGAAAACAAGAACAAATAAATAAGATTGAATCAGTAATAAAAAGCCTCTCATCAAAGAAAAGTCCAAGATCAGATGGGTTCACTACTGAGTTCACTGCTGAACATTCAAAGAACTGATACTAATTCCTGTCAAGTTGTTTCAAACATAGAACAGGAAGGAACTCTTCCAAGCACATTCAATAAGGCCAGTATTGCCCTGATACCCAAACCAGAAAAGTGAAAAGAAAACTCCTTGATGAACATGGATGCAAAACTCCTCAACAAAATGGTAGTAAACACAATCCAACAGCACATTAAAAAGATTATACACCATGATCAAGTGGGATTAATCCTAGGGATGCAGGGATGGTTCAATATGCACAAATCAATAGATGTAATATACCACATCAACAAAATAAAGGACAAATACCATGTGATCATCTCAATAGATGCAGAAAAGGCATTTGATAAAATTTAACATTCATTCATGATAAAATATTGAATAAATTAGGTATAAAAGGAACATACCTCAACATAATAAAGGCCATTTTATAATAAGCCAATGGCTAATATTATACTGAATGAGGAAAAGCTGAAATCTTTCTAAGATCTGGAACCAGACAAGATGTCCACTTTTACCACTTGTAAATAGTTTGACATAGTTCTGGAAGTCCTAGCCAAAGCATTCAGGCAAGAGAAAGATATGAAGTGCATCCAAATTGAGAAAGAAGTCAAATTGTCACTGTTTTCAGAAGGTGTGATCTCATAAGCAAAAACCACAAAAACTCCACCAGAAAAATTATCAGAACTAATAAATGAATTCAGCAAAAGTTGCAGGATACAAAATCAACATACAAAAATCAGTAACGTTGCTACATGTGAACAGCAGATTATCTGAAATGGAAATCAAGAGTACAATCCCATTTATAACAGCTATGAAAAAATACCTGGGAATAAACTTAACCAAAGAAACAAAAGATCTCTACATTGAAAAATGTTAAACATTGATGAAAGAAATTGAATAGAGTGCAAGAAAGTGAAAAGCATCCTTATGCATGGATTGGAGGAATCAGTATTATTAAAATGTCAATACTGCCCAAAGCAGTTTAAAAATTCAGAGCTATCCCTATCAAAATACCAATGAAATGCTTCCCTGAACTAGAAAAAACATCCGAAATGTATATGGAAACATACACACACACACACACACACACACACACAGAACTTGAACAGCAAAAGACATTTTGAACAAAACAAATAAAGCAGGACATATTGACTTCAAAACATACTTCAAAACTATAGTATTCAAAACAGCATGGTATTGCATAAAAAACAAACATATAGACCAATGGAATAGAATAAAGAGCCTAGAAATAAATCCATTTATACCAAACTGATTTTTTTTTACAAAAGGGCTAAGAACACACCTCAGAGAAAGGACAATCTTTTCAATAAATAGTGCTGGGGAAATTGGATATCCACAAGCAGAAGAATGAATCTGGATTCCTCTCACCAGCTATACAATTCAACTCAAAATGGATTGAAGAATTAAATAGACCTGAAACCATGAAACCACTCAGAGGAAATGTAGGGGAAATGCTTCAGGGCATTGGAATGGGCAAGGATTTTTTTTAGAAAGATTTCCAAAATACAGACAACAAAAGCAAACTAGTAGACAAATGGGATTGCACAGCAAAGGAAACAATCCACAGAGTGAACTGGCAACATACAGACTGGGACAAAATATTTACAAACTATACATGGTGCACTTTTGATATCTGGAATGTATAAGGAATTCCAGAAACTCTATAGGGAAAAAATAAAGTCTGATTAAAATGGGCAATGGATTTGAAGAGATATTTTTCAAAAGAAGATATGAGTCCAGTGTGGTGGCGCACGCCTGATTCCCAGTGACCTGAGAGCCTGAGGCAAGACGATCACAATTTCAAAGACTGACCCAGCAACTTAGCAAGGTCCTAAGCAACTTAGTGAGACCCTGTCTCAAAATAAATGAGGAATAAAAAGGGCTGGGGGTGTTGGTCAGTAGTAAGTGCCTCTGTGTTCAATCCCTGGTACAGAAAAAGAAGAAGACAGCATATTGATGGCTACATGAAAACTTTCAGCATCAATAATCATCATCAGGGAAATGCAAATCAAAACCACAAAAAAGATATCACCTCACCCTTGTGAGAATGGTTATTATCAAAAAGACTAAAAATAAAAATTGCTGGTGAGAATGTGGAGAATAGGCAACCCTTGAACATTCTTGGTGGGAGTTTAAATTATGGAAAGCTATATGGAAAGTCCTCAAAAAATTAAAAATAAAACTACCATATGATCGAGCAATTCCACCACTGGGTACATATCCAAAGGGAATGAAATCAGTGTACTGACGAGATAGCTGCAATGCCATGTTCATGACAGCCAAGAACTGGAAACAACTTAAGTGTCCACCAACTGATGGATGGATAAAGAAAATATAATACATAGACAGAATGGAATGTTATTCAGTCACAGAAAAAATACAGTCCTATCATTTGTAACAATACGATTGGAACTGGAGTTCATTGTGTCAAGTAAAGTAAGACACAAAGACAGTTACTGCATAATCCCACTTATACATGGAATCTTAAAAGTTCATCTTACAGCTAGAAACTGGGAGTAGAATGGTGGTTACCAGAAGCGGGGGATTGCAGGATGGGGAATTGTTAGTTGATGGGTTCTAAGTTAGATAGAAGCCAGAAGTTCTAATGTGCTATTATTGCATAGTAGAGGCATTATAGATAGCAATAATGTACTGTATAGCTCAAAAGATTAGAAAAAAAGGATTTTTTATTTTCTCTATGTAGAAATAATAAGTGTTTCAGGAGATCAATATGCTTAACCTGATTTAAATATTATAAAATGTATACATGTAGTGAAACAGAACAAGCTATCCCATTAATATGTATGATTTTTATGTGTCAGTTAAAAAAAACAACATCAAAAAAGGAAAACATGTCAGGGAAGGAATCAATTTAGGCCACTATTATGCATAACAAAAATGCAAAAATTGTAAACAAAATGCAATATTAGCAAATGAAAACCAGACATGTTACAACTAGTTGGGCTTATAGTCCTTAAATGGATTGGAAATAAATAGAGGTGTCAGAGGTACCAGATAAACAGATGTAAATAAGAACCAGGATTTTATAATACTCCAAATGTGGAGGTGTCAATTGAAAATCACTAATCGTGTCAGGAAGCAGAAAGACCTCAAACTAAATGAAGAAAGACAATGACAATGATGAGATACCAACACTGAGATGACAGATCTTGGGATTGTCAGGCAAAGAGTATAATGCAGCCATTATAAAAATGTGTCTACAGACAACTACTAACACGCTTGAAACAAATGAAAAAATGTAAAGTCTTTGCAAAGACATAGAGTATATGCCAGGCACAGTGGCACACACCTGCAATCCCAAGAACTCAGAAGGCTGAGGCAGGAGAATTGAAAGCTCAAGGCCAGCCTCAGCAACTTAGTGAGCCCCCAAGCAATTTAGTTAGAGACTTCTCAAAATAAAAAATAAAAATGGTTGGGGACGTAGTTCAGTGGTAAAGCACTTCTGCATTTAGTGCCCGGTACAAAAAGAAACAACAAGAACATATAAAGAAGAACCAGATGGAATTATAAAGAATTGAAAAAAAAAAAGCCATAGCCTAAGTACAAGTTCTAGTGGATTGGCTCAACAAAAGAATTAAGAGGACGGAGAAACCAGTGAAATAGACTGTAGAAAAGCAGAGATTACCCAATCTAAATAACAGAGAAAAAAACAAACTGGAAAAAAGGGAACAGAGCCTCAAGGACCTGGAGTATAACAAAATATCTAATGTTTGTATCACTGTGTCCCTGGATGGAGAATTGATACAGGAATTAAAGTACTTGGAGAAAAATTGGCTGAAAGCTTCCCAAATTTGCAAAATATAAACTTAAAGATTCAAGAAGCTGAGCCAAACTGAAATAGGATAAAGCCAAAGAAATCAAATCAGGATATATCATAAGCAAAAATTTGAAAACTAGAATCAGAGGTGAAAATTGTTGAAAGCAGCAAGAGAGTTAACACTTTACTTAGCAACAGGGAAAAATTTTCAAGTGGCAGTGGACTTCTTACTGGAAATCATGGAGGTTGAAAAGAAGTGGTACAATCTATTTTTTCCAAGTGCTGAGGAAAGAAGTTGTCATAACAGAATCCCATAGTCAGTGAAAATATCCTTAAAGAACGAAGAAGAGGGGCTGGAGTGGCAGTTCTGGTGCTTGGCTGGCAGGTGCGAGTACGTGGGTTCAAACCTCAGCACCACATACCCCACAAAGTGTTGGAGGAACAAAGTCACGTGAAAAACTAAATAAAAAGTGCTTCTCTCCCCCACCTCTCTTTCTTTAAAAAAAAAAAGAAGAAGAAGAAACCAAGAGATTCCAAGATGAAGCAGTCAGTATGCTTTGTAACTGATACCCTGACTACGAGCATGGCTGAAGGAAATTCTCTACCCAGAAAGGAAATAAGAAGGAAACTTGGAACATTAGAAGGGAAGGAAGAACATGGTAGCAAAAATCTGGATAAAAATAACAGACATTCCTTTTCCTCTTAAGTTTTCTAAGTTATAGTTGATGGTCGAAACAAATTTGTAACACTCTCTGACATGGCTCTAAGTGTATGTAGAATAATTAAACAGGCAAATACCACACGAACCAGCAATTACACTCTTGGGCATTTATCCTAAAGAAATGAGAATGTGTATTCATCCAGAAACCCATTCACAAATACTTATAGCAGCTTTATTTATAGTAGCCCCAAACTGGAAACAACCTGTATGTCCTCCAACAGGTGAATGCTTTAGCCCCTGTGGTATTCTCACAGGGGGTATTATTAAATAGGAAGCTGTTGATATGAGCCACAATCTGGAGAACTCTCCAGAGAATTTTGCTGAGTGAAAAAAAAAAAGCCACTCTCAAAAAGGTTATGACTTCGTTTGTATGACATACTTGAAATGACAAATTTATAAAAATGGAGAACTGGTTATTGGTTTCCAGGGATTAAGGAGGTGTGGGAGTGGAGGGAAGTGGGCGTAGATACAAGAAGACAACAGGAGGAGCCCTTGTGGTGATAGAAATGTTAATATCTTGGCTATATGAATATCCTGGCTGTGATAATGTACTGTAGTATCATAGTATGCTACTGTTGGGGGAAAGAGTATGAAGGATCTCTCTGTATTACTTCTTACAACTGCATATGAAGTGACAATTATCTCAGTATTAAAACTCTAATTTTAAAAAGATACCAAAAGAGGGTGAAATGGAGCAGTGGCGCAGTGTTTAGGTGCTTGCCTGGCAGGCACAAGGATGCGAGTTTGAATCCCAGCACCATGTACACAATGAAGTGTCTTGTTGGAGCAACGAAAGTCACATGAAAAACTAAATAAAAACTGATTATCTCTTTATTTCTCTGACTGTACCTTTCTCTTAAAAAAAAAAAGAGGGTAAAATGTTGCCATAGAGAACAAAAGATTATCTTCAATGCATGTAACTGATAAAGATCAGCATTCAGAATATACAGGTAACTCCTCCACGTCACTAAGAACAAGAAAGACAATGCAACTTGAAATAAGAAGATCAAAGCCTTAAGTCACTTTGTAAAAGTGGGTATTCAAATAACCCATACACAACTCAAAAAATGTGCTTAACTTTATTGGTCATCAGAGAAATAAAACTAAGCCCACAAAGAGATACAACCGACTTTACAGGATGGCTAAAATATAAAAACTTTGAAATATTAGGTTTAGTCAGCTTTTCACTGCTGTGACTAAAGGAAATATTTTAGGAGAAAAAAATTTATGTGGCAGTCATGGTTTGAGAGATCTTAATCCATAGAATGCTGGCTCCATTCCTTGGGGCGAGGTGAGGCTGAACATCATAACACTAGGGTGTGGTGGAAGGGAACCGCTCAAGGCATCAGCAAGCAGAGAAAGAGAGACTCCACTCCAGGATCCAAGCAGTATACCCCAAAGGCACGCCCCCAACGACCCACCTCCAGCCCACCTCCTCCAGCCACACCCTACCAGCCTGCAGTTACCAGTTAATCCTCATCAGGGGATTAACTCACTGGGTTAAGGCTCTCATAACCCAATCACTTCACCTCAGCCTTCCTGTATTGTCACACGTGAGCTTTTGGGGGATGCTTTACATTCAGACCATAACAGGTGCTGACCAAGATGAATGTTCTTGAACTCTAAAATACTGCTAAGAGGAAAATAAATCAGTGTAAGAATGCTTACACTGATTGGCGCCATTTATTAAATGTGAGCATATGTATGTCCTGTTAACAATTTCACCCTCTGACATGTACCCAACAAACTTGCACATGTGTTTGCATTAAAAGATATCTACAAGAACGTTAATAGTACTGTTATTCCTTTTAGCCCTATAATATAAACAAACTACTGAAATTCCTGTCAACAGCAGAATGAATACAAAACTGAGGCATGTTGATACATATTTATGAAAATAATCAGACCTATTTATCCTTGATGCCTCTCTTTCCCTCACTGCCATCCGTCAGCACATCCTCATGGCTTCACCTCCAAAATGAAAACTGAATTTGTATACGTCTCTTATTTACACTGGTATCATCCTCCTCAATTCCACCATCATTTCACACCTGGTTTACTGCAATAGACTTAACTAGTCTTCTTGCTTCTGCTCATGTAATCCTGAGATTCTTTATCTACAAAGCAGTCAGAATGGTCTTATTAAAACAATAATTGGATCACCTCATTCTCCTCTTGTAATAAAGATTAAAACTAACTCCTTGCCATGATGTGGAGAATGTCATGCTCTTTCTGGTATCATATAAGATTGTTTAAAAGGAAAGATATTTAGATATGCTGAGTGGTTTAAATAAATTAAGAGTTTCTCTCTCTCTCTCTCTCTCTCTCTCTCACACACACACACACACACACACATACACATACACACACACTCACACACTCTCCAAAGGAAGGTAGTCTGGGTTTGGCTGGGCAACACCGCCAGTCTCAACATGACGATCCATCTCTGGTTCCAAAGTGCCTACCTGTCTCTTGTCTGTCCTTGTCACACCTGCATGCCAGCTAGCCAAAGGGAAGAAAGGAAAAGGGCAGGACTTGCTTAGCTCTTAACGGCATAGCCCAGAACTTTCCCTCTCCATTTCTGCTCCGTCCCCATAATCTGGGCACATGGCACAGACACCTGCAATTGTAAGGAGGCCTGGGAAATGTTGTCTGTAGTCACACTCCACTGCTATTGAAGTTGAGAAGAACACTGAGGACAGCAAGTACTTCATACAGCCCTTCTCTGTCTCTCCAGCCTGGTCTCCTCCCTCCTTCCCTGGCCTGTTCTTCTTGCTCATTTTGTCCTCTGTCCTCTACATCTGGGATGCCCTTCCCGAGATGTTTAAATGACTGGCTCTTTCTTATCATTTGGAATTCAGCTCAAGCCTCGTACTTCCGAGAAACACCCCCTGGTTCTTCCATCACAACATTCCCTCCCATCTCTTCCTGTCACTCTCACTCATGGGTTTTATTTCTAGCACATATCATTGGCTTAAATCCTCCTCTACTTTCTTGCTTATCATATCCGTGTCTCCTGCTAGAACAGGAGAACCATAGGAGCAGGAAGGCTGACTTACCCTCCAGTCGGCTCTCCAGCACCTAACTGCGGACTTGGGTAAGCAAGCATTCAGCAAGTGTTTGTTGAACAGATGGATTAATTCAGCCAAACCCTCATTTCATAATCAGGAAAGGTGAGGTCCAGAGGAGGTGAATGACTTGCGAGAGGCTTTCCTCTGCCACCCGACCTTAGCCACCTTCTGTTATCTCACTCCTCTGCAGTGGTTCCTCTGAACTCGCAGCTCTGGACTTCAACATCCATGTGGTTGCTTATCTAGCTTTATTATATCTGTCCTGTTTCCCCAAGCAAACTGCAAGCCCCTTCAAAATGCAAGCCTGGAACGCAGAGTGCCGCCCTCCTCGTGTGTTTTACAAAGATGGCTAAAGTTACTTCGCACGCCAAAGTAAAATTCAGGCTGCTTTCATCTTGTCCTGTTACTGAGGATGAAAGTCACCTACTAGTAGGCGAGATTTTGTGGGGAGGCAACTTCTGTGTGTAACCCCAACTAAGCACAGAGTCGGGAATGTCTTACCTGAGATGGGAATCTTACGTGGTTCATCAAAATTATGCAGAGGGGCTGCGCTGGGCTTAATGGGTGGATTTTTGAAGCTAATCCTTGCTGTTGGGGGAATCAATCCTCGTTCTATCATATTTAAAATCCCTAAAAAAGAAGGTTAACAGAATATGAATGTAAGTCATTTTGCAAAGTCTGAGCTCTATAAACTTCCCAAGTGTAACTCACTCCATTCATCATCTGATTTGTAAGGATACATACATCTAGTGCCCTTAATCCTTTGCATAAGAAAGTAGCTACAGTACGCATCCGTTTAAGCTTAATATTCTAACCCAAGGAGAATGTCATTTCCAATAGCAGTAATAGGAAATAAAATTGTGCTGCGGTAATTTCATTTTAAGGTAGAAATATAATTTCAAGGCAAACTAAAACTTCTTGTACTTATGACATTCTCAATCATTGGTAATATTGTTATTCTTTTTAAAATTCAAAGAAATTGGGTACACATTTCTTCATAACTGGGGAGATTCTCCGTTTGTAAGGAAAGAAAAGAAAACCTGTGTGCTTGAAACCATGCCCCTGTTGTTATAATCAGTCATACTTTACCTCAAAGGAGGTGCTATCTTCAGAGGTTTCTCATATCTCCAGGAGACATGAATACCCGGATGGGTTATTTCAGTGTAACTGAGCAACCCAGTTAGTATTGATGCAACTAATTAACAATTCCCGGAACTCAAACTGTGTAGCAAGGCTGGAGCCAAGCCTTTTTAAGGACAAAGAGACATTGTTAAATAAGTAAAGAAATGAATAAATCAATGAATAGATGAATAATTGAACAAAGCCTGCTGTGGGGGCAGAACTTTCATTAAGGCAGATCTATTGTGTTGAAGCCAGAAGCCCAAAAACTTGGGGGCTATTTGTAACAAACTCATGGAAGAGCTGCAGTTTCTCATTGTTCTACTACATAATGGAAAGAAAAGTAAGAAATTCTGGCTCTCAATAAATTCCTGGTATACAAATGTTGTGCTGAGCTGGACCAAGTTGAAGAAGTTGACACAAATTTTAAAAGGGACTCATTTTATTTTTATTTGCTTTAAGACCTCTGTGACTGGGCTGCAGCAGTGGCCTGGAGGTTATGGTGCTTGCCTGGCATGCGCAAGTACACAGGTTCAAACCCCAGCACCATACACACAATGACATGTTTGAGCAAGGAAAGCCACATGAAAAACTAAGTAAAATTGATTCTCTCTCTCTCTCACTGTCCCTCTACATTAAAAAAAAAAAAAGACCTCTATGACTAAATTATCTTGCTTTCAAAGATTTTAGTTTTGTGTTTCAGAATTCTGAAAAATTATCACTGAAGGGTTGGAGGGCTGAAGATAACATCACATATAAAACAAAGATTGCAGTGAGAAATCTCCAATTTATCTATAGCAGAATCATTTGGAGGAAGATTTTTTTACTGAAATTGGAGGTTGCTTGGCCCCATTTCAGAGTCATCTTAAAGTCTAAGGTGAGGGCCTGGGAATATACATTATTGGAGCCTCCAGAAAATACAATACTTAAGTGAAGTGAGGTTTGAGAACCACTAGAATCAGGGCCCAGCAGCATACATGTTAAATAAGCACTCCAGGTCAGTCTTTTCTACTCTTAAGAACTACTGATCCAGCGTACAACTCTTTAAACTCTCTTTTCAACTAGTAAAAGATTTTAATTTTTATAACAATAGAATTGGTTGAAATATGTACTTTAAATAGCAGTGAGGTAGGATGCAAGGCATAAGAACAGGAAGAAAGGAGACCTGCAGGATAACACAAGAGTGCCACGATTAAAAGTCCAGATTTAATGGTTACTTTCAGATACCTTGATTACAAACAGCCTAGTTAGTCATTGAACAGACCTTGTCCACGGTACCAATGTAGTACTGTTTGAATTCATAAAACAGAGCACACCAAAAACAAAGAAAAGAGCCCCTAGTAGGTCATGGTCAACACGTCCAGTTACCAACGCAAAGGGAAACTAAAAATACCCTCTTCGATCTGTACTATAGATTTTACATGTATAAATTTGCCTGCTAAGATCTAACTAGCATGTTCCTCTCTAACACCACCCTGTCTCACAGTGTGTATTTTTTTTTTCTGGTACCTTATTCTGAACTGTCCCTTAATTCCTTTCTGCAATGACATCAAGGAGCTTCATGGCCTGAGTTGAGGTCTACCTCCCTCTGGGGAGACCTCTTCAGGCCCCCTGTCCCAATGACAGTAACATTAGTTCTTTGTCCTCACAAATATTTTCCACCAGTTTATACCAAATTTCTGTTCCAGAACTATGCCTGTTTAGCAGACATGAGAAACAGAGCTCCTTATAAGTCGTTACACTTTGGAGTCAGTTTCATTCTTTGAGCATTTTGAAGAATATAAGCATTATTTGAATCTGCTCTAGTACTAGCAGAAGCAATTTACTTAATTTTAGACAAACATGTGTATGCATTCATAATTGGAAGGAAAAAGTTAAGACTTTTAAATAAGCAAAAGAGATTACTGGAGTATTTTCCCCCCATGGAGATGCTGGGACTCTGAAGATTATCTGATCGCTGTTATCTTTGTTTTGATTGTCTATTTTATAATCCTGTATAGATTAAGGTTAAAGTGTAGAAATATGATAGCAATGCAAATAAATCTTGTCTACACACATGCAAATAGGCTCCAACACATGGAAGATAACTCTTCCATCTGAAAAGCCAGCTTTGCATCCATTTGTAAATTTCTTTCAATGTTCTTGATTTATGAATATGTCTTATATGGGTTCTCCTGTAAATCTCCTATAACTCTTACTAGTTACCTCTTCTAGTTAATGAGCTAAATATACTCTTTGACATGTGCTCAATTTGTATAAGACTCATGACTTCATTTTTTAAAAAATTGTCCTTAGTAGGTTTGGAGGACCCACCAAGACCAACAAAATTCACCTTGATATCATCAGAAATGGTGTACCTCACAGGCAACCAAGCCCACACATGTTTTTTCCTTGGCTCCCACAGGTGAATTCAAAGTGGTGATAGAATTTTGCTGAAATTTGTTTTCCTAATTTTAATTCTGCTCTCTTATTAATTTACTTTTTTTTTTTGGTTCCTTTACAGATGACAAGTTATTTCCTGTTGGTAGATGCAGTGATTGGGAATTTGGTAATCTCTGTAAATGAATTAATATCTCAGAGATCTGTTTCCTGCTGCGTGAAAGATGATAGACAATAGATTTTGTTAGTGTTTGTCTACTTGTCTATTTAGAGTTGAAATCAGTTAGGAATTTCATACCCACAAGGAAGGAAAACAACTTTGATATTGTAAGTCTATACTGTTAAGTTTTTGCGTTTGTGTGTTGATTTGAGGGTGCACACACTCCGTATCCATATGTGTGTGTGAGCATGTTGCTCAGAAAGCCCATTACAGGGGGGCTGAGTGGTGGCTTGGCCATTACGGCGCTTGCCTGGCATGCATGAGTACGCAAGTTCAAACCCCAGCACCACCACGTATACAACAAAGTGTCAGAAGAATGAAAGTCACACGAAAAACTAAATAAAAATTGCTTCTCTCTCTCTCTCTATCCCTCTCTCTCCTGAAAAGAAAAGAAAAGAAAAGAAAAGAAAAGAAAAAAGAAAAGCAAAGAAAAGAAACAAAGCCCATTACCCCTCGTTGTTAGTATAGGAGGTTTTCCTGTCTCCGGATGGCATTAGTAAATTAGACCATAAAGACTTTTAAAGGAGCTGTGTTTTGACTGGCTTAAAGAGGGACTTATATGAATTGGATATTCCTAAAATTCTTGGAAAATGAACACCTAATAACTGTGTTCTCCCTACCTCTCAAATTCAGAAACTCTCATTCAGGCTCTCTGCTTTTTATGGCAACAGAATAATCTGCATAGTTTCAATAAGAATCTGTTCTCCTTTTACAAAGATATAAATGGAAAAATCACTCATGCCCCCAAGGCCTTGCCTGGAATATTTGAGGATGATGTTTATTTAATCAGGCGTGGTGAGTCACTTATAAAGGACCAAGGCTGACTTTCTGGTGCCAATGTGTACTAAGTCCTCCCAGAAAAACCAGTGTGGTACATCATTAACAGGATTTCCATCCAACAAGTAGTAAGTAAGGTCACATCATGCAGGCTCAAGAAACTTAAGCTATTTGAAGCTCTTAAATAGAAGAAAAATCCCAAATTAATAGGTCCTTCAGTTAGAATCCAGAGAACAAAAATTTTTGGCTTTGATTTACCAGCCTTGGGATAGCAAATAATAAAAGATTTAGAAGAAATTCATTCTGAGAGTCCTTGTGAAGGCTTCCAGCAAAATAAGCTTAAGTTGTCCAATATGGTAAATTAACATTCTTACTGCACCAATGTAAATAACCAGGCCAAAACCAATGAGACCAGCTTTATTTTGGGAATAATTTTGTTTGAGATAATTTTGAAAAACAGAGAAGATAGTAAGTGATTTTATTTTTAAGGTTTGAAATAATCAAAAGAGATACTTGCGCATCAGTATGTACAACTATCATGCAACAATAAAAGAAAGTGGAAAAAAGAATATTATTTTTTGAGAGATTGTGGATACATTTTCAAATGAATGCTAGTATCTCCAGGACTAGCTGAACTTAGGTTTTGACTAGGCTATTTTACAACTCTGTGGATATTAATTTGTTTAAAAAAAAGGCAATAATGCAAATAATTCTTATCTATGGATAAGAAAATAAAATCTTTGGTGGACAAACATACCTCTCCTCTCATAGAAAACTAATTTTGCATCTATATGCAAATTTAATTCAATATTCTTGATCTACAAATGTGTCTGTTCTTTTGAACCAATTGCAACTTTTTACAGATTTCCTCTTAATTGATGAGCTAAAACAAAATTTTTATATATGTCCATTTTATATTTGAATGGTAGATATGATTTTGATTATTATTAAAAGTGTCCTTTAGCACAATTGTTTTATTAAATCCTAGTAACATTTTTACTTTCCTGTTTAATAGATTAGAAATTGGGGGTTCATTCATTGGGTTATTCATTCAACCAGTAATTCTCCAGAGCCTGTTATGTTTCAGGAACTATGGGGATGCAGTGGTGAGCCAGAGAGACTGCATAGACTCCAGTGGTAGAGAAGACATTAAATAAATTGGCAAATAAATAAGATTAAGAAACGTGATAATCTATAAAAGTTAAGGACAGAGGCTGGAGCAGTGGCTCAGCGGTTAAGGCGCCTGCCTGGCATGCACAAGTACGCAAGTTCAAGCCCTAGCACCATGTGCACCACGTACACAACGAAGTCTCCGAGCAATAAAAGCCACATGAACAACTAAATTAAAAAAAAAATTGTTTCTCTCTTTCTCTCTCTCTCACTGTCCCTCTCTCTTTATTAAAAATAAAAGTTAAGGACAGGTGTTTTGTGGAAGCGACTTTTACAAGGAGAGAGGTAAAGGTCCTTGTGAAAGTATGACTCAAAAATTTGATTGTCCTGATAAGGGGCAGTGAGAAGGCTCATGTGGCTGGACCTGGAGAGGGGAGCACCAGTTAAGAAGGGAGAAGTAGAGTTCAGACTTTATTTTAGGGTCAGATAGCAACCTCTTGCCTGAGATCATATGGAACCTGATTTGAAAATTTGATCTGTATACATACCACTTGTATTCTTAACCATTGGGTATTAGAGTGTGGCACTTTCTCGTTTTAGATTTAGCTAGATAATTCCAAAAAAAAAGGAAGAAAGTTTTATTGTGCATTTTCCAAAATGAGTTTCTCTTGTGGATATTGCTCATGTTTCACCTCATGCTAGACTTGCTTAGACCTGGGGTAAGACTTCAATGATTTAAGTGTATCAAGAACACCTGAAAAATCTAGATACTCCAGCCACATTTCTGTGGCTTGTGCTTTCTTGATGCTCATATTACCTTGACTAGTACCAGACATATGCCAAGTACTCCATAAATATATGTTGATTAATTGGTTGATTAATTACAATTATTATGGTAGAACATGTGTTCTCTGGTAGACAATTTAGGGATTGAAAATGTGTTGTTGTTGTTTTTCTGGACCAAGGGGGCCATGATTTACCTTTGTTTTGTAGCAATTTTTTATTTTCTAGAGCAAAGATTAAGTAATTCATTCATTCACTGTTTCCATCCTAATTTGATCCAGGATGAATATAAGATGATTACCAAAGCAAGAAAATAGAAATTCTGCAGGTATTACTCAATGTTCCCAGGGAATTGAAATTATATACGTTAATCAGAAATCATATGTCACAAAGATTTCAGAGCAATGGCTTACAACTAGGAAAGAAATAGGTGCAGTTTTGGAAAACTTAACATTTAGAGATATATCGATCTTGGATTTTCTACCACCAGCAGATGAGAGGTCAGCAGACAGAGGATACAGTAGCCAGAAGGTAGAGGACTTTGAATGTCCTCAGGTGCTAGAAGAATCCTTGGGAACCCGTTCTGAGTCCCAAATACTCCAGACAACAGAGAGAAGGTGAGATAGGAGACCATCCCACTCAGTTATATTTGAGACAAGAAAGGGGATCCACTTAGGTCTTCTTCAACACTCAGTTAAACCGATTCAATTAAATGGTGGGGAAAAGTAAAGAGGGTTACACGATGACTTGATATTTAGGCACTCATTCACTTGCTCTTTAATTTGCTATTCATTCATTTAACCAACATTTAGCATTTATAAAATGCTTGATATGATTGTAGACACTGGGAATACTGAGGTAAAGATGATAGGGTCTTTTTGTTTACAATCTAGAAACGCACTGGTTTCCACAACACCAGAATCTAGACTCAGCTATGCATAGTTTAAATGTCTGTTACATTAAATCTGACTTCATGATATACTGAAATAAATTTTTAATGCTATCAGAATAGCATCAGAGTGCTCAGAAACTTGATAACTTCTAATAATATCACATAAACACTAATAATTTTACTTTGTAACAACATCAACATCTAAATCAATATTAAATCCATGGAATGATGGATTTTAGAGGTGGAAGGGACCCTAGTGATTATCTAATCCAACTTCATGATTCACAGAGGAGGAAATGCAGGCTGGTGAGAGTATCTGACTTGCCTGAGGTCACTTAGGAAAAGCAGTGACTGAGCCAGAGCTCAGTCTCAGGCTCTGAACCACCTCAGTGCTCTTTCTCTTTCTTTCTTTCTTTTTTTTATATATTCTTTTTATTATTAAGAAATTTAGTTGTTGTACAATAAAAAATGCTTCCAACGAAACAATATGATGCATATGTTCTGAAAATTAGATTTACCCTCTAGACCCCCCTAATTTCTCCCCATCCCTCCCCTCCCCCTCCCTCATCCCCCATCCTTCCAATGCAAGAATATGTACTGCTTCACGAATTTGCATCATCCTTGCGCAGGGGCCATGCTAATCTTCTCTGTATAGTTCAATTTTAGTATATGTGCTGCCCATGCCAGGATAGTGCTCTTTCTCTTACATCCCTAAACACATGACATGGCTGCTGAGCCACTAACCTTTGCGGGCATCCTTTTGTAAGACTGGTACCGGGATGAAATAAGGATCCATGCGATGAGAAGAGGGCAGAACTGTGAGGTTAGGTATGGTGGACCCTTTCATTAACTTCTGAACCCTCGCCTAGTTGATAAAACAAAAATGAAAAAAAAAATCATTTTCAGCAGACGCGTTTGCCTTCATGACGAACACAGTTCTCTTCTTGTAAACAATAAATAAGATTATGAATAGTTTCATTAAGTTTTAATAAAGTAGCAATATCAGCTCCAATTTCATTGCTCATGATACCCTGTGCTATTGTCTACTGTCAGGATTTTGTGTAATTTAAAATAGTTAATTAAATCCAATTAACATGTGGTGATTTCCACTATGCAAAGTCAGTATAGCAGTTAATAAAGGGACCATTAAGATTTTGTTCAATTTTAATGACTACAATATAAAAGTGCTAAATCTTAACATAGGAGGTTTTGAATACAGCAAAGTTTTGTACAGACATATTCCCCAGGAAATAAATATTAGAGTTTTGAGGCTGCAAAAATAAAATGGGAGAATGTAAAAATAAACATACCATTCAATATTAACAGGTTAAACTATAAATACTGAGTTTCACTCTTGTAGATCTCAGAAATGGTTAAAAACAAGATGATTGTATCAATTACAGGAGCTAATTACTTTTCCAAAAGCCATAAAATGCTTTTATTATAGTTATGAAATAGAAATTATTTCTGTTAAATGATATCTAGATTTTTAAAGATGATAGGTATAACATATAAATCACATTTAATTGTTTAACCCAAGTACACTATCTTTACCTTTATTATGGGAGGTTATGAATTTCCTGAGCCTCTCAGCAGCAAAATGCAACTGTCTGGTATTTATAGACTGTTTTAAATTTTCAAGTCATTTTCCAAACATTAATTAATTTGCGTAACTTCCAAAGAAATGCAGTAATGGTTTGCTATTTAATGATGAACTCAAGACTGAAAGTTAGTAAACGTGCTTCAGGTCACAGAGGTACTAGACATACACAGATTATTCAATTTTAATGTGAATCCAATTTTACAATAATCAAGTTTGCCATTGGACTCAGTTGTACCACACCTTATTGCTCATTAAAGCTTGAGGACCTTAAAGAAAGCGAATTTGACTCAAGTCTTGGGGGGAAGAAAATCACCTTGTAAATCAAGAGTTTATTGACTGAGAAATATCTGTGTGAACAAGGTGTTAGGAGGGACCCTGCTGCTGGGATGTAGTGTTGAGGGGAAACTATAAAGCAGCTACTGTCCCAATGAACTCCAATGATACTTAGTAAGTAAATAAATAGAAATAGTAGTGCATGTGTGTTTTCATTGTTGGGGCTCAAACGTAGGGCCTCACACATGCTAGACAAGCCCTCTACCAATGAGCTACTCCCCACACCAGCTAGAAATCATATTTTTTTAAAAAAAACTCTCTTACTCTTTTTTTTTTAAAGAGAGAGAGGAACAGTGAGAGAGAGAGAGAGAGAATCAATTTCATTTAGTTTTTCATGTGGCCTTCATTGCTCTGACACTTCCTTGTGTACATGGTGCTGGGATTAGAACATGCGTCCTCACGCATGCCAGGCAAGTGCCTAACCACTGAGCCACCACTCCAGCCCTTAGAAATCATATTTTAATAGGAAAGCAAATACATTCTGTACATTCTGTCTCCTTCCAGGTGAGTTGAAAGGGGAAAGGAGGCCCCTAGGTGAGCGGGAGGGCTCATATAGGTGGTACTAGGGAACTACAGCGTTGGCTGATACGCTGGTTACTCTTCTTTGTTCTCAGCTCTCCTCTCCCCTTCTCCACTTCTCTCCTCAGGATCTCCTAATGGGGAGGCTGAGATAATCCCCCAATGCACTGGACCCCAGGGGCAGTATATGCACAACTGAGGATACACCGCATCAAAAAGGGCAGGTTCTCTATTTTGTTTGACTGATATTAGGATCAGCGAAGGAAAGACAAACTGAAGGAAGAGAGAAAGATGCCACTTCCATAAAATTGTCAAGCACTGTGAAAATGTAAAATACAGGTTTGGCAGTTTGGGAGCCCAGAGCATAATTTATCTGGATTTTCTGAAAGCCTTTGATAAAGAACACCTGACAACTGTCTCCTGCAAGCCAAAGCAGCAGGATCCAGCATGTGATGTCTTGATTCTGCCACTTTCTTAATTGTTTATATTGCATCGGCTTAAACAATGTGAAAACCAGACCCAAGGACTATGCTGAAAACGCAGTGAGGGGAGAGTGTGTACAGAGGCAGACAGGGGAGGGTTATAGTGTACAGAAGTAAAATAAATCCCTCGGACAGCGTCACAAGAGGTGAAACATCCACCCATCCTTGCCCCTTTCCTACAGTCAGGATAATCACTTCTGCATGCACTTGGTTGGAGGGAGAAGGAACACAACCACCTTCGGTATTTACTGAGCACTTACTATGTAACACTAACTTTAATACAAAAAGCATTAAATTTCACGAGCAGTGAAAAAGCTAAGGGGTATGCGAGTGCAGAAGAGGGAATAATTAACTCTGCCTGCTGGTGCTACAGAAGGCTTTCCAGCAACTCTCCACCCTGATTGTAAATTAGGATCACTCGGGGAGCTTTTGAAAAATACTGCCCCAACCCTGAGCAATTAAATCAGAATGGCTGAGCTGGGGCCTGGGTCTTGGTATTTTTCTAAAGCTCCCCAGGTGATTCTGATGTGCCAAGGTTGAGATGTACCGCAGTAAATGATATTTAAAATGCATCTGAAAGGAAGTACTGAGTTGCCTTAGATGGAGCAGAGAATGCAGTAACAGGCACAAAGACTGGTGACAATCTAAGACAGCATCCTGACACATGAAGACTTCACCCACGGCAAAGAACACTATGTGGCTGGACCAGTGTGCACCTATCGGGAGCTGGTGGAGAAGAGACTGGAAAGGTAGGTTGAGAGGAATGCGAATTAAAGAAGCCAGCTTTATGAATGTGCTGATTACCTAACAATTTCGAATATCATCTGCTTCTGGCTTCTGCCTTGTCCTGTGCTTTATATTGCATCTTATGTAAGAACCATGCTTTGTAGTTTGTAAAATGTAGTATGAAATCTTGTACAGTGACATAATAGGAAATATCATATTATAAAAGAATCATATTAGAAATAGAACAATGTCTTTTATTTCTTTCTGGTCCTTCATTACTATTTCTAAAACTGTAATTCAAAACTTTATGGCTTTATGCCCAAACCCATAGCTTACAATTTTTTTGAATTTTTTAAAAATATAGAAAACTTTAAAGAAGTAAACAGCAATCATAGTCCCATCAGTCAGAATTAACCATTGTTAATATCTTGTTATATTTGTTTGCAGTGTTTTCAAATAGAAAAAAATTATTCCATTTTATTATTCTGGTACAGATGATATATGCTCAAGATTCCAAACAATGCAGAAATACATAAGAATAAAGTCTAAGAAATCACACCAGATATCATTAGGAGATCCATCATCCCTAATATCTTTAAAATGATTGATGCATCAATATGTATAAATAGGGTTTCTATTACATCATTAAATTTGACATGAACTTAATAGGACAAAAAAAGGCTGAATTAAACTCAACAAACGATTACACCTCAAATATTTCTTTACCATGAGTTTTCTCCAAATTAAAAAAGGCCCTCTGCACAACTGGCAAGTTTTTTCCTTAAAGGATCAGACAGTGGATGCAGGGGGCATGTGGGCTCTGTAGGGCCCGTTGGTGTAGTGAGGAAACCGCAGGGAGTTTGGAAACAGAAGGGTGAAGCTGGGTGCTGTGGTCTGAATATCTGTGCACCCTCATTCCTGTGTCAAAACTGCCTCAGCAATGTGATGATATCAGGAAGTGAGATTTTTGGAAGGCAATTAGGTCATGAGGGTGGAGTCTGCAAGGATAGGTTTCCTGCCCTTGCCTAAGATAAGGCCTTGTGTGTTCCACCAAATGAGGACACCACGAGAAGTTGCCATCTGTGAACCAGAAAGCAGGTCCTCACTAGACATCAGATGGAAAAGCCTTGATTTTAGGCTTTCTGGACTCTAGAACTATGAGAAAAGAATTTCTGATGTTATAAGCCCCCCAGTTTATTTTACCTTGTTATAGCAGGCTGGATGAACTAACACTGTATTCCAGTGAAACTTTGTTTACAAAAACATGTGACCAAGCTTCAGGCAGTAATTTTTGGAGGACTGTTATAAGGTTAAATAAAGGTAATTATGGAAAACATTTGGATTTTTCTTGCCATGCGTCATTACTATGGGTGGTATATCCTAACTTCAAAAGATGAGAGCATTAGAGTTCACTTATGTCTCCCTTCTCCCCCCCTCACTTCCCAATTATGGATTTTTTTCTACATTTTCCATATTTATGCATAAGGACATATTTATGTATATTTTATAGCAATGTACTTTGTACCAACCTAATATGCATGTTTTTCAGCTTCTAATTAATTTTCTTTGTCTTTTCCCTCTGCATTTACTGTGCTTACAATCTTTTTTCTCCATATCAGTATTTCAGTGTTCAGCAGTATCTATTCTTTCTATTTATAGTTTACTTATTAGCTCCATGAAATATTTTGGTACTCAATTTGTTTCCATATGCCTGAAATTTCCCTTTTTATCTCATTTTGCTTTCCATCATCTCATGTTTGAGCTCTAGTTTTATTTAATTTATGTTCTTGTCAAGCTCTGTGATTATGTAAAGTAGTGAACAATTCTTTTTTTTTTTTTTAGATTTGTCTTCTATTTTTTTGTTGTTGTTAAGAGAGAGGGACAGTGGGAGAGAGAATCAATTTTGTTTAGTTTTTCATGTGGTCTTCATTCTCCAATACTTTGTTATGTACATGGTGCTGGGGTTTGTACCTACATCCTTGCACATGCCAGGCTGAACAATTCTTTTTGTTCCTTGATTTACAATTTTTTGGACTCTCTTGCAGCCCGTTAATCCCCTCCTTTGTCCTTCCCTCCCTTTATTCTGTTGGCTGTGGGTGAGATAGTGACATGGAGAAAATACAATGATCACAACACATCAGCATAGTGACCGTAGAACTTCTTTTCCTCTTGTGTGTACCTGGCCAGCTCATTCAGATGTTGTACTTGCTGCAATGCAGTATCTTCTCCCTGGTTCAAGTGCATTTTTCTCCCAGCAACATGTTACAATTGGGTTTTCTTCATCTTTCTGTTACCTGAGGACTTAGATGGAGGAAGTCTTGGTTGAGCAGGTTTGTAACCTTTTTAAAGATATGTGGGCCCTTCTTTCTCTCCTGAGGTTTTGAAAAACATCCTGTACCAGGGTTGTTCTACCTCACTGGGGATGAAGCCATTCCTTCCTACCTTCAACCCTAAGGGGTTTGGAACATTTGGGTGGAGATGAAGATGTCACTTCTCTCAGGAAGAATCAGACACATTACATCCCAATTTCATCTGTTTCTTCTAAATCTCCTGAGAAGAGCGGGGGAGAATGCCCACTTGATTGTCTTCTCTCCAGATTTTATATTATTTCTGAGAATTCCAACAAATTGATAATTTGCTTGTACTTCTGAGGAGCTGAAAGGGGTTGGCTTTGGAGCTGCATTGCACCTCTTCACTCTGCTCCAGAATCTCCTGCTTGGTGAATTCTATGCAACCTGCACAAACAGATTCAGCAACTCTGCCCTCGTCCTCTTCCCCATATTATGGACAGGAAAACTCAAGACCAGGGAGAGAAAATAACTGGGACACACATCTAATCAATTTCCGAGACAGAACTGAAAGTGCATCTTGCTGCTCATGGCCAGTCAGAAACCACACTTCCCAGCTTCCCTTGGCACTTCTCATGGCTTTGTGACAAGGTTCCGGCCAGTATTATAGGAACCATAGTGATGCTGTTGGTTGCAATACAGACAAGGTGTGGGAGCTGAGCAGCCCTGTTAGATCACAGTATGGAAGAATGCCTGTTCAGAGGTCAGAGCAACCGGGTGCAAAGAGTGCATGCCGGGCAGCCACAGACTGCGTCTACCCACACTGTGACATAACCTACTGTTATTCACTACATTTGCTGACCTCATATCCTAAGTAACACAGGGCATTTTTATATACTCAAATGGTGCTTCTCTGTGGCAACTTCAGCATGATTATACCTTAGATTTGCTCAGATCACACCAGTTTTGGGGGGAAAATGAAATTTTGTTTCATCACTCAAATTTGGGGGATCTGAATATTTCAAACTTTGTACATAAAGCCAAGAATCTATTATTCCTTTACATCATATTTTAAAATCATGTAATCCAATTTCAGCATTACAAAAATTCAGCATCACCATTCTTGGATCTGCTATTGAATTTGTCACCCTTTAACAACTAGCTTAAAGGTGAACTGTTTTAGGAAATCACTTCTGATCTCTTCTTCCTCAGAGTCCCTATAGTTTTTTTTAGTACTTCTCTTATTACATTTTAACATATAAGCATTTGTAGACTTTCTCAAAGGCATTATGTAATTCAGAATTCATATAATTTATCTCACTTGAAGAGTAACTATAGTGAAAAAAAATTTTTAAATAACTTTTTTTAATTGGGAAAGAGCAAATAACATGGACATATTAATAACAAATATTTTCCTTTTTTAATTGGTGCATTACAGTTGCACATAATGATGGCATTTGTTGTCACATATTCATACATGCACACAATGCAACCATACATTTTGTCCAACATCCTCCCCCCCAACACTCCCCCACTTTCCTCCTCCTATCCCCTGGTCCCTTGCCTCTCTTTCTGTGGTATATTTATTCTAATATACCCAAATATACTGACATAATTCTTACATCTGTTAAAAAATGCTTTTTAAAATAGTTTCCTTTTTGATAAAGGTAGTACAATGGCAAGACAAATAATGGCCTATGTACCTTTCTGGTAATGGAACAGTAGCTTATAACAAACTAGCTCCCCTGAAAATAACCATTACAAGCTCCGAAACAGCTATTTGAAGGTACTAAAGAAAGCAGGCAAAGTGAGGGGCGAGTGGATCTTGGAAAGGGGGAAACGCAGCAGTTAAGATTTATGTGCATGTGACCTTCTGCCTACAAGCACTTCTCAGCCTGTGAGATGGGGAATGGCATTGTTCAATAAGAAAGTCACAGGCTTACCAACTTGAGAGGTTGGAGGATGGAATTTAGGGCTGTCATAAAAGCTGAAAATATGGCAAATCCCAGAAATGAGGAAGTTGTAGGGAGCAGGGAGGGGCCTCCAAACTTTGCCAACAAACGGCATATAAATCCTTGGTTGACCTCTAAGCCACACATAGGTGGAAGAGAGCCTAAGAAGCCCAGCAAAAATGCAATAATTAAAGGCTTAAAAAAGCTGAGCAGAAGGCTGGAACGGTGGCTTGGCAGTTATGGTGCTTGCCTGGCATGCACAAGGACATGGGTTCGAACCCCGGCACCACATACACAATGAAGTATAAGAGCAACAAAAGCCACATGAAAAACTAAATAAAATTGATTCTTTCTCTCACTATCCCTCTCTTTTAAAAAAGAAATGCTGAGCAGAGCTCAGCTTCTACTGACCACAGCAAGGACAGAGTTTAATTTTTTTTTTTTAAAGAGAGGATGATGAGATAGAGAGAGAGAGACAGAGAGAATCAACTTTTACTGAGTTTTTCACATGGCTTTTGTTGCTCTGACACTTAGTTACGTACATGGGTTGCTGGGGTTTGAATCCGTGTACTCGCACATGCCAGGCAAGCACCATAACCACCAAGCCACCGCTCCAGTCCCAGAGCTTAAAATTTTAATCTAATCAAATTAATTGCCTACTTGAATAGAAATCAACATGTTAGAAAGCAAAGTAACAGAGTTCAAAGTCTCTTCAACACATCATTTTTAATGTCCAAGACAATAAAAGACTTCAAAGAAATAGAACAAGGTAGCTCATAATTAAAAAAAAAAAGTCAACAGAGAGATGCAAGGTTACTGGGAGGCTGGATTAGCAGATAAGAATTTTAAAGCTGATATTATACATATTTTTAAAATTCTAAGGGAAAACATGATTATAGTGAATTAATAGATGGAAAATCTTGGTGGAGAAATGATAAGTATGAGAAAAAGAAACCAAATGGAAGTTTTAGAATTATAAAATATATAAAATGACAAATCTATGCCAGGTGTATGGTACATGCCTGTAATTCCAGCAGCTAGAGAGGCTGCTAGGCGGATCACAAGTTCAAAACCATCCTCAGCAATTTACCAAGGTCATAAGAAACTTAGTTAGACCCTGTCTTTAAAAAAAGGGGAGTGGGGAGAGATGTGGCTCAGCAGCAAATTGTGCCTGGGTTAAATTCCCAATATCAAAAAATAAAATGGTAAATCCAGCAGATAGGCTTAATACCATATTCAAGTGGGCAGAAGAGAAAACAATGAACTTGAAGAATCATCGATAGATATCACCTAATTTGAAGAACAGAAAGAAAACATTTAAACAGAATAGCTCCTCAGTGACCTGTGAAGCAATATCACGTTGTATAATTTGTATGTAGTTAAAGTCCCATAGAAGAGAGGGAATGATGGGAAAATGTTTTTTGAAATAATGGTCAAACATCTTCCAATTTTGTGAAAGACACAAAGTACCAAAAGACAGATCCTAAAAGCTCCATGCAATGAACAGAACTTTAAAGCACCAAATAAGAAAGCAAAAGGTTAACAACATTGATAAGTCCTAGCAAGAGAAAGCAAGAAAAAGGTAAAATGTAAATCACAACATCAGAAATTAAAAAAGGGCATTTAACTACATTTCCTACAAACATTTTTTAGAAAAGGATAATGAGGGAATATTTTATTGCAAAAAATTTGACAATGTAAATGGGAAGATTCCTTGATATACTCACCATACCAAAATTGACAGAAGATGAAACAGAAAATCTGAATAGCCTATCTCTATTGAGTAACATGCTCGTTGCACAATGGGGAATTATGCAATGATCAATGGATGTGTGGCACTAGAAATAAATATGACATGGGCTTACAGAAAGGTAAATGTCAAACCTTTAGGAATCTCGCGACAAAGAGACATGAATTTAAAAGACCGAATTAGAAAGCCATATACTAGAAAGGCTCCAGTTATTCCATTTTCAAGTACAATCATACACCACATAATGATGCTTCCGTCAGTGATGGACTGCACCTATGATGGAGGCCTCGTAAGATTACATTGGAGAATCAATTTTATTTTAGAGTTTCATCTGGTTTTTGTTTTTCCAACACATAGTTGTGTATGTGGTGCTGGGGTTTGAACAAAAAAAGAAAGAAAGAAAGAAAAAAAGATTAGATAGAGCTGAAAGATTCGGTGACTGCATAATCATCAAAACACTGTGGTACTAAACAGTGGTGTAAACAAACCTACTGCTCTGTCAGTCGTAAAAAAAGTACAGTGCATGCAATTATACACAATACGTATGCTTGATAACGGTGATAAACAACTGCGTGACTGGGTTACATATTCACCACCCTGTACTCTTTAGCGTGTGTTCCTTATACTTATTTTTAAAAATGTTTCCCATAGAATAATTCATTGTATTATTTTGGCGGCAGCCTCCTGCATCTTGAGTTTACCGCATCTCTTGATTGCATCATTTTCTCTTGTGCTTATTTAACCTCAGGTTTTGTTCATCATGGCTTTAGGAGAAATAGGCTATAATATATATATTATAAAATATGTAATGTATTGTGTAATGCACACACCATATAGCATAGCTGTATATAGCTAGCCGTGCCAGCTAAGTTTGTGTAAGTTTGTGTCAGTACACACTGTGACTATATATGGCACTTTTTTTTTTTAAAGAGAGAGACAATGAGAGAGAGAGAGAGAGACAGAGAATCAGTTTTATTTAGTTTTTCATGTGACTTTCATTGCTCTGGCACATAGTTGTTTATGTGGTGCTAGGGTTTGGACCCGTGGACTCATGCCTGCAAGGCAAGCACAGTAACCACTGAGCCACCACTCCAGCCCCATCTTTTTTTTTTTTTTTAAAGAGAGAAAAGAACAGTGAGAGAGAGAGAAAGAGAGAATCAATTTTATTTAGTTTTTCATGTGACTTTCATCATTCCATCATTTTGTTGTGTATGTGATGCTGGGGTTCAAACCCACATCCTTGTGCATGCCAGGCAAGTGCTGAGACACCACTCCAGCCCGTGTATCTGGCACTCTTAATAACAGAATGGGTACAAATATGGATGGAAATAAGTGAAAAGTTTCTAAGTGTAAGCAGAAACACAACTCCGAGAAATTCGATTGGCTGATTATGTAACCTGGAGTAAACCATGTTATCGTTGTCTATTTCTAATCGTAGTCCAGCTTCACCATTGCCCAAATAGGCAGTCTTCAGGGAAGAGGAAAAGGAAGGGAGGGAGGGAATGAGGGAGGGAGGGAAGGAAAAACAAAAAGAAAAGTCACACCTGGGTTATGGTTTTCAGAGCTGGAAGGGGTCTTAGGATGGAAGTGACAATGGGATTGTGAAAAGACTCAAAGAAAGTGCTGCACAGAGGGAACCAAGGAGGAGACTCCAGAAAAAATACCATCTGAACACAGGGCACCCTGAGGTGTGAGAATCTGCACACCCCTCAGGCCCTGTACAGACATCACATAAAAAGTGGAGTTTATTATGATGTCCCCAAGCCCCCAAGGAAGTATTAACTTCCAGTCAGGGTGTGACTAAGGAGGGAAGGTATGTCATAAAGTCTAGAAGGTTTTCCATTAAAATCTTAAATAAAATTCAGCACTTTAGCAAAATTTCCTGAAGTGCACTCCTCAGAATAGTTCTGGAGGTTCTGGGAAGCCTGGGAACGCTGCTAACTGTACCCCACTCCTGCAGAGTCACAATGCACATCAGCTCCAGGTGACTCCAAATAGCTTAAAGGTACAAAACCAACCTCTCTCTAACTTTATGTTTCCCAGTTTTATGGGGCCATAAATGCTCCTTGCATGGGATATGTATTCCATAGAACAGTCCAAAGAGCCAGCATTCTTTGGAATACATTTTTGGGGAAAAAAAAACCATTTAAATTTTAATACACAACTAATGAGTATATTGCTATAATTTGTTAATATATTCTGTAAAGTTAAGCTAGTGATAACTTGATTTTTATGTGAAACTTTAAAGGAGCTTGAAACATACTCGATTCAGAATTTTCAGATGGATTAAGAATGACAAAGAATGAGCACTTTATATGTTACTATTTTTTTCTTGCTATATTTAATAGTATTTGTGGCATTCCAAAGAAAATTTTATCTAGCAAAGTAATCACTCAAGAATGATAAGATGGGGCTGGAGCGGTGGCTCAGCGGTTTCGGCGCTTGCCTGGCAAGCACGAGGACCCGGGTTCAAACCCCAGCACCATGTACACAACTAAGTGTTAGAGAAACTAAGGCCATGTGAAAAACTTAATAAAGTTGTTTCTCCCTTTTTCTGTCTCTCTCACTGTCCCTTTCTCCTCTGTCTTTAAAAAAAAAAAAAGAATGATAAGGTACTGTCCCTTTCACTTACTTCTGTATAACATCTCACACAAGAAAAAATCCGTACACTCGAGACCACATGAATAGTGAGTTTAAATTGTAGACCTTTCAATTAAGATCTAAGGAAGATTTTATGAATGAGTTTTTCATGTATTATAATTATTTTTGCTATTGCTATTTATTCCCTTATTATAGAACAGTATGCCAGTCTCTAGGCATTTTTGTTTAAATACTGGCTGGGGTCATAAGTGAAATGAAGTTTGGTCCTCATTTACCTCATACCAGCAGTTGGGTTGGCACGCAGCTGCAGAACTGCTGGGGCTGTTTTTATTTAATTTGGCATCCCTTCCTGAGCAGTATTGAGACTTTTACTTCAATGACTCCACTGGGCTTTGCCATAATTTCTATGCTGTATCAGTAAAGCCTGCAGAAGAGATGCCTAAGCAAACCTGAAAGGAGGCTAACAGAGTTTACAGTTCAGATATATTTGCCCAAGTCCATGAAGGAATTAGTCTCGAGCACAAATTAAGTCCATTTAAAAAACACAACATTAATTCACTTAATAATGAAATAGATTATAAAATAATATAATTAGATCATCTTAGTATGTGTGTGTGTGTGTTTAAGAGTTTGTGCTTTTTACATAATTTCTCTTGGAGTAATTCTGAATCAGATTCTAAATCACATTGTCATGAGAAAATACATCACAAATTCTGAGAGAACTAGTATTGATTATATGACTGGTCATATATCTTAATCTCTATGATCCTGAGGTCTCATCTGTAAAATGGGAGTAATGACTGTCGTGCTCTGAGTGCTAAGTGATAATGAATAAAAGTGACTGGGACAGGACGTACGGTTAGTAACAGGCACTCAACAAATGTGTTGTTAAATTTATAAATGGAAAATGAAGACCATGAATATCTTCTGCAAATTTTATTTATAAGATCAGAATAGAAACATCATTTCACCTGGCTCTTTTTCTGTTTTAAGAGTTGTGTGTTAGGTTCTAATTGGAGAAGAAAGTAGGTTAAACTATGGGTTTCTGAACTGGAAGAGGTCTTTCAGATGATCTGATTCAACACTTGAAAGTTATGAGTAAAGGAAGGCCCAAGGAGTATAACTGATTTGCCCCTAAATCATACAGATCTAGGATTACAGCCCAATATAAACATGAACTTTTCTCACACATGAGGATGGTTACTTTGCATGAGGTTATAGTGCTTTAAAATATCTTCCTTTGACTAACTTGAAAAATAGTTCTCCTTTTATGGAATTCTAATTTTCTTCTTTCGCTTTTCTAAACATTTTCTTTTAATTTAATCCACCTGGAGTTTTCTTTGGTATAGGATATGAGGTTAGGATATGAGGTTTGGTATAGGATATGAGGTTAATGCATCTTCCCTCCAATCATTTGCCAAGTGGCATGGCACCATTCAACTAACAAGTCCTCCTTTCCCACTGATTTATAATGGCATCTTTATCATAATCTGTTGATTTTTATACAAAGTTCAATATGTATGCTCCCTTTTCTATTCCATTGATCTGTTAATTTTTCTATCTATAGAGTGCAATTATAATTCTGTATTTTTATCATATTTTTAATAAGTGGTATGAAAAGTTCACCTTCATTAATCTTCTTTAGGGAAAAAAATGAAGCCTTTGCTTGTTTGTTTATTTATTTTTTCAGGGCTGAGGTTGATTGTTTATTTAAACTTCAAGATGATAAAAATTGGCAAGTTGGAAAGAATTAACATTTCACATGCAACATAAGAATTTCCCTTTAACGCCAATAAGAATCGTCATTGGAATTCCATTAGATGAAAAGATTAATGTGGCAGGAACTGGTACACTTATGATAAACATTTTTCCTTTCATATAACATCTTTCCATTTATTCAAATGTTCTTCAATTTGCTCATTTAAGTTTCGTTCACATAAGTCCTTCATCTTTCACTTTAACATTATTATTAGGTTCATTTGATGTAAGAGAGAAGGAAAGAGGGAAGAAGGAAGAAAGAAGGGGTAGCAGGAGGAAGGAAGGAGGATGGATCACACATCATACAGACATGGAAGACAAATCCATCAAAATGTTTATAACAATGTCTGGGTGGAGGGATGGAGGTCATATAAATCTTATTTTTTATCCTGTATTTGCCAAATTGTCTTCAATGAGAATGTGTGAAAGTCATTATAAGAAGATTGGGGATGCGAGTGGGGTGGACAGAGCCTCATGTTCTTTTCCTGCAGTAGGCAGGAAAAGAGTACTTGGGCTCTGGGCTCAAAAAAACAGTCCCAGGATTATGCCACAGCCCCCTCAACGAATCGGTGTGTAGGACTGGGGTTGGGAGAAGGAGATGGAGAGATGGGGGCAATATTATTCACAGGCATGCCCATGAGATAGATCTTCCATTCCTGCACAGCAACCTTCCTTTTTAAACATTTGATTCGACTATACTAAATTAAAGCAATTGCTTATTAAGTACTTTCTTGCATTAAGAATTTCATAAGGCACTGTAAAGGATATGAAAGTGGGGGAGAAAAAAGAGGCTCCCACCTTCTAGTTAGCAAGGGAAAAAGATACAAGGTCCTGTTTCCATCAAGGTACCAGTGTAAATGCACCAAACTCATGCTATGGCAAGGGAAAATCAATTTTACCTGAAGTGTTCTGTTAAGAGACATTTTCATGACTCTAAACAAGAATATTCTACAAAAATAGTCAAATGAGGTACATGGCATTTCATTACTTAAATTAACCTAATACAGCCTGAATCATTTGCTCAGGTGTTTGAAGTTGCAATTCAAAGTCATTAATCACACATGCATAAGTTACCACCAAGTTTATATTGAATTCTGACCACACTGGGCACTATGCTTGAAGATAGAGAAACACGGTCCCCGCCCTCAGGGGTTTACAATCTCTATGGGAGATTACAAGTCCCAGCTCCTCTGCTTGCTCTAGGCCTTGAATTAATACAGCTTCTTACTAGGTCCTTTGCTCTTTTACTTCTGTTCCAGAGCACAATAGAGAACTCCTTCCATCAAATCCTCCAGTCACTAAAGAGGCAATTCTTGAGTGGGTGCCAGATCTACTCCTCAGATGCTGGTCAAGATCATCTTGCTCAAAGCTACCTGGGGAATAAGAATTAAGAAGGCCTGTTGGAAGTCAGGCTATCTGATTTGAATTAGGACCCTTTGATCTTTAACTGTGTGACTTTGGGTGAGTTTTAATTGCTTTTTACCTCAGTTCCTCCAAACATAAAATGAAAGCAGTAACAGTACTTAACTCTCAAGAGATGATCCATGTAAAGTGTACTTAACACCATGCCCAACCCAGAGAGGCTCTCAGAAACTCGAGCTATTACTTAACACTTCTATAGGGTTTCCTGAGAAGGCAGGGCATTTCAGCGTAAAATGCAGCCTGGGGTAGAGGTGCAGTTAAGGGTCCTGCACATGTTCAAGATGCAAACAGGGGGACTGGAGCGGTGGCTCAGTGGTTACAGTGCTTGCCCGGTGTGCATGAGGATCCAGTTTCAAACCCTAGCATCATGTACACAACAAAGTCGAAAAACTAAATAAAATTGATTCTCTCTCTCTCTCTGTCTCTCACTGTCCTCCCTCTCTCTTAAAAAAAAAAAAAGATGCAAACAGGGAGGTGGTAGAGGAAATTGTCTTCCCTCCTGATAAAATCTAGGTTCTGACTTGAAAATGTGGGTCAATGGAATAATACAACCCCAACTCAGGAAAAAGATGATGACCCACATTTCTCTCAAGATTTCAATGTTTAGATGAAATGACAATTCCATACGAGGGCTAACAGTTTTGAAAATCCTTTACTGAAAAAGTCCTACAACCCCCCATCCAACAAGTCAGTCATATTAAAGTAACCCTGCTGAGGTCTACAGAACACTTTGAAATGACTGGGGAAGAGGAAGCTAGGATAACGTTTCCTTAAGATCACTTTTTTTTTTAAAGGGGGGGTGGTGGCTGGAGCGGTGGCTCAGGGGTTGCAGCGCTTGCCTGGCATGCACAAGGATGCAGGTTGGAACCCCAGCACCATGTAAACAATGAAGTGTCAGAGCAGCAAAAGCCACAAGAAAAACTAAATAAAATTGGTTCTTTCTCTCTGTTTCTCATTGTCGGAAAGAATCAATTTTACCCATTCTTTCTTTCATCTGGTCTTTGTTTCCCTGACACTCAGTTGTGTCTGTGGTGCTGGGGTTTGAACACAGGTGCTCCTCATGCATGCCAAGCCAGAGCTCCACTGCTGAGCCACCATTCCAGCCCTTTAAGATCATTTTTTATTGGAGCATTATAACTATTCGTAATTGTAGAGTTTGTCGGTATACATATGAATGTATGAACATGCACATAGTATAATTTGGTCTATTTCATTCCCAGTATCTCCTCTTTCTCTCCCCTCTTCCTGCCCCCTGCTCCTTTCTCTATTCTATAAAATAGAATAGAGTGGTCTCCTGTTCTCATAAAATGCACCACCCCACCACCCCCATCAGGTTTCCTTCCCTCTTTTCCCCTCTGACTTCCAGATATGAGAGAAAACATACGACCCTTCTTTCTGAGTCTGGTTTCTTTTCCTTAATATGATTCTCTCAAGTTCCATCAATTTTTTTTCCGGCAAATGACATAATTTCATTCTTTTTTATGGCTGAGTAAAACTCCATTGTGTATATATACCACATTTTATTTATCCATTCATCTGTTGACAGACACCTAGGCTGGTTCCATAGTTTGGCTATGGTGAATTGTGCTGCTATAAACATGGGTACGTGTGTATCACTAGAGTATGACGATTTTTACTCTTTTGAATAAATACTGAAAAGTAGGATTGCTGGGTCATGTGGTGGTTCCATGGCTAGACTTTTGAGGAGCCTCCACACTGATTTCCATAGTGGTTGCACTAATTTACAATGTCACCAACAGTGTGAAAGTGCTCCTTTCCCCCCACATCCTTGCCAATGTTTATTATTATTTGTATTCTTGATGACTGCCTTTATAACTGAAGTAAGATGAAAAGTTAATGTGATTTTGTTTTACATTCCCCTGATTGCTAAGGATGTTGAACATTGTTTCATGTACCTGTTGGTGATTTGTATTTCTTCTTTTGAGAAGTCTTTGTTTATTTCATTTGCCCATTTATTTGTTGAGGGGTTTTTTGGTGGAAAGTTTTTTTCTGAGTTCTTTATATTTTAATTCTCTGTTGGAAGAGTAGCTGGCAAAGATTTTCTCCCATTCAGTAGGCTCTCTATTCACACTATTTTTTCCTTTGTTGTACGTTTTTAATTGATGTCTTTCGTCTGTTAATTCTTGATATTATTTCCTGAGCTTTAGGAGACCTACGGAGGAAGTGCCCATCGGTTCATTTTGACCCTACATTTTCTTCTAGGAGTTGCATAGTTTCTAGTCTAATTCCTTGGTCTGTGATTCATTTTGACTTGATTTTTTGTGCAGGATGAGAGAGAAAGGTCTACTCTCATTCTTCAACATGCAGATAACCAGTTTTCCCAGCGCCATTTGCTAAAAAGCCTGTCTTGAGCTGGGCATGGTGGTGACTTGTAACCCTAGCAGCTCAGGCTGCTGAGACAGGAAGACCACAAGTTCAGAGCCAGCCTCAGAAACTTAAGGAGGGACTAAGAAACTTAGTGAGAGCCTGTCTCAAAATAAAAAATAAAAGGGCTAGAGATGTGGCTCAGAGGTTGAGCACACCTGGGTTCAATCCCTGTACCAAATTATTTAATTAGTTAATTAATTAAAAGGCTGTCTTTTCACCAACGTGTTTTTGGCAACTTTATCAAAGTTGAGATGACTGTATCTAGAATTTGTCTACGTCTTCTAGCCTATTCCTTTGGTATATGTGTATGTTTTTATGCTAGCACCATGCTGGTTTTTTTACTATAACTCTGAAGTATAATTTGAAATTGGGCACTGTGATGCCTCCAGCACTTTTTTTTTTCTTCTTTACTTGGAGTTGAGTTGGCTATTCTAGGTGTTTTATCCTTCCATAGGAATTTTAGGGCTGTTTTTTTCTACTTCTGTGAAGAATGTTGTTGGCATTTTGATAGGGATTACTTTGAATCTCTACGTCATTTTTGGCAATGTGGCCATTTTAATAATATTAATTCTACCTATCCATTAATGTGGGAGGTCTTTTCATCTTCTAGTGTCTTTTTCAATTTCTTTCTTCAGTTCTAGAATTTCCACTGTAGAGGTCTTCCACCTCCTTGGTTAGATTTATTCCTAAGTTTGTTGTTGTTTTTGGATTTTTCTGTTTTGACTGTTGTGAATGGGATTTTCCCCTGATTTATTTTTCAGTGAATTCATTGTTTATTTTTTAAATTTATTTTTATTAGAGCATTATAGTTTTACATAATGTTGGGATTAGTTGTCACATATTCCTAGATGCACACAATTCAGCAATATAATTTGTTCAATATCTCCCCTCCCCCACATCCCTCTACCTCCCTCCTCCCATCCCCCCATCCCTTGCCTTTCTTCTGGGTCCTATATTGTTCCTAAAAAACTCAAATACAGTGACATAATTCTTATACATATGAAGAACATTTTTTATATATGGCTATAATATATACAGTGATATTTATAACTATTTGGAATGTACCTTGCTTTTTCTCAGTTCCAACATTTCCCCTTCTCCCTTCCTATCATCCCTTGTTATTCTTCAAAATATTTGACAATGGGATTAAACATTTATGTTTTTGTACAGGTATGCAGCATAGCTTGTTCAAATATCTGATGAAGTATATTGCAACGATATCTCATAAATATTAACATTTTGCATTTTTGTTCTATGGATCTAAAACATGAGTTTGTTTACTTTACTCCTGAGTCTGGGTTTGGATCCAGCCTCCACAAATGAGGGATACCATTCAGCCCATGACTCTGTGTTTGACTAACTTTGCTCAGCATGATTTCTTCCAATGCCATCCATTTACTTTCAATAGATCAACATCACTGTTTCTAATAGCTGAGTGGAACTGCATTGTATATATATATATATATATATATATATATATATATATATATATATACCAGAGCTTTTGGATCCATTCATCCAGTGAGGGGCATCTGGGTTGGTTCCATAATTTAGCTATTGTAAATTGAGCTGCTATGAACATTGGATTTTGCTATGTTGCTGTAATGTGCTGATTCTAACTCCTCTGGGAAAATACCCAAAAGAGGGATAGCTGGATCATATGGTGGATCCAACCCTAATTTTTTGAGGAGTCTCCACACTGCTTTCCAGAGCGACTGGACCAGTCTGCACAGTGAATTCATTATTAAGGTATAGCAAAGCTATTGATTTTTGTATCCTGCTAATTGGCTGAATTTGTCTATTAGCTCTCGACATCTTCTATTCTACCTGAGGTTTTTCTCATCCTCTTGAGAGAATAATACTTGGGTAGAAAGTATAGACTAGTGTTTAGGAGACATCTACCACCCCGACCCAACCTGAGCGTTAAACTAGAAAAATAGGTCCATGATAATGTGGTTAGCTCCATGCAGAAGCTAACTTAAACGACCTTCCCAAGTAGAAGGTAGCCTAATTAGCGTTACCAAAAATCACATGATATAAGCTAAAGGTGAGTAGTTTTTTATAGTCGGAAATTAGCAAATAGGAAAGCAATGAATGAGAACCAGTAAGATGGGGGAATATTATCACTCATCTCACTGATATGAATGCGATGCAAGGAGCTTAGCAAGATGCAGCAGAACGTGCATAGTCGACCTCAAGCAGGTAGCAGCTAGTTTTTATAAGAAAGTGAATCAGAGAGTCAGGATTTTTCAGTGCCCATACAGCACGCACTTTGCAGGAATGTATTCATATCCCTTCAGCAGGTGTAGAATCACGGATGGATGCACTAGATTACACATGTGTGACGGGGCTCGCTGTGGAGAACGTCCAACTAATTATCCTTCGTCAGTTTCCCCATCCACTAAGCAACCTTCTGACTGGGCTTTCTGTGTAGCGTTCTAATAAGGATACAATATGCTCATCGAATCAGGCTAACTTGAACATTCAGGTCTGTTTGGCCATTACCACTCCCCTTAGGGTACATAAAGTGGCACTCCCGTTCATACATCAGTCTCTTTCAAATTCACTTGTATCCATGAGATGATCAGCTCTGGCAAAATCAAACCCTAATCCTGTAAAATTGAGTGTCATACCTCGGGCTGCACTAAAGTGAGGGCACTATAGAGGGCTCCGTGTCCCTACATGACACCTCTATGATGACACCACTATTCTCCAGCTAAAAACACACTTCCTTCTCTTTCTAAAGCAGAGGGCATCAAATGTTAACCTGCCAAGACAGGGGACAGCTTGGAGACTATTCTCTTTGAATGACATAGTTTTTTAAAATTATCTGAGTAAATGTATAAATAAATATCAGGAGGTTTCAGGGGAAATAATGAACATGAATTTCTCGCTTCTCTGGGCAAGCAGACGGAGCCTTTACACCATTTATTACCTGCCTGGCCCTAGCACACAGGTGTTGATTCCTATTTTAAATAAGAATGCCTTCAACATTTTCTGAAGGTTTACTTCTTCCCCTTCCACCATCATTCCATCACTCTGTCACTGTCACTCGGTCACTCCATGTCCCCCTCCTCCTCCTTCCCTTTTTTTTTTTTTTTTTTTTGGTACTAGGGATTGAACCCAGGGGAGTGCTACCATCAAGCCTGAGCTACATCCCCAGCCCTTTTTATTTCATTTTGAGACAAGGTCACATTAAGCTACCAAGGATGGTATCAAACTTACAATCCTTCTGCTTCAACCTCTGGAGTTGCTGGGGTTGCAAGAGGAAAAAGTCAGAAAATAAAAAGTCCCATCCATGAATCTCATTTTTTCCCCTTCCTCCTTCTTCTTCTTCTTTTTTTCACATTTAGCATAAAGATATGATTAATTTTTTAAAATACACCATATTGCAGGAAACACTGGGACTAAGATAGTCTGAAGTAGTCTCCTGTGCATTTCTGCACATGAGTGGACTGAGACCGCAAGGGAGTCTGCTGGAGGATGAGCTCCAACAGGAATCAGGTAGGAGGAGGAAGAGAGGACAGAGTGTGTGAGAGTAATCAGCCACTCCTGTTCTCTGTCTCCCTTTCTCACCACCACTATTTTTGCCCCAACAAGTCCTACTTTTGGCCAATATTGGAGTGAGAGGTGAGTTGTGGGGTTGGAGGTGAGGTAACAGGTAGAATCCTAGGTAGTGGTGGTGCATGCAGCATTAGGACAGAAAGAAAGAAGGGAATGAGAAGAAACCCCAGCCATCCAGCCAGACTGGACCTCTGGATAGAAGGGACAGAGCTGAAAGTAAATGGCCTGAGAGAGGGGCTGCCTGTGGAACTCTAATTAGGCAGTTTCATGGACGTCTAAGAAGTTCAGGAGATAATGCTATTCAAGAAAGTACTATTGCTTTATAGCCAAAGGGAGAGGAAATAAACTGTAATAATCAACGAGGACATCAAGGAACAGAAATTGTTCAGAAGCATTCTAAAGATGCCCTTCAGTTAGAGCAGCCGGAGAAGTGATCTAATTTCAGATGTCTGCCTTAAGCCCTTTCTTTTATGATCCTGACTGAGATCACACAATTAGATTTCAGTGGTCCATTCAAGGCCATCGATCAGTTGGCCTCCCATATCCAACCACATCATTTGGTTTTTCCCTTTGTAAAAATTCAAGATGATTAGACAAAGCTCTGATTACTCTCCATCACTCTCATTATTCTTCACCTCTGCCTCTGCTGTTGGCTTTGAGGGCTTAAACTGCATGCCACCTCTCCTTTAGCCATGTCCCTCAGTTCCTCTAAGGCCTCTCTTCAGGCTTGCCTCCATCCATCAGTTTCACTGATTGTCTTCCTTGAGGAAATGGAGGATCCACAAGGCACCGAACAAGCATTCATCTGGGAGCCACACAAGCAGGGCCACAGCCCTAAAGATGACTCCGACAACCAATTTATCTTCTCAGCACAGAGTTGAGGAATCTCAGTCTTTACAGGCTAAGTGATGTGCTTATGATACCGTGGCAGGGTTGCAACCCAACTCCTTGCACTCTGGTTTTCTGGCTTTTTTATGCTTAAGTATGCATGATTGCTTTCAGATCTCTTAGTTATTGGCAATAAGCTATCATTATTTGGGCTATCACTGAAGAGAGATAGAAATCAAAATATTAGATGGTTCTAGTATTTTGGGGTTACATTGCCCTGACTTTATAGCTTAATGAGAGACTATTCTCCAAATATCTCCTGGGTTTACAGTGCACATTGTGATTCAGAGGCTTGCTTTTAAAGAAAGAACAGGGTGAATCACTCCAGTCTATGGGCACTTACTTCTACTCTACCAAAGAGGCTTTAAAAAGGTTAGGAATGCATACTTGAACTCAAGTACAGTTTAAGGAACAATGGGTTAGAATATTGGAGAATGCAGCAATAGTATTTATTCATCTCAAGTGCCTCTCAGTACATAATTAACCTGGGCCATGATAAAAACAATTCTATTAGGTCCATTTCTCTTGTGGCTAATGCTGTTGTGCTACTTGCTGTAGTATTTTTTTTTGTTGCTTCATTTTAACAGAATATTTAACTATTATATTGCAAGCATTACAACTTTTGTGGCTGTTTAATTTTCCTCCTTGCAATGGAAAAGCACTACTAGTTAGATACAAGCATGGTGTTCTTATTTTCACTCAGGAAGCTGCAATTCTTAAAGAAAATCTAGAGTGGCAGGCTAGATATCCACTTTTTGCTAGGTTTTCTGCACTGAGAGAAGTAAATATTTCATACATAAAGAGTGCAACATTTTAAAGCTTTCTTGTTCTAATATATATAATTTTCCCGATATTGGACCATTTGGATGAAAGAAAAGACCTATCACAGATAGTTCTAATTTGGGAAGATCATCCACCCCTTTAGCAGCCTGGTGAGAGTCTATGGACCTCTTCTCAAAATTAGGTTTTTATAAATTCATGAAATAAAATACATGGAAAACCTTTTTGTATTGAAATAGAGTTCTATCCATAGACCCCCTTGTGTCTTAAACCTATGGTAAATGTGACACAGGTCCCTCTGTCTACCTCATTTGTGGCTCTTTAAAGTAGAATTTTGAGTTTAGAAACACTATTTCTTAGTATGGACTTAAGTACTCAAGTCTGAAAATCAACTCAGAGTAAAAAGGCACAAAGTGAAGAGTGAATCACGTACGGGAGCAGCCTAGTTCTATTAGGTAGCTGGTAACCTGGGGTGACTTCAGAGCAGTGCTGAGGCTTCCATCTGGGTCCCCCAAATCTCTCTTCTCCCTGTCCACACATGCTTGAAATCCCTTAACAGAGCCTAACTCCTTCATTTTAATTAAATACGGGATTTACTCTTGTGAAAACACAAATACCCATGAGAGAGGTAAAACTCTATGCCAAAGATTTTCAAATTTATTTTTACCAGTAGAACCTGTTTTTTCAATGCAACCTTAAATAGAATGTTGAAATATAAATAAATGTAAGTTTTATAAAAATTTGCATAATTTTATTTATTGAACCATACACATATAAAGTATACATAGTATTATATATTTATTATATAACATTTATATTATATAGGACACATATTTATATTTATTATTTAAATGTTTTATATAATATATTTATATTTGCATAAATGTAAATCAATACTGGAGACAATAAGGCTGTTTTGGCCAAAGCAAGTTATAAAATCAAGACTTACAGATAATAACTGGAGTCTTACATTCATCACAACCTACAACTTACTTATGTGTTTTATTTTACCTGTACAAGATGGAGAAAATCCTGAATGTGAAGCAATAAGTAATTTCAAATAGCTAATAGCTTGTTATGGCACTTATAATATCAGGATTTTCCTCAGTTAAAATAATCTAGACACTTTAAAGAGTAGTATCAATTTGCTAACAATATCTAATAACCTCTAATGTTCCTTAGTAATTAAGGATTAGTTAGTTGGTAAGAACTCAACTAGAGGAGATTTGACAACTAGGTTTCATAATTACTCTGAATCTTGACTCTCCTTATTCACTAACTAATGTTTGCAAGTAGCTTAACCTTAGTCTCAATCTCCTGATCTATACAATGGTTTTAAAAATAGCACCTACTTTATAAGTAAGGATTAAATAAGACAGTGTGCATAAAGCCCTTAGCATAGTATCTGGCATACGTAATAAATGCTATTATTATTGAAGGACCGAGTAACCAAAAATACATGTGTCATATATTATTTTAAGATATTCCATCAGGTTCCATTAAGCTCCTTCTCAAAGATCTCAGCACCTTTCACTTTCAGATATTCACCCAGAGTTTCTAAAAGATCTGGTTTTGCGTGTTAGGTCAAAAATTTTGAGATGACCCTTTATTGTTGATTTGCATGCGCAGTTGTAAATAAAGTAACATTGCTAACCTGTACTGCAAAATCCTGGCTGTGTAGCTCATTTTAAATCATTTAAGAACCAATCCAAGCAATCTAGAATGTTATGATTGGTTGGTTGTGATCGCACAGTTGACTATTACGATGTGTCAAAAGTCAGCAGAGAACTTGCCTGGATTTTAACTGATGGTAGCACACCTGTGTCATAATATCAATTAATGTTGATGGAATACTTACCAGAGGCCAAGCATTTTTTAAGATGTACATATTAGCTCAATTTAATGTTTGCTTATTTTGATATTTATTACTGAAGTACATAGGAGCAGATCTTAATTTCAAAATATGACTAGTACAGAGTGATAATCTACCCAATTAAAAAACCTTTATAGAAAATTGAAATGCACTCACACACACAAATACACACATCACACACTCAAAGTCAACCTAACAATACAAATTAGCCCACTGGTGGTCTAATGTGTTTAAATTTGGTATCTAACTTAAAAATGCATATAACAGGGGCTGGAGTGGTGGCTCAGCGGTTACAGTGCTTGCCTTTCATGTGTGAGTACGCAGGTTCAAACCTCAGCATCAAGTACACAACAAAGTATCTGAGCAATGAAAGCCACATGAAAAACTAAATAAAATTGATTCTGTCTTTCTCTCTTTCTCACTGTCCCTCTCTCTTAAAAAAATGTATATAACGTTCTTTATTGCATTATAAAATAGCTTAAATATTTATCATAAAAACAAAATGCAAATTAGATGCTTTCAGCCTCTCTGAAACTCACTGGAGTTTGTAGCAATTTGAAAACTAGAGTATGAAATCCTATTCCTCATTTATACTAAAGTGTAAAAGGAGTTGAATCAGTTTCTTTTCTGAAAGCACAGAAGTGAAGAAGGGAGAAGGAAGTAAGAGATCTTTAACACTAATTCATTTTCCAGAAAGGCATTTATTGCACATTAGCAATGTTAATATATTATCTGTAATCCCCATAACACTTTTGCAGAGTCGGCATCATTGTCCTGGCTTCATAGAAAAGAGGGAACTAAGAGACCTAGGATGTTCATTTCCTTTCCTACAGTCAATGACAGATCAAGCTCTGGTCCACTTGACTCTAAACGCCCCCCATACCAACTGTCTCTCCACATAACTACCCCTTTTTTATAAAGCAGAAAGATAAGAAATGAGCGAGGTAGAGTAACCTGTCCCAGAAACGTCTAGTTAGTAGTGAGGTGGTATCAAGAAATCAGGAGCAAGGTAGTTTCACTGGTAAACCCTATGGAATGGCCGGACAGGTGAGAGGACAGGTCAGTCCTCTCCTTAGCACCTCTGACGCACAAGATACTGCTTGGTGCACTGGGGGATTTGCAAGACAGGAAACAGAATAGACAACAAGGTTCCTATCCTCGTGTCTGGGTGGGAAAGAAGGAATGATCACATGAAACATTAAACAGGACCCTTGGAAGGGACCTCAGTAGTATTCCTATTCCCTCAGCCCCTACAATAATATGTTTTAAATGACAATATAAAGCAGTGGCACAGTACAATATGTGAGAATTGCCAATTGTAATAACTAATCTTTTCAGAGCACTTCTTTGTACCAGGACTTTGCTAAGTGCTCTGAATTAATCACATGAATCTCAATATTATCCCGTGAGAGAGGTACTCTCACTAGGGACATTTTGCAGAGAGGAAATGCAGGCTGTTTCCTGGAGGTTCCCCATCCAGTCAGGATTCGCATCAGGCAGTGTGACTCAGAATCACTAGGCAGACGTGCAGTGGAGCGCTTTCGGGTCCTTTGTAGGCTTGTACTGGGAATGCATGCAGGATCTTAGCACAGAAGCTGGAGAAACATATTGTTCCAAAGAAGCTAGAGAACTCATTACAGCTAGGTTTTTTATGAACATTATTTGGTGAGAGGATAGCCTCCAGTTGTTTCTCCCCACTTCCAGGGCAGCAGGCTTTCGTGAGGGGCTCCACACACCAGTCAACGTCAGGTCCCTTTCTTCACCTCTCCCATTACTCCAGGAACAGCAACGACACAAACAGGCGGTACACCCCACCCTCCACGACCAGATTGGTGGGATGCATCTTATAGGCTGTGAATCGGGAAGAGCATGAACAACCGTTGTGCTTTCGAAAACTCTTTCAAGGCAGCCTGAAGAGAAGCCTCTCTGCCACTGATGGAAGGAGGATGCTGTGCCTGGAGTCACAGTCCTTGGGTAATGACCGTGTGTCATAAATAGGATATGGCATTTCAGAATGTCTTTAAAGCTATTTCCTTTTGTTCGACTAATTTAATTTACCAAATGCTCCTGGGAAAAGGGAGGGGGACCAAGATGCTGACTCCACATTTCCTGAAAAAATCAACATTTTCTTTTTTAACTGCTCTCAATGAAAATTACATCCGATTGTTGTCTGCTGGCTCCCTCAAACTCTACCTCTGTCAAAATCCTGCCCTGGCAGGTGCGGGAAAGAATAGATGCAGAACTTGAGTGAATACCCACATCTGTTTTTGGAAAAAGGAACAGAAGCAGCACAGAAGGAAGTAAAAGAGATAATTGCTGGCTTGAACTACAATACATTTTACTTGTGGGCAGAGGGCCAGCTTACAGCAGGCGGAATAGGCAGGCCCATCTTATTGGAATTCAGGGGTGGGCCTCCGTTCTTGTCCGGAGACAGCTGTAAACCAGCAGCCCATAGCATCCCAATCAGGCACCGAGTTTTGTCAAGGAATGCTGATATGTACAGAAGCAGCTTTGTCTGCTTCAAATGCACCCCTGCCTGGTGAAATGACAGTCAATCTCTGATTCCAGATGACAAGAACTGGATAAAAACTTAAAACAAATGGCGACCTTTCAAAAGATTAATTTGTTTACCAACAAAATGTTCCCTCTTTGTCATCCGAGATGGGGGTGACCTTCACTTTCCCATATCTAGGCTGGAAGGATGCTGACTATAGTCATCTGTTAAGTTAACTCCGTCTCAGCAATTATTCCCTTTTTTATTTTTAGTGACAAGAAGAGTTTATTAATTCACTCTGCTTCTTGTTATGGTTTATAAATGCAACAAGCTCGTTCTGAATTACTGCAGTGTAACATCAATTTGTTTAAATCTAATTCTGCTACCATTGCCAAATTATGTTGTGACTGTAATTGTGGCCATATGCATGGGCTTAAAACACAATCATGTTTTGAGATCGTCCCCACCCTTACTTCTGGTACTTCTTCTAATCATTTGACATTAACACAATTGTCTCACTTTCCATTACTTTATCAGCTCAGAAATGAATGTGCTTTCAGTGAGCGAGATTACTATGCACACCCCAAGTGAAACAGTAAAGAACGAAACTATGATTTGTGAAGTGTGGGTTGCTACCCAACTAAGTTAGTGAGAAGCACTGCATAACATATGACTCATAAAACCTAGAAGTCATAATAGTATTAAATTCAACCTCATGAATAAATAAAAGATTCTAAGTTTACATTGCATTATATATTTATTTATTTGGAAAGTGGGACCAAAGAACTGGTATAATTCTACAGCAATTCATATCTTGCCAAATAGAAAAAATGTTTTTATAATTCTTTTCTAGGTCATAACAGTTATAATCAGAGTTATTTGTGCAGCAATTCAAAGCAATGTTTTGTTGGGCTACTTTGTTATGCATTCATAATCGTTCTTTTAAAATCATGTTAACAGATACATGTTTCAATCCTATTAAGAAACCCTTTTTATTTAAAAAAAATAAATCAAAGTCAAATTTTCTGTAGATCTCTTAGCATGTTGCGTTATAACGTCTAACTGGAATGGGATGCCAGCAAGTGAATATGAATAGTACTAGGGATTTCTTCTTGCCTCAAACCAATAAGAACGTACTCAAAAACATGTTAGAGGGTTGTTTATTTTTTATTTGGCAGATTTAAGATATTTTCAAAAATCATTAGTGAGTTTCACTTTTCATGCTTTTTTGTAAATTGATTTTATATAAGAGTCCCAGAATATAAAATTCCAAAGGCAGCCTTGTGATATGGCTGTGTGCGTAGGAGAGCGAGGGATCATGTGTGTTTTTAACCCACGGCTCCTTATGATCAGGAAGGATGCTCCTCTTCATTAGAGGGAGAAAATACCACCAGCTTCTAGGAGCTAATAATGTAAATTGGCTACGTATTCAAATTTGCCCTGTCAAAAATGTCTAAGATTATTTACAGGCCTTTGACAAGCTGTTCAAGTTTCGTGAGAAGTAGGAAAACACATGGCCCACGGCAGTCAAATAATAAACCCCTCTGAGTACTCAGAGTAGTTCTAAAAAGTGATTAGCCTCGATGATGCTTTGCTAATTAACTATACATCACAATGCTAGACACTGTGTCAGTTTGGGTAAGTGCTCCTAAAAACATTTTATAAGTGGTAAATCGCAACTGTTTTTACCCCCAAATGTTTTACATGATTGTTTAAAAGCAAATATCCAAATGCTTCTCTTGAAGGACATGTTTGAACAATGCTTCTGTTTCACAAATTCAAAATGGAAATACTGTTTTTCAGCTAATGCCGTCACATCTCCACATCAACACACAACTATAGGGTCAGCTATTTTGATGGAAAGGCCCATAGTGTAAGCAAAACATACATCCAATTTTAAAATGTTCTGATGCCAATTTTTATGGAATTGAATTTTATGTAAAAAGGATCCTCCATAGAGTCAATGCATATATATTATTATATGTCAACAAGGCAAAGTGCTTTCTTATTTCCTCTTTGCTCAAAGTACACAGGCACAATATCCAGGATACTTAATCAACTTAGAAATTATTGTAAAAAATGAATAATTAAGATTCTGCTCCAAATTTTGGATATCATTTTGAATTACCTATTAAAGTGAATCTCCACTCAGAGTCATAAGGCAAATCATAATCCTCTCAATAGCTGGAGGTTTGCCTTTAAAAACTTCAGTACTCATCAGAAAAAGTTTGCATGAAATGAAGCAGTTGCCTGGGGCTACGTAAGCCTCAGCGCTCCACCAGCTAAGCCAATATTAATTCTAGATTGGAGAGGAAAACCAACAGCAACAAAAGAGAAATCTGTTCTGTCTCTACAGCCAGAGAAATCATACTTTTATTTCAAGGGCTTTGGGACCCATGGGAAGCAGATAAAAATGCTTTCATATTATTCACAGTGACATTTTAAATAAAGTTTCAGCAGGAATAAAAATATCTGACTTTCTGGTTATTTCTTAGGCTACAAAAGTATTTCCATGATAAAATGCTTTTAAACCAAACCTGTTAGAATAACATAAAGCTCATATAAAGAGACTGAGCGTATATTTCTGAGTGATGTGAATGAAGCAGGCAGTTGGATGTCTGTAAAGGAAATTTGGAAGATTAATCTAAAAAACTATAATGCTAGAAGTGGCTTTGTAATTTAATCCTAAAACTAATCTTGTTTTTTATGTCAATTTCACCAAAATATACATTTCAGAACTTTTGAGAGAAGTCAAAGGTTTCAAATTCATAGAAATGTGTAGATTTCATCTCAGTAATTATTTTTAGTATTAGAAATGATTTAAAAAATAAATGATTTTCAGGTTAAAATGGAGCACTAGTCTTAATTTTCCTAAGGAAACCCACAACACAGGAAGATACAATACTTATTTTGGAACACTTTAGCAGCAATGGCAAAAATAAGGCAAGGCTCTAAGATTCCTTCATGTGAATCTACATTTGATTATTTTTCCCCTCTCGCTGTTTTGCTGACATAAAGAATCAGTCCCTGCTTACTTCAGATTTAGAATAATACACTAAATTTTTGCATTTTATATGATTGCACTATGATGGTGTTTTATTTTATTTTTCTCATTGTAAAACAATTATCTGTGATATTAAATATTGAAATTTTCTCTCTTTTTGTTGTTATATTATTTTCTGAGTTAAAATGATGGTTCTAGATTATTTAGTAATGTCAAATAAAATAGAGAAATTTGAATGAGTTACCGATAGATTTTTTGAAATAGATTTTGATTTCCTTAATCATTACTAATTATAGATGGAATGGAAGCCACTCCATTTCATCTCCAAAAAATGCCAAGGACAAAAGGATCACAATCTCTCTTAAGATCAACATTGTACCTTACACTACTAATAAATTACTTTTAATCCTTAAAAATTAAGAGCTTGTTAAAACAACTCATTACTCACATGTGCTTTTCTCTGATTAATATGTGGCAAACTGACTCCATAGTTCACATTTACAGCAGCTCTGTGGTGGATGTTTTCAGGATCCTGCAAGATTTTTACATTCAACCCTATCTTTTGCTGAAACAAAGAAACAATGAAACTTTCATGCATATGAACAAAAACGCTTACTAACATTTTATATCCTCAGAAGAATACAAAGTTCTTTGAAAATAATTATTTCAATGTAATTCTCCCTGGAAAAATACATTTGGAGCCTGTATTTAAGCTGCTAATTGGTCCCTTTTATTCACAGAAAAGGAACTTTCTGCAGATTTTTTTTCTCTATGTATCCTATTAATCACACAAATACATCCTCAGACATCATTCATTTTCTCAAAAATAATGCTAGAAACCAACCAAGGTGGACAAAGGACAAAAACACCTGATCTCAGATTTATTTTTAGCTTTCCAGGTCAAGGATTTTGTCACTGAAATCTGTACTACAAGTACACAGGTAGAGGGCCCCCTTGGTCTGTTAATGCGGCCGCCTTCCTCTAGGGACACTACAGGTAGCTCTCAGTTTAGACCTGATAAATTTACCAGAACCAGTTTATCTATTCCTTCACAGAGACTTTGCTATCTATAAGAATGATTTGTGCTTTCTTTAGAAAAAAAATAGGAATATCTTGCTCAATCTACCTATTCCCATTCTAATCAGTTTTCTGCTGAGCTGCTTAAAAAGAGAAAGGGCAGCAAAGTGGTGGTGGGAGGGAACTGGAAAGGTGTCCACCAGGCCTGGGTGCCAGCTCTGCCCTGGACTGCTGTAGGGACCTTACAGTCGCTTCACCTCACTGGAAGCCAGGTTCTTGATTTGCCAAATGCACCAGTTGGACTTGACACCTTGAATTACCTGCCAGCCTCAGCATTCTGTGATTTGAGGCTAAATGATGATTTGGCACTTAGGGCATATGATATTGCCAACGATTTCTGAAATATTTTGTGTTTTTGTTTATTGCAATATAATTCAAACCATAAAAATACCCCTCCTTAAAATGTGTAATCTGTGGGCTGGAACAGTGGCTTGGTGGTTACGCGCTTGCCTGGCATGCACAAGTACACGGGTTCAAACCCCAGCACCCACATACACAACTAAGTGTCAGAGCAACGAAAGCCATGTGAAAAACTCAATAAAAATTGATTCTGTCTCTCTTTGTTTCTCTCACTGTCCTTCTCTCCTTGAAAAAAAAATGTGTAATATGGTGGTTTTTAGCCTATTCACAAAGTTGTGCAAGCATCACCACTAGTTCCAGAACATTTTCTTCACCCCAGCATGAGACCACCTACCCATGGGCAGTCACTCCCTCCCCTCACTCCATGCCCCAACCCACCACTAATCCCCACCACTAATCCACTGTCTCTATTGATGTATCTGTTCTGGACATTCTATGTAAATAGAATCATATGATATACCGCCTTTGTGACTTCCTTTTTTTTTTTAAGGAAGCTGGAGTTACTGTAAGCAACTTAAAAAACTGATTTTGGGGGGCTGGAGCGGTGGCTCAGCAATTACAGCACTTGGCTGGCGTGCACGAGTACGTGGGATTAAACCCCAGCACCATGTACATAGCAGAGTGTCAAGGCACATGAAAAACTAAATAAAATTGATTCTTTCTTTCTCTCTCTCTCTCTCTCACTTTCCCCCTCTCTTAAAAAAAATGATTTTGGGTCAATTAAATATCTTAGTTCTGGGGCTGGGTTAGTAGCTTAGTGGGGGAGCACTTGCCTAGCATGCACAAGGCCCTGAGTTCAATCCCAGCAGCAAGCAAGCAAGAATCTTAACTCTGAGGGTGATCGGAGGCAATGTTAAAATGGTTGTAGGAACCAGAAGGTTAGTTCATGATCCAGAAATTTCTTTGATCATAAGCTTTCATTATCTATTTAAGGTGGAAGTGGAGAGGAAGGTCACAAAAGTATCTTTGGAATGTATGAGGTCTAGATAAGCTATTCCTTAACACATGCTCCAAAGCTTCCCTTCATTTTTAAAATCACATTTTAATAAACAAATCTTCAAATAACTGCCCTGTCTGCTTTATTAAACCCATGCAGAGACACAGGTTGCAAACAAGATGGGCCCTGTAACTTTCTCCTGAGGCACAGTGGTGACAAAGGTAACGTAGTGCCTAATTATAAATGGCTTACCTTCTCTGGCTAACCCACACTCACGGCACCACTCTGGGCTTGCACATGGAAGCCGAGTGCCTCTATTATTGAAATTAATACCTGAACATAATTTTTCCCTTCTTAATTAAACTTTCAGAATAATTTCCACTCTACCGAGGATTGGGAAATTGCTAATATGTATTATATTGACTGGATGTGGTTTCTGTAATTAGGGTATTTTAAAACTGTGTATTCTGGATACAGTTGATGATAATAGCTTCATCTATCATGTCTAAGCTTTGTTAGAACTTTTTAATTCTGGGATCATTGGCTCAGTGGACCAGAGCAGTTTTCTTGGTTTTATTATGCTCCATCAACTTAGTGTGGTTATAGGACTGGCATGGGGAGGAAATGATCGGATATAGAGTCATTGTTAAAACTGGCATTCAAATTCAGTTGTTTTTCTGCTCATTTTTACATGTTTGTGGCAGTGAACACAGATATTTCTAAAACTAAATCAATATGTAGATAGAAATCCAACAGAAAGTTTAGGTTGTAATTCTTTACTGTTAGCTTGAAGCAATGGGAAAGGTCTTTTAGAATTATTAATATTCTAATATTTACTATTTCAGCACCAAAGTATTGCATACCAAAATAATATGTAGCAAGCATGATTTAATATTCCTTTAAAATATATTATACATGTATATATATTTCAATAATATTAACATGTCAAATAGCTTCACTGAAAATCGCTACCAAATACATATAAAACCCAAATTGGCCTAGAGGGGTGTATTGGAAAATACTCATAAGCATAAGCTGCATTATCAGATCCAGTCATAAGGTTTTTTTACAAGAAAAACAATTGTAGACTTAAAAACAAAAATACAATTAATCATTCCATTAAGCAGAAAAGCATGCTTTGGAAGATGATCTTTTTTTACAACTAGTAAGATAAATATTAGAAATAATTTCAGAAATTTTTCTTAAATTGGTCAAGAAAAGACAGCAATTTATCTAATTTATCTTTAGTCACTAAACAATCTAAACTTTGTCTTCTCTTCTTTTGATAGTAATTACAAGCAGATATATCAAATGTGACTCTCATTTAGACTTTGGTTTGTAAGAACAAAAGTTATTATCAGAGCCAATTACTGTTTTACCTACATGGCTGCACAGATGCAGGGGGCTCAATTTTGATCTCATCAGTAACTTTGTGGTATTTATTTTATTACTATGCCCACAAAGCTATATAGAAGGAAATAGCTTATGCTATTAAGGCTAGGGTTGGAATATGAGCGGCTAAGGTTTCTTTTAGAAGAACTTCTGAATTAAAAGCACTAGGCAGCACGTAATGCCAGCTCCCCAGACATGGGCAGCCCATAAAATGACACAGTCTGAGCAGGAGCTCCCACACAGAGTAATCAAAATTGAAATGCTTCACAAACAAAGTTGAGAGAGGCTATTTACTAAGTTACTGTGTTATCGACATAACATTACTCTTGACAGTATTTGCCACAAGTAATGTCTTCTAAAGTGGATATTGCTTAATATCATATTCCCACTGGTCAAAGACATTGTCATTTAATCTTGAAGCCAGAGAGAAGACAAATAGAAAAATAATTCACTCACCTTTAACATTCCTTCCCTCAACCATTATTATCTACAATGGAAAAAGCAATAGACACCAAGTCCTGATTGGAGTTACATGTTGTAGATTTCTTACTTTTAAAACTTGGTAATAATACCAACTCTTACAGGGTTACTTGTGAAGTCTAAATGTCTAATTGAGCATCTTGTAGATTGCGGATTCAGGAGCCCACTTGAAAGGGGTTCCTGCTGACCACAGAATAATGACTGCAATGGATTCAAACACCTCATGTACAGAAAATCCATGAGTTCTTCATATTTCCCCCTCCCTCAAAAAACTTAATGATAAAATTGATAATCTGAAAAATGATAAATAAAAGAAGGAATCAAGCATTCCCAACTTTTCCTGAAAACTTATCTTTCATATTAATCAAAGACTTGCTAAGAAAAAGTTCTTAGAAGATATTAAATGCTGAAAGAGTGATGGAATTATAAGTTCACTACTTTGCAATCCCTAATGTGTTTAGATAAGCATCAATTGTTGTTATACCACCAGGGGAAAGATTGTTGTAGAGTTTTATGAAGGATAAATCAAGCTAAGAATACCTGGACTTGCTGATCAACCTTAATAACATTAAAAGAGAAAAAGGAAATTACCTCCTGATGTACTATAAAATAAAATACACAGCACCTTCTACGAAGTATTTCTGCCAAAAAAGATGGAAGCTGAAACTGATCAAGCTTCTTGATAAACCTCCAGCTTAGAAAAAATGCTAGGGTCAGAGGAACACACATAAAATGGCACCATGAGATTGCAACTAGCCAAATCCAAACTGTAGGAATAAACCTATGTGACAAGTGAGCTGGCTTCTTCAAAAATACATGAAATTTTTTAAATGAGAGAAACTTTCACAGATTAAAATGAGATACAACTGCAAGGTATGGTTCTTCTTTGCATCTTGATTCAAATAGACAATAGTAGAAAGACAATGTTAATACAAGTGGGAAAACTGAACATCAACTGGGATTTATATATCGATGAATTCTTAAATTTGTTAGATGTGATAATAGTTGTTTTTAAAAACAATCCTTATCAAGGTGTACACCTATAATCCCAGCTACTGGGAGGATGAGGCAGGAGGATTGTAAATTTAAGACCAGCCTCAGCAATTTAGGGAGGGAGGCCATCAGCAACTTACTGAGACCCCATCTCAAAATATAAAGGGCTGGGACTGGAGAGATGGCTCAGCAGTAGAGCACTTGCCTGGCATGCATAAAGACCTGGGTTTGATCCCCAGCACCATATACATAATTAAGTGGAAGAAAAACAAAAACCAGATGAAAAAAATAAAATTAAAAAAAAAATATATATATATATATCTGGGGATGTGACTTAGTGGTTGATCCCCACTGGGTTCAATCCCTGGTAACAACAACAAAAAAAAGTAGTTATTCATTATTTTACTATTACATAAGCTGTAACATTCTGTGCTCCATGACCTCACTTCTTGCCTCCGAGTTAGAGCTGGAAGGATCAATAAATGGCAAACCTCCCTCCCAGCATCCCTTAACTCCACGCTGCTTCTAAATAGCCCCGCTGCCCCTAAATTGCCTCAGGTCCAAGAAACCTTAGACATTACTTCATTCAGATGAGTCCATCCTGTTTTCTGATTCCTCCAGGAGTTGATCTGGAGAATAAGAGAAGGGGGAGGGAGAGTGCTAACATCTATTCAGCTCCATTTTTTGTCAGGCACCAAACAGGAGTTGCTAACATCCAACTAATTTAATTCGGTCCTTAAAAAGGAATATGTGATATTGTTACTGCTTTGCCAATGAGGATAATTGGTTAGGTGACTTCTCAAGATTACACAACCTGCAAGTGGGGAGATGGGATTTGATTTGTGTCAAATCAAGCTGCCACACTATAAGGAAATGCCACATTATAAGGAAATGATTCCACACCCCACCTATCAGACCCTTCCCCTCTAATGGCACTGCTTTGGTCCACATCCTCGGTGATTGCTACATAGAGCTCTGGAATGGTCCCCAAGAATGAGTCTGTCTTCCTCCCTGCTCTGCCTGACCTCCTACCTCTCAGCACTAGTGGGACTGTCTCTCACCTTTAAAACCCTCCCACAGCTTCCCTTAGGGTGGCATGATGTGACCCTTCCTCCTTTCCAGTCCCCTCTCCTGCCCTTCCCTCCTGACTGCTCTGTGTTCAATTCATGCTGACTCCACCCCACACCCTCTCCCCACCTCTGTGAGTGCGCCTGCTGGTCCCTCTTCTGGGGGTGCCTTCTTCCCTGCTCTTCCATGTCTCTTGGGCACAGTTATTCACACCTGAACTCAGACCAGGCACAACTTCTTTCTGGGAGGTCTCCCTCAATCTCCATCTCTCCTTTCCTACTCCCAACAACATTCACTCACTCATCCATTCAAACGTTTATTGAGAGCCTCCTAGTAGAGGGAACAGGAAAAAGTCCCTGTCCACATGCATCTCATATTCTGGAGGGAATGTAAGGAATCAACCAATAAACACATGAACAGATATATTATTAGTTTCTGATTGCCCTAAGAGAATACTCTAGGCTATTGGATAGAGGCTACTCTCCAAGGAGATGACAATTACCCTTAGACACAAGTAAAAAAACTGAGTGAGGGGAGGTTACGGTGCTTCCCTGGCATGTGCAAGTACACGGGTTCAAACCCCAGCAACACGTATACAACTAAGTGTCAGAGCAACGAAAGCCATGTGAAAAACCCAATAAAAATTTATTCTCTCTCTCTCTCTTAAAAACAAAAAACAAAAAACAAAAAACTGAGTCATGCAAACGTATGAGAATGATCGAAGGGTGGGAAATTGAAGATTAGTGAAAAGGGATAACTACAGAAACTAAGGCCTTAAGAGGCTGGCCTTAATGGGAGTAGGGATACTTCTTCCATTATGACAAGAAGGAAAACACAGAATATAAATCTAGACATAAAAGGTCGATGGATTTGGTAATGGGAACATTAGTGTTAAATTGTTCTATAAGAGACTGCATATGGGAAGAATATTGTTTAAATAAGGTGGAATTTAGTCATTTCATGCATATAAAGTCCAGAGACAGGTTGCCACAGGCTGGTTGGAAATAAGTAGCTAAAGTTAAGACTCTTCCCAGCACAGCATTCTGTGGAACCTAATGTGTGGGCCTCCTCCTGGTCTAAGATTGTCGCTAGAGTTCTAGCCATCACAGTCCCATTGCAGGTAGAAGAAAGGAAGGGGAAGAAAAGGGTCAAAGGTTGCAAGCCAGTTATCTTTGAAGACAGTTTCCTGAAAATGACCCAAACATTGCCCCTTAGATTCTATTATCCAGTACTTGGTCCCGTAGTTATAACCAAGGTAAGGGAAGTTGGGAAATGTAGTCTTTATATTAGGCAGCCATAATTCTAGCTAATAATCAAAGATTTTGTTACAAAGGAAGCTGAGGATGGATCTAGGGACTACTAGCAGACTCTAACACAGAAAAAAAGGTGGATCTTGTCTAATTTCATTTGTATTTTTTCATGGGTATGAAGGAAGGGAGATCATCAGTTGAAAGTACGGAGAGAAAATAGTGTCTATGTCAGGTTTGAAGATAGAGGAGAAAGTGTAAAATGGACATCTCAAAGAATTAGAAAGTGGCTTGGTACAGAAAAGTGATAGCATTTCTGTGCTGAATTTAGTGTCCACTTAAACTTTCAGTCACAAAACTGAAGTGCAATCAGCTGATACCACCATGAGATGTACTCTAGCCATATTCAGCTGCTCAGATGCAGACACAGGGCAGTAGGGTGGTGAGATTTAACCCAGCCTGTGTTTTGTCTCCCAAGCACAAGGGGGAAAAGATGGACAGGGATGTCTGCAAGACAGCGATTACAGTGCTGAGCCACTGAATCAGTTGGAAGAGACCTGACATTAAATAACAGAAAACCCTGCTGGGGCCTATTCTCACGCGCCAGAAGTAGACAGTTGCTGGCATTGCTTCAGCTGCTCAGGGAAGCCACTGAGGACCCCATTTCTTTCCCCGTTTCTGTTCAACCATCAACAGAATGTTACCTTTGTCCCTGGTTGTCACCTAAAGTTTGCAAGGTGATTACTGCAGATCCAAATATCATTTTGTGTTCAAGTCAGAAATAAAGGGGGAAAACGAGAGGGGACAAAGGGACATGCCAGTTGGGACTATTCCTCTTACCAACAACGCAAAATATTCCCCAGAACCCCTCCCAATAGACTGCTGCTCAGTACTCACTGGATACAACCGGATGCATGGTCACATGACGCTGCAAGGAAGGCTCAGAAGTGAGCCAAACATTCTTCACAGCATGATGCCATCCTGGGCAGAATCACAGATCTGCTAGTGATATAGAGCGGGCAGGGGGGGTTGGGTCGAAAACTAACAATTTCTAGAATTTAATCTAGCTGAAGAGGTAAAGGACAAGACAAAAGTGATAAATAGAGAAATAATGAAAGGTCAATGGACTGGAGGTCTTCATAGTGTCGAGGAATTGTTCGAAAAACATATTCTATGTGAACTGGCAGAGTAGGATGCAGAGGTCAGACTGCCGTGCTTGAAAGTGATTTTAGAGATGATACACTTACTGGTTATAACAAAGCTTGGGCATTAGGCACACTGCTGGCTTGCCCAGGGTGTGTTTTTCAAACTTCTATTATAGCACTCACCACATTCTATGTAGAATCCATTCACAGAATGTGTGCTCCTCCAGCGCATCCCACACAGCAGTGTTAAAATCAAAATATTTGAGGAAATGAAACAGTGCACACGTGATGAAAGACATCCCCCCACCCCCAGTGCAGGGGATGGAACCCAAGGCCTTGTGCATGCTAGGAAAGTGCTCTAACACTGAGCTTCCCCCACCCATAAAAAACGTTTTCAGTTTTACTATGTTACGCTGTGCTTCAGTGACTTGACTCTCATCAGCTTACAGCAGAGGCATGCCAAAGGTGACATTCTGTCTAATTTTAAGGAATATGGGTCAACTACTAACCTTTTCCTCACCTTCCCTGAAAGCAACTACTCTTAAGGAATGATGGCTGTCCTGCACAGCCAGCAGTCTGTATCAACTGCTGATCCAGAGAGAAAGGATTAGAAATTTGGCATGCTACCTTTGAGATGTTACTGAACCATGGGATACCACATAATAAAACTTAAGTAATAAAACATAAGTTACCTACACAACTTGAAAGACACGATGAGTAAAATATATGTAACTAATTCATCCTTTTTCCAGAAATGTTATGAGTTGGTATGGGTCCAGGCACTTACTTTTGATCCCCATTTTTAAATATAAACAACCACAAATACTACACTAACTGGCTATAAGTTACATACATTGTCATATATAAACTTCTTTATTGTGTGTGTTAGTGTGTGCCAACTGAATAACATTACAGCAAAATAGTATTGCATATAATAAAGTCTCATAATATATTCTTTATACATATATTGGTACTAGGGATTGAACCTAGGGCCACTGTACCACATCCCCAGCTCTTTTTAGTTTTTATTTTGATGCAGAGTCTTGCTGAGTTGTTTAGGGCCTCGCTAAGTTGCTGAAGCTGGCTTTGAATTTACAATCCTCTTATCCAAGCCTCTTGAGTTACTGGGATTACAGGTGCATGCCTGGCAAATTTTAATGTGGCTTCTTAATCAGAACAAATAAGAAAGTGAAAAAGTTACCTTTTTTCAGGAGCATTGCATTGAAAAGGCTTTGGAAATGTTTAGAGGGACCTATCTGAGCAAAGTTCTGGAGATAGGGCCATTTGTGAATTGTCAGAAATGTATCTGCTGTCTTCCCTCCCCGCCCCCATTATAAATTATTCGACAGCAAATGGGCAGAGAGATCAAGTTTTTTTGTATGTTTCACAGTGGTGAGAAAATGTCAAAATTTGGGGTCAAAACACCCTCAGTTTGAATCCTTTTCTTAACTTTAAATAACTACCCTTTCTTATCTTAGGCTTTCTTATCTGCAAAATGGGGATAATAACAATTCCTTCTCTCAAAACTTCGTGAGGATGAGATGGGATTTCATCATCCTGGCTAACACAAACTTCTAACTAAAGGGTCTTCCTGCCTTTGCCGTTGCTCTTCTGCACCCCACTGCAGCAGGCAGAGCAAATCGGACCAGATCAGGCCTCTGGCAAAAAGCCTCCAATAGCTCTCCGTCCCGCTCAGGCAAATACCTGCGTCCCACAGCGGTCTAGGAGACCTCGCCCCACCTACTTCTCCTACTTCTTTCTCCCTTGCTGACCTCTTCCTTGCTGTTCATACTTCCAATTTGGGGTCCTTGCTAATGCTGTTTCCTCTGCCTGCAATGATCTTCCTCCAAGTAGCCACATGACTTGCTTCTGCAAATTTCTGCTTAAGCACCCTCTTAGAGGTTAGACCATCCCATTTCTTCTTCCCTCCCTAGATTTTCCCTCTCTCTATATTCACTTTTCAAATTGTTTTTTGTTTGTTTTCCTAATTAATGGCTACACTCCAACTAAAAAGCAAGCACCACAAAAACAGACAGATTTAACTGATGCATAAAAGAGTGCCTGAAGGGATCAGGGGACGAGGAGGGAGGTAGAGGGATGTGGGAGGGGGGATAGTGAACAAATTGTATTGCTGAATTGGGTGCATTTAGGAATGTGTGGCAACTAATCCCAAAATTACGTAAAACTATAATGCACTAATAAAAATAAATTTTAAAAAACTATTAAAAAACCAAAAGAGTGCCTGGCATACATTAGGCACATAATCGAGGTTGACCTGTATTCATCAACAAATAGCACAATGAGGGCTGGAGCAGTGGCTCGGTGGTTACAGTGCTTGCCCGGCATGCATAAGTACATGGGTTCAGACCCTAGCACCACGTACACAACTAAGTGTCAGAGCAAGAAAAACCATTTGATTTAACTCAACAAAAATTGATTCTGTCTCCTTTTCTCTCTCTCACTGTCCTTCTGTCTTTAAGAAAAAAAAAACACAAATAGCACATTGAACAGCTATCATTATATCGCACTCACTGTGTGTGGAGCACTGTTACCAACATTTGCATGTGTTTACTCATTTAGATATATTTACCCATTTTGTGGATAAGGAACTTCAAAGCACAGGAAGGTTAAGTGACTTGTCACAGTATATAGCTACTAATGGTAGAGCCAGGGTGTGAACCCATAGTTCTAACCAAGCTGTTGCCATTTTAAAAGACTATTGCAGGCTACGCACTGTCTAGACACTGGTTACAGCAATAAACTAAATAGAGTCCCTTTGCTTTACAAATACAATAACCAAATACAATGGAAAAACCTCAACAGATCCAAGTTTAGATAAAAGAGCAGTAAAAGACATTGAGGGAATAAATGGGGCAATCTGGATGTGAACTGGGAATTTATTACATTCAAGAATTATTATTTATTTTATTAGGTGTGATAATGGTATTGTGAGTAGAAGAGAAAATAGTTCAGTTTTAAAGATGCATGTTAAAAGCATTAAGAAATGAAATGTCATTAGGTCTGTATTTTAAAACACTTCAATAAAAATAGATGGAGCAAAAATGGTAAAGGTTAAGAATTGTTAAATCTAAGTGATGGAGAAGTAGTTATTCATGTGCTATTTTTGGTGTTAGTCTGCTCAGGATGCTATAATAAAATACCATAGACTGGATGGTTTATAAATAATAGAAACTCATTTCTCATAGTGGTTGGGAGGTCCAAGAACAAGACATCGGTAGTCACCAGTCTGGAAAGGGCTTAATCACTTCCTGATTCATAGATCGCAGTTTTCTCGCTGTATCTGGACATAGAGGGAGGGCAGAGAGCTCTCTGGGGCATCTCATAAGAGTACTAATCCTATTCACCGGAGCTCCATACTCATAACCTAAGCACCTCCTAAAGTCCCCATCCCCAATTACCATCCCAGTAGGCATTAGGATTCAATATGCGAATTTGGGGGAAGCAAATGATGAGTCCATAGAAGATTTTCTTTTCTTTTTTGAGACAGGGTCTTACCCTGTTGCTCAGGCTGGCTTCAAACTCTTGGGCTCAAGTGATCCTCCTGCCTCAACCTCCCAAGTAACTGGGACTGCAGGTGGTACCACTGTGCTTGGTTAGAAGCACAAAGGTTTTTTAAAAGCCATAGGAAAGGGGAAAAAAATAGGTTTTTAAAAGGTCATTGCTCTGGGCTTGGAGATGTAGTTCAGTGGTAGAGCACTTGCCTGGCATATACAAGGCCCTGGGTTCAGTTCCCAGCAACACACATGCAGAGTCATTGTTCTCATGGAACTTACATTCTGTTGAGAGCACAAAACCTGCAGTGCTTGACTTTGTATAGGCATTCTCTTCCCTCATCCTAGTCTGTAAAATCCAGCTTGCCATCTTCTTAGCATAATTGCTTACCCTGATATCAGTGAGGTATAACTCACATTGAAAAAATTCCAGAAGGAACTCTTGCCTGCTCTGACTTTTTCTATCTTTTATCTCTCACCCTGTTATTTTGCATAATGTCAAAAATCTTCAAAACTTAGTTATGATAAATTTTGAAAATAACTTTCTTGATTAGATCCAAATTTACAAAATTAGAGATTCTTCCTGTTTTAGGCATAAAGGCTGCTTACCGCAGGGCCATGCTACGGCACTGTATGTATTTATGATGTTTGATTTTTAAGGCGTTTATTTTAAGGAATTAATAAAGGGAATGATTTTCAAGTAATGAGAGGGGTTTACTTTCTCAGGTCCACAAACATGTCAAACGTATCATGCTTCTGCCTAAGTCCTTTAGATTTAAATTGTTCAAGAATTTCTCTTTTGAAATTGCCTCAGATTTACCTTGCCAGACACAAGAAAATCAGATACTCTCTTGGCCTATGGACTTTTCCTCCCCTTCCTTCCTCCTCCTAATCTGCTGTTGTTGTTATCTCTAACCCTTTCCTTGACCACTATGAGTACGTGTGCCTATGGCCCAAGATGCCCAAAGGAGACTTGGACTGGTGTGGATACTAGGTTGAATTAGGTGACTGTTAAAGTCCCTTCAAATTCCGAGGTTATAGAATTAGCTAAATAACAGTAAAATCCAAAGTTGATCATTTTACCACATGCCAGGTATTGTGCTATTTGGAAAACTATGCGATTATTCCAGTTTTGGGGGCCTGTTTTTTGGAATGCTGTTAGGGCCTGTATCACTTTCTTTGGAATAGCTTCACCCTTTTGCTTTTGCCAAAAATCATCCTGAGTTATATTTGGCAAGTGATGTAGGTGTCCAAGCTGAGTAATAGGTATGACTTAGAAAGAGACAATAGTGACACACACATTGTGTTCCATCCCTGCACGTAGGCTTGGCCTGAATAACAACCACAAATCTGTTTTCTGCATTGTTTCCCTGTGTGAATTCTACTGATACGGTGAGAGAGCTCTTCCTGTGTAGAACATCGCTTGCCTTGTAGAAAGTTTAGCATCCCTGGCCCACCAAGGCCGACAGCCCTCCCAAAGCTCAGTGATAACCCACACATGTCTGTATGTTCAGTTCCATGCGATGAGCACCTCAGCGTACCAAAGCTCGACAAAGGAAGTGGCACATTGTTTACACTCAGAATTTGTTGAATAATCTGAACCGATGTCTCATAAACTGCCGGTGAAAGCAGTTACAAAAGAAAATCTCCAAGAAGGCTTTCAACACTGAAATTACCAGATAAAATATAAAACCTCTAATGATGCTTACTATATTTCTTCAAACAAACATGCATTCATGCTTTAACATTTCTGAAGTCAGCCTTTCTTATATTTTTTTAAAATCTATTTTATTTAGTTTTCCACTTGTTTTTTTAGTTATTCCAACACTTCGTTGTGTATGTGGTTCAGGGGTTTGAACCTGTGTCCTCGCACATGTCAGACAAGCACTCTACCTCTGAGCCACCACTCCAGACCTCAGCCTTTCTTTCTTTCTTTCTTTCTTTCTTTCTTTCAGAGAGAGGTACATTAAGAGAGAGAAAGACAGAATCAATTTTATTTAGTTTTTCATGTGGCTTTTGTTGCTTAGACACTTGGTTGTGTATGTGGTACTGGGGTTTGAACCCGTGTCTGTGCACACGCCAGACAAGCGCCATAACCTCTGAGCCACCTCTTCAGCCCCAACCTTATACTCAAAACTTGCCAGTCACTGCTTACAGGAGAAAGCTGTGATACAATTGTGCAGCTCAGAGTCTGGCCACATGTAAATCTATTCATGTGATCGTTGTGATAATTGTTTTGTGCCCCAGAAGTACTGCAGGTGCTTAACTTTTAACTAGAATTTCTGGGTTTTGCTTAAAATGTCTTTTAAAAGATTACATTTTGGTACAGCATTAGGGAAAAAAGTTATTATCGAAGCAGAAACTGTCACAAACCAGCATAGCAAATCTCACAGAACAGACAGGTTTTCAAAGCTATGCAGAGTGGGGCCACAAACTCAGACAACCATCAGGGATATAACAGTTCTCTGATATAAGCCTTCCACTGAGTTTAAGAAAAGATATTTAACTTTCAGGGATGGGTATCAGTAAAGGAAAATATGAAATTATGAAGTCAACAAATAAGACAATGAAAAGAAGCTGCAGTATTTTTTCATTATACCTCAAAATTGTATAACAAATCAATGAGGCAAAAGGATTAAACTTCAAAAATCAGAGATATAAAAAAGTTTGCATGATGATGCTACATCTAATATTAAATGACCAAAAGTGAATTGGAAGAATCTTTAATTCTGTGAAAAAAAAGACTTAGACTCAAACTGTGATATGAGAGCATGTGTGATATATATTATTGTTGGTTTGAAAACTGCATTTAATGCATTTTAAACCTGAAAAACCTCTTAGTTGGTTTTGACTCATGATTTATAGTATCTTAAAATCCAATAAAAACCAGAGATTGCAAATGCAACATCTTAATCATTTTCACTTGGTGCTTTCTTTGAGGGAGCTCATCTTCTCCAGCTTGAACCACCCCTTAAATGTCAATCACAGCAAATCCAGAGATCATTCTCTGAAATTTCTTCTGAGCTCCAATCTATACATGGGTATGCCTAGCTGCCTACTGGGCATTCTGTTTTGGAGGCTCTATAAGTATCTTATACTCAATATAAAAATGAAATTAATCTCATTCCCATTTCAACCATCCCCCAACATAAACTACTCCTTCTCTTACATCTCTCATCTTAATATCTTAATGAATAGTGTCACCAGCACTCAGTCCCCCAACTGGATCACTGAGTTATCATTGATAACATTGAGAGCAAGGAGCAGGCTCTCTTTTATCCCAAATTAATCACCAAGTCCTCTCCATTCTACTTCTTCTTTTTTCTTTTCTTTTTAAAGAGGGACAGTGAATGACAGAGAGAGAGAAATAATTTTTATTTAGTTTTTCATGTGGCTTTTGTTGCTCCGTGTACTCGCGCATGGCAGGCAAGCACCGTAACCGCCGAGCCACTACTCTAGCCCCACCATTCTACTTCTAATCACAGTAGGACTCCTTTCCGTCTCCAGGGGCCCATGAAACCACCTGTTTATTTGTTAGCGTCACTCAAAATATTCTCAAAGATAAGTCCTCTAGTGCTTAGGACAGTGCCTAATGCCCACTAGACAATTAATTTGTTGAATAACTGAGTGACTTAATAAATGAGTAAATGTTTTCATAGGCTGCAGAAAGTTGGTCTACCCCCGAAGTAATTATCAATAGCATTCTCTTTTTTTGTTGTTAAAAATTCCTGGTATGGACGGTAAGGTATATGGCCACTTTGCTCACGTATGTCTTTTGGAAATTATTGGTTATAAAAACTGATACGCATTGTGCTGGATATTTTCCATTTGTCATTCAGGAACATGGGCAGGAGATCAGAAGGAAAAGGGAGCTTGAGGTTGGGGTATTTATTCTTCTGGTTCCCTCACCCTGAGATCACCACACGTGGAGTGCCACTCTACATGCCGTGTCCCTTAAAGATCACAGTTGCTATCAGGCCATACTCTCTCCAAGCTCTCCCCCATCTTATAACTGGTAACCGTAACCACTTGATTCACTTTGTGTTCCATAGGAAACACTCTGAAATGGGGATTTGCAGAGGTTTACTGGGGGAGCATTCTCAGAATCAACATCCATGAGAATTGAGGGACATAAGACCTGTGAGAGAAGTTGGATTGTGTTAGTCACAAGGTCCTCAGAGCTGATCCAATGGGGGGTTCTGGAGCTGAGTTAGCCCTTACTTTCGTTCTACATTGAGACAATAGGGCTAGACTTTGTACCCTGCATCATCCAGTCATTTTTACTCTAGGAAGAAGGGTAACTTTGGGCCTTGCAGCTCCCTTTGAGATAACCCTGGGAGAATATCAACTGTGATCTATCAGTAGTTAGCATTCTGGGCTGTTGCAAGAATGAGTGATTCAGTCTTAAGGAGAATGGAGGTGGACCTATGCATACTACAGCATCCACTACACCAGTTCCCTGCTATCGCTAGTCCAAAGCATTCTGCATTGTCTCTTATTTCTCACCATCCTCTTTTCTTGCTGGGAGATAGTACTTTATCTTCTGCACAGCTAAAGAATTAGTCGAGTGGGGCTGGAACGGTATCTCAGCGGTTACAGTGCTTGCCCGGCAATACGCGAGTACATGGGTTCAAACCTCAGCACCACGTACACAACTAAGTGTCTGAACAACGAAAGCCATGTGAAAAACCAAATAAAGTTGATTCTGTCTTTCTCTCTCTCTCTGTCCCTCTCTCTTAAAAAAAAAAGAATTAGTCAAGCGTCAAGAGAGAACCTACAGACTGGGAGAAAATCTTTGCCTGCTACACATCAAACAGAGGGCTAATATCCAGAACATAAAAAGAATTAAAAAAACTGAACACCAAAACCACTACTAATCCAATTAATAAATGGACTAGGGAGCTAAATAGAAATTTCTCAATGGAGGAAGTTCAAAAAGCCCATAAATATATGAGAAAATGCTCTCAATCACTAGCAATCAGAGAAATGCAAATCAAACCTTCACTGAGATTCCACCTCTCTCCTGTCAGAGTGGCAAAAATGAGGAATATGAATAATGACAGATGCTGGAGGGATTTTGGGAAAAGAGAAACACTTTCACACTGTTGGTGGGACTGCAAGCTTGTACAGCCACTCTGGAAAGCAGTGTGGAGACTCCTCAAAAAACTAGGGCTAGAACTACCTTATGATCCAGCTATCCCACTCCTGGGTATTTTCCCAAAAGAGCTAGAATCGGCATAGTACAGATATGCAGCTTCATCAATGTTTATAGCACCCCAATTTACTATAGCTAAACTGTGGAACCAACCCAGATGCCCCTACTAGACTAATGGATTTAAAAACTGTGGTACTTATATACAATGGAATTCTACTCTGTTATTAGAGAGAACAGTATCATGGCATTTGCAGCCAAATGGATGGAGATGGAAAAAAATTATGCTGAGTGAAATATCCCAAACTCAGAGACTCAAGGGCTGAATGTATTCTCTCTTATGTGGAAGCTAGAATACAATCAGAAACAGACTAAAAATTGGCTAAGCTAATAACCACTTCAATATGGGTGAATTTTTACACAAGCAGGGGGAACCTTGCCTATGACACTGGGGAATGAAGGGAGGGGGACAGGGAGGGAAGATGGGAATAGTAGGGAGTCGGGGGGTTATTAACCCAGTGTGGAAACCTTCAACTTCCAGGAAAAGCCCAACTCACACTGGGGTAAAGTAGGGGAAACAGGACGGATGGGGAGCAAAGAGGGGAGATCATGAACTGGCACCAACCTTGGCTTGCTCTGTCATTATGCATGTGTTCATGAATGTGTGGCAAAAATTCCCTCTTATGTGTAAGACTATGTTGAATGAATTTAAAAAAAGTACTTTTATGAAATTCTCCTCTATTTACCTATTTTGAACAATCTATTTCCAGTTCCAAACCCTTAACACCCAATGCAATGGTCCAGTCTTAATTATTTATGCGAATACCTAATTTCGCCTAACTTGTGTGGTTTCATGAAATAATAAGCCCAAATAGAAACAGAACCTCTTATATTTCCTACTTTAGTGAATAATGCCAACACACCAGTTGCTTGAACCAAAACCTTAGCATTTTCCTTGGCATCTCTCTCTCCTTTTTCCTCAAATATTTTAGATTCTACCCCCAGAATCTCTAGCAGAACTTAAAGTTTCCATCTCTTCAACACAACACTTGCTTAGACCACCATTTCTTGCTCAGATTATTGCAACTCTCTCCAAATTAGTTTTGATCCTTCCATTACTTGCATCACATTATAGCCAAAGTGATATTTTTAAAAACAAATATAATTATGTCATTTGCCTGCCAAAAACCTTTAATTATCTCTATTATCCTTAACTTTACATGAGCTCAAACACTTTAACCAAGCTCATAAGGGCCTCTTTTTTCCCATTTGACTAGATCTTCTAGTTCTCCTCTCTTCTTATATACACTGTTCTTTCAGATTGGACTACTTTCAATTCTCTTAATGTTTCATGTTCTTTCATCCCCAACCTTCTATGTGTGTAGACTCTTCTACTTAGGAACTCACTCCCACAGTTGTCATTCAACATTCCCACCTTAATTCTGACTAACTCCGGTTGACTCTCTAGATATTACTTAGAGGTCACTTTCTTTGACATCCATTCCTCATGAGTTTGAGGTGGTGTCCTTCTATAGGTTCCAACAGGATCCTATATTTTCCTCATTTTTCTCTCTACCATTTTATCATTGGCTGCCTATTTACCTCTTCCACTGTCATTATCACTATGAAAACAGGAACAATGTTGTGTCCCAGTGTTTGCCAGTGTGCCACACACATAGAAGGGTATCACTATACACTTGGTAAATGAATAAATTGATACAGTACCAGCCTCTGCTTCTCAAATCAGGGTCCCATTGGGTTATGTGTGGTAGAGTGGCAGTAACAATAAATATGACATATATTCTTGGGGTCATGAATTTTATCTAGATATTTTGGGATAAAGTTCATTACTTCTATATGGAAACAAAACAATATATAATGAACTGGAGTGAAAAATTTGTTTGCTTATTTGTTGTTGTTGTTGTTGTTTGAATGAGGGTCTCACTATGTTTCCCAGGCTGGCTTCAAATCTGGGCTCAAGTGATCTTGCTGCCCGGCCTTGGAGTGCACGATTGTTATACATTTATATGACAAAGGATGAGAAGGCAAAGATATTGCCCACCTGCTCTGGGTTCTTCACACTCAACCCTGGAACCCAGAGTGTCACACTTTCCCTCTTCTCTTGTCAGGGATATTCAATAGAAAATATTCAGAAATATGTCACTGTGTTTTATATTTTATCTCAAAGTTCTTTGATTTTTGAAATAGCATACATTTAATGCAAATAATTACATGAACATGGCTTCATGTATAGCATTGTGATCAAAAGATGATTTTTATTTTTAACAATTTAAAACATAATGCTTCAGTAAAAATAAATACATTCACAACCAACATAAACATCTGCATGTGTTGGTATTAAAGATATCATTATAAATGAAAGACGTGTGAAGAATACAAGCCAGCATTAACACTGGCTGCCTCAGGGGACTGGGAGTTTGGTAAAAGATTGGGGCAAATAGTTTTGTCTTTATGTTTTTATATTATGTTTTTCACTTATTGTCATAGTAAGTATATATTTTGCTAAATTACTGTAAAAGCAAATATGACTAATAAACTTGAAGGAAAATCAAATAATGAGTATTTTTTTTAAAGAGAGAAGGACAGTGAGAGAGAGAGAGAGAGACAGAGAGAATCAATTTTTTTTTTTGTATTGAGTTTTTCACATGGCTTTCATTGCTCTGACACTTAGTTGTGTTCGTGGGTTGCTGGGGTTTGAACCCATGTACTTGCGCATGCCAGGCAAGCGCCATAACCAACAAGCCACCGCTCCAGCCCCAAATAATGAGTATTTTAATAACCAAAAAAATCAGACTGTAGATTTTATGCACACATTCATCTGAAAATCCTGAAAACAAACTTTTTATTCCAATTTTACTTACTCATATTTCTTTTTTTGCTACTTACTAATATTTCAACACTGATTCTAGTTTTTTAAAAGAAAAACTTTCAGAAAGTGAAAGAGCAATGTAAACTTTCTTTTTCTTTAATTATAAAGGTTTCCGAGTGTGCTTTTTCAACGTTAAAAGAAGCTTAATAAACAATTATTACGATTCTTAATTACAATTGAGCAAATCTTAATTGTTCATCATGTAAGCTTTTGGTGTGAATTGAAATTCCAAAAACAGCTATCTACTTTTGGGCAAAGACAATTTAAAGAAGCAACTGGGGTTTGCCTAGTTTAGAAGGTTGAAAGTGAGCAATTAAAGGTGGTAATATCTCAGTTGGATTTCACAACTACTTAATAATCTGAGCTTTTATGTTGGTGTAGTGGGCTTGTGTAACAGCTGGCAAAGCAGCACTGTTTGTCCCTGACTTTACAATCCAAAATTAGAGCTATCTTTTGTGTCAGCCAGCATGCATTTCTAAGCAGATGTCATCAATATGAGGATAAAAACGACAATAGAGATCCAGGCCCTGGGAGGTAAAAGGTCAGGGTGGAGGGCAGTCCCCGAGCCTTTCTAGATGAAGCTCCCCCATGCTCACAGCATTCAGAGAACAGGAGTTACTCTCATCAGGATGGGTATTTCCTTACCCTGATTATCATTTGCCTGTATTCAAAACTCTTTGTGGAAAATAAATACCAGGCCAAAGTTCTTTTTTTTTTCTGCAACAATTATACCATTTCTTTATTCTACAGTGGTCCTAATTTCAGATATTTTATTTCATTGTTCTTATAAACCAGACACCTCCAATCTATGGTTTTGTGTACCAATTGTGGCCCTCTGAGATTCTTAGCAAAAAAAAAAAAAAAAAAAAAAAAAAAATTAATGGAAGCAGCTACTTAATAGGAAGATGAGAAGTGTAAGCTTCCTTTATCGCAGCATTTTATCCTATTTTCAACAGAGCCTTTATGAGTATCTGGTATTTTCTTATTGGTCGCCTATCTTTCTCCTCTGGAACATAAGCTCTGTGAGAGCAGAGACTTGATCTGTCTTGTTCAGCATTCCTCTAACAATCCTCCACAGATAGTGGCCAGACAGACCTCATGTGACAGGTACAATGACAGGTAGGTAGGAAGAGGCTGCTCTGTAAGTGCAGAGGAGCCTCTACTGACATTTACTTGGGGACAAGCATCCCCACAGGAGTCACTGTGATTGTTTCATTTATTCATTCAATAAAACATTTATTGAGAATCCCCTGGCATAGTACAGTAAAGAACAAATTGACATAGATCCTATCTTCAGTAAGCTTATAATATAATGGGATGACAGACATCTTTAAAAAATCATTTGACTCACTAATGATAACCTGTGCAAAATGTGATGGAGGGGAAAATATAGGATAATACAAGCAATTATAGAAAGGGTACCATATAATGGGTACACAGCTCTGTGAATGTAATAAAATCTACTGAATCAAACACTTTAAAAGGGTGAATTTTAGGTAGGTAAATTTTATCTCCATAACGCTACTATTAAGAGTATCATAAGAGCCCAGCTTTAGATCCCTACATTTCTAGGTTCATAATCCTGGGTCAGACCCTTACTAGCTGTGTTCTCTTGGAAAATTGATCTAATATCTTGTACCTTGGTCTCTTCACAATAAAATGAAGATAATAATGACATCTCCTAGAATTGTGCTGAAGGTTAAGCAAGTTGGCATTTTCAAAGCAATGATAAGAGTTCCTGGTAACTCAAAGAGGTGAGGAGAGTCAGGGAATGCTGTGGACTAAATATTTATGTTCACCCTAAATCTCATATGTTGAAATTTGAGGCCTCAATGTGATGGTGTTAGGAGGCATGACCTTTGGAAGGAGATTAAGTTGTAAGAGTGGAGCCTCCATGAACAGGATCAGTGCCCTTTTGAAAACATGTAAAAACACTCACATTCTCTGTCTCTGTCTCTGTCTCTCTCTCAACGTACTCCATGAAAATACAAGAAGAAGAAGGTTGTCTGTAAGTCAGGAAGTGCCCTCACCAGACATTAGATTTGTCAGCATCTTGATCTTGGACTTGTGGGCCCTAGATTTGTGTTATCTAAGCCACCTAACCTGTGGTATTCTACTTAGTCTGAACTAAGGCAGGGAGAGATCAGAAATAAAATAGAGAAAACAACCAATGGAGGTAAAATCAGAAACCTCTTGAGCTCATTTTTTTGCCACTTAGAAACATTACTTCTAGGTTTCTGCTAGAAAAATTTAAAGGTATTATATTTTTATTTATTTATTTTGCTTTCAGAAGAAAGTTCTTGTAGAAACTGTATCATAAACATATCTGAAACAATAAATACATGAAATTGTAGTGAGATATAATTCATATGCCATAAAGTTCATCATTTAAAAACATGTAATTCAGTGATATTTACTATATTCACAGAGTTGTGTAACCATCACCACTGCATAATTTAAGAACTTTTTCATCTTCCTGTCAAAAAACTTCATATCCATCAAAAGTTACTCCTGGTCTCCCCTCCACCAAGCCCTGGGAATCAATAATCTGCTTTCCATTTCTGTGGAGTTCCTACCTTTGCTCTTGGAAAGACACGTGTAAATGACTTTTGCTGTTTTTGAGGTTGCCAAAGTTTACTATCAGCCAAGGGGAAAACAAATGATTTCTGGTCAATTAAAGTTGGAAACAACCTAAATAAAAAGAAATATAATTTAAAATCAAATTTGCTATCTTAAAAGCTTCTCAAATTGTTATTTTAAAACAGTGCTTCCTAGTAAAGATTACATTTAAAAGGAAATATTCTATTGGTGATTACAATAAATTAGACCAATCTTTAGCATTTTTGCCACTATAAAACTGCAGTTGTTTTATTAAGCATAAGAACTCCCAAGTCTTACAAAGACCTTCATAGCATGAATAAAAAGCTCCGCCTCTGGCTGAATTTATATGATTAACAATTGACAAGACTTATTACATTACAAAACATTTTTGGTAGAGGAAAAATACATAATGCTCTAGACTTTATTTAATAAAATTGAATTACAAGATATCCAATGTTAAATATATTAAAAATGGTAGCCCCTAAACAACTAATACTTACATTCTTTATATATCTGCTATTTATATAATTGCAGAGATTTAAAGATCAAACATGGTTTAAAAATTTCCTTAGTAAGCAATGGACAGTTCCATGGGAGAACAATGTAAAAACAAAATAAAACTGTAAAACTGAGTATATGAATGTCATATTATATCTAAACATTTTTAATTTAAAAGAATTTTTTATTTCTTTTTTCAAACTATGGAAAAACAAAGACAAGAACAAAATCTTGCAAGAAACCACAAAGAAAAAAAAGAATAATAATTGAGATTTCTTTTTACAAATCATGCATGCAAGCAAAAAAACAGTGAGTCAAAATCTTCAAAACATGGAAAGAAAACTTTCAAACCCCGAATTCTATGTCCAGCAAAAGTATCCTCTGAAAGTGAAAAGCAAATAAAGACATTATGTGACAAAAGCTAAAGAAACTGTTTTCAGAGATCTGTTTTGCAAGACATATTAAAAGAAATTATTTAGAAAGAAAATGATGTGGTGCGACATAGTCTAGATGAGGCAAAAAGAAGATTCAGGGAACTTGCTGCCCTATTTCTTGCATCCAGAGTTCCCTAGTTGGTCTAGTTCCTCACCACATTTCAAGTTCTTCTCGACATTTTAGTTGGACTTAGCAGGAAGTATAGGAGGAAGAATATCTGACACCATCTTTCCAGAAATGAAGGTTTCTTGGTGTATTTCTTGAACCCTTTTACTCCCGTGGATTATATGTTTAGAATAGAATTTAGATATTGAGAATTGATTTGAGATGGAATTCCATGTACTACTTCCCCCTTCCAACATATACTGTGGTAAATATTCCATGTCACTAAAGTTTCTTCCTCCGTACCTGTTTTGTTTTTTGTCTTTTTTTTTATTGAGAGATTTATTATTGAACAACCATACAAGTTTTTAACAAAATAATATAAAATGTGTATAGATTCTGGATATTAGAATTACCCCCAGGAGTGCCCCCCCAATTACCCACCCTTATCCCTCCCTTCCCCTTCCCACAGTATCTCTAAAAAAGTATTATGTTGTATAACATTACAACTTATCTGGATTTAACACATGATAATAGACCAACTTTCTCACTGGCCAGGGTCTAGATCCAGCCTCCACAGAGGAGTGGAGACATTCGACCCTTGGTTCTCTGGGTTAAGCTGATTTTACTCAGCATAATTTCTTCCATAGCCATCCATTTACCTTCAAAGGCTCCTCCGTACCAGTTTTAATTGCTAATAACACACATACAGATGTGTTATAATGGATTTAATTGTTATTTTAATAGTGACATTTACGATTTTTCCAAATTTATTACTATCATGTATATCACTAAAAAAAACATACACAGGATTCATTTGTATCTGTTCTTATTTCCTAGGATAATTCCTAGAGCTACAATTACTAAATTAAAAAATAACTTTTAAGATCTTTTCTCTGAGGTTAAAAATTGCTTTTAAGAACTCTGTGCAAGGGGCTGGAGCAGTGGCTCAGAGGTTATAGCACTTGCCTGGCATATGCAAGGACACGGGTTCAAACCCCAGCACCACGTATACAATGAAGTGTCGGAGCAACAAAAGTCACATGAAAAACTGAATAAAATTGATTCTCTCTCTCTCTCTGTCCCTCTCTCTTAAAAAGAAGAAGAAGAAGAAGAACAACAACAACAACAATAACAACAACAACAACTCTGTGCTACGGCTGGAGCTATGGCTCAGTGGTTTGAGTGCTTGCCTGGCATGCATGAGAACCTGGGTTCAAACTCCTGCACCACAAACACGACTAAGTGTTGGAGAGGCAAAGACCAGATTGAAAAAAATTTTTTTTGATTCTCTCTTTCCCCTCTCTCTCACTCTCCCTCTTTCTTAAACAAACAAACAAACAAACAAAACCCCAAAACCCTGTGCTATACTATTTCACCAGTAGTACAAAAGTATACCCATCTACCCACCTCACCATGCTCTCATCAGCACTGAATGTTATAGCAGGTTAAGTTATCTGTTTTGCTTATTTGTAAAGAAAAAATGTAGTATATTGTTTAACCAGAATTTCTCAGTTTACCAGTAAGAGTAACAATTTTCTGTTTCATGTGTATTTTATCAGTTATAAGTGACTGCTTTTCATATATTACCAGTTAATGTTTTTCATACATTTGCTGATTATTTGCATTCCTGTCTCTTTGAGTTCTGATACCCTTTTGCCTATGTCAAATTTTTTTGTGTTTGTTTGTTTGTTGGCTTATTTTTGGCTAGAGTTCTTTGTATTTAAGAATACAGTATTAGCAATTTTTGTGCCATATCTGTTGCAAATGTTTTTTCTCCAGTTTATTTTTAAATTTTATGATACCATCTAAAAATTATTGCTTAAAAAATTTCAAAACCACAGAAAAAGTGAAAAAAAAAAACCAAAACAAAACAGTTAGCATCCAAATGCTCATGTGGCACAGCAAGTGCTAATATCTTGTTACCCTGTTGATACTCTCCCCCCCCCACCCCCCGTGTGTGTGTGTGTATGTGTGAGACTGGCAAGTAGTAAAGCAATATTCTATATTACTGGGATCTGTGTACTGCACTAGAACAACCCAGTATAAACTGGATCCTAGGTGCTTCAATAATCAAGTGAAAACATACCTTCCAATGTACATTCACCATTTAACAGAAGCCCCTTCTTTTCTTGTCACTGTTTCTCACCACTATTTATTTGCTTTGTTCTTCTTTATTTTTCCCTCTCAAATACTAGCACCACAGAGTATAAAGTGACGATTTCACGCAGCTCTGATAGTGCTGGTACAGAAGGCAGTCACCCTCCCAGTGTCACTAAGCAGAGCATGGTCATTAAGAACAGTGCCAGCAGATATCACCAGCAATAAAATCTGGGAAAGCCAGCAATGATAAGAGGAAAAGCCACCTCTGACACAGAAGAAGAATCACTGCCAAAGTGGGGATAATAGTGAAACCTATTTTGAAAACAATACAAAACACTTTGAGCCCCTTGGAGAAAATATGCTACTTTTGATAAGGTCTTCATCATTGTTTTAAGAACTTCTGCTAGGAAATCTTGCATTTACTGACAACAACTATCATCACTTTGTGTATCTCCAGTTTTCTTCTCTAGTAGACAAAACTGTGAGATTTTCCCCTGGAGCAATACTTTCTAAAAAGGAAAAACAATTTTTGTGAAAAGTAGGATTCAAGGTTTTCAGGCAGTAAGAGGAGAGGACTAGATTCCAGATGTTTGATCTGGACTTGAGTCAGGGCCTTGCCTTCGACCACCTGTGTTACCTGGGACTTGTTTACTGAAACCTCAGTTTCTGCATCAGGTACTAAATTTCCCACAATCTAAACAAAGTACTTTGCACACTGTCAAGTGTTGTGAAAATAACGATAAAGGTCACAGTAACGATGATGAGGATAACAATTTGTACATCTGTTCTAATTCTTTTTTTTTTTTTAAGAGAGACAGAGAGAATCAATTATATTTATTTTTCATCTGGTTTTTGTTTCTCCAATACTTAGTGGTGTATGTGGTGCTGGGGTTCAAACTCTGGTCCTTGCTCATGATAGGCATGAGCTCTACCACTGAGCCACTGCTCCACCCAGCCCTGTAATTCATTTTCATAGGTGTTCCCAGGAATAGTAGACATTTGGAATGAAATTTTCCAATTTCTTTGATGTCCATAGACAGAATGAAGCATCACATTGGAGCAATGTTGATTTTTAGTTACTCATGGGAACTGTGCTCCATTGTCACAAGAGCAACAGAGATCAACAGTCCTTATGTGTCTCCCTTTCCTTGGGATATTTGTCCTTATAGTTTGAATAGACATTGACAGCTCCTGCCAGTCTGACTTGTAGGTCCTAGTCCTCATTCAATCCCAGGGTAAGAGGCTTACTCTCGCTTGTTATAGCAATAGGGAAGCAGAATTTTCAAGACCAGGCTCTTGATCACACACAGGCAGACCTTCTACTGACCAAAAGAATATTGATTGCAAACTGAGTTGGTAAAAAAAAACTTCTAATGTTTTCTTCTTCAAAAACCCCTTTTATAACTTTCCCTATAGCTTCCTCATTTTCATGGAATATCAACCTATTTGCAAGTCATAGTTTTTAATCTATCTGCAAGTCATAGTCCCAAATGTAAAAATCAAGGATATAAATAACCAAAACCTAAAGCATTTTATCATTTTCCCATGCATTTCCTGAACATTTTATCTCATTCTTTAGCTCAAGAGCATACTTTTGAAGTTTTAATTAGAGTGATAATGATTTCTTCCAAAAACTTTAAAATCCTTGAAAACACAATTATACTATCATTTACGTGACAAATTTAGAATCAGAAGATTAGGCTTTATTAGAGTTCCTACAGATTTCTTAGCTATGCGATCCTGTGAAATTTATTCAATCTTAGTTTCTTCATCTATAAAATGGGGGTCATTACAATGCTTACTTCACAATGTGATTTTAAGGATGATTTGAGACAATGTAAGTGAAAGTGCTTTATAAAGTTTAACATGTTAGATAAATATATATTTGTCTATCTGACTTTGAATCTCATTGTTTCCAAGCCTTTTTCAAAGTCAGTATGTCACCTTATCTATTTCCTTGATATTAGCTCCTTATCTCAGCCTACTGGGATTTAAAACTTAATGAAGCTGAATACTTCTTGCTTCATCTTCCCCCAAACCAAGCCCAGTCTGCATTAGGAAGTTCTAAAAAAACTTGGCTCTCTCCTTCCCAAGCAGATTTCCACTAGTTCTCTCTCTCTCTCTCTTTTTTTTCAAGAGAGAGGGACAGAAAGAGAGAGAGAGAAACTTTTATTTAGTTTTTCACATGGCTTTCTTTGCTCGGAGACTTTGTTGTGTACATGGTGCTGGGGTTCAAACCCCCATGCTCGCACATGCTGGAAAAGCGCCACTCCAGCACATTAGCTCTCATTTTGGATCAATGACTGCTCCACCTTCTCCGTGCCCCAGACTCCAAATCTTGGAGTCATTCTTGTGTCTCATTCTATTTTTGTACAAGCTCATGTTAAGATTCTTTCAAATGTCACAAATCAACCTCTTCTTTTCCTCCCTTTTGTTATCATTTCTGTCCTGGTTTATGTATCCCAGATTAAACTTTTGAGTTATAAGGACAAAGTCTATGGCTAATTCACATGTCCCTGATATCTAACGTCAGGCTTAGTATATAGCAACTGTTCAATAAATGTTTGTTAAGTAAGTGAATTATAAATAAACCATGAAATAAATGTGTGGGTAACAGTGGTGATCTATCTACTGGTTGTCTGTCTCTAGGCTATTATTTCCCACCACACTCTACGGCATTTCCAGATTAATCTTTATAAAATATCACTTTCACCTTGTCAACAATTTGATACAAAAATCTTGATTGACTTCTGGGCACATGGCATATACCTGTAATCCCAGCAGCTCAGGAGGTTGAGGTAGCAGGATCACAAGTTTAAAGCCAGCCTCAGCAACTTAGTGAGGCCTTAAGTGACTTAGCAAGACCCTGTCTCAAAACAAAAAATAAAAACAGGATGGAGATGTGACTCAGTGGTTAAGTGTCCCTGTGTTCACCCAAGTACCAAAAACCAAGCAAAGCAAAACAAAACTAACCTTGAATGGCTTCCTACTAAGAAAATGAATTTGTGCTTTTTTCATGTCCAGTCTGTCTCCCTATTTAATTTTCTTGGCATTTCAATCCTCCAAGCCTACTGGTCTTCCCAGCTGAATAGACTTCCCAAGTTTATGCTATTTCATCTTGCTCAGAAAGTGTTCCTTTTTCCTTTCTGCTTGCCTGAGCTCAAGTAGTACCTTACCCTGAAATTTTTCCAGACCACAGAAACTGATAGTGACCTCTCCATATTCTGATCTCCTACTGTACTTACATCACTTTTTAATCATGTGCCACGAAGCACTGAAATCTGCACTGAGTTTTTCCCCTATTAGATCCTTGAGGCAGCAATCTTCTTTTGAATTCCATAGAGCATCATCCATTCTGCTATCATAAAGTACAAATTCATTTAAAACCTCTTGATTTGAATTAAATACAAGATGAAAAGATGGCCTAATTCAGAATGCCAAAGAAAGGAAAAGGGGCAAGAGAGGAGAATGTGTTTTTAGAATCACTATACACCCAGAAGTTGGTGGAGATTTGAAGTCAGTGTGTTGATAATATAAAGGACTAATGATAACAGATGACATTCCTGTATCATGATGTCCACATCATTTGGATATTGCCAGGACTTTTTGATTCTCTAGGTTCCCAGCTAAGGATTGGCATTCGAGGAGAATTTTCTCCTATTTTCCATGTAGAGCACTTCATACGATCATAGACCAATAATTTGCCAGGGAGGCAGAGTTTAGTTACTTAAAATCTCTCCAGTTTTCTAAGAAACGTAAGAGTACTAAAATCACATACAGTCCATTCTTGTCTCTGTAACTGAATGCTTAAACTTTTGACTTTGGCTAATGATTCTAATATGTGCAAAGAGGATTTCAATTAGTGAAAAGAACATTAAGTATTGAGAGAACAATTTTAAAATCTTAGCTAAACCCTTTAAGCTCTATTACCTTATTTTCACATTTATAAAAATCATATTTATCAAGTCTTTGACATAGTTATTTTAAGGATCAAATATGTGATAATATAGATAAATATATTTCATGCACCATCCAGAGAAGAGATGAAAGGATAAAGTATTATCATCAAGAACAAGCATTTGTTAAGGTCTGACCATGTCCCAGACACAATGGTAAACTGGGACTACTGAAACATATGAGCCTTGGTCACTCCTCTTAAGAGCAGTGCAGAAATAACTACCAATGTAAGGTAGTTGATGGTGTATGTTGAGGAAGTTATATGGTTACTGAATGCTATGAAAATTCAGAAATGGTTTAGAGAGGTTAGGGAAAGCTTAATAGAAAAGCCAAACCAAGGGCTGGAGCAGTGGTTCAGGGGTGGCAGCACTTGCCTGGCATGTGCAAGGACCTGGGTTCAAGCCCTGTACCACATACGCAACGAAGTGTCAGAGCAATGAAAATCAGATGAAACACTAAATAAAATTGATTCTCTCTGTGTAAAAAAAAAGAAAAAGAAAAAAAAAAAGAAAGAAAAGCCAGACCAAAGCTGGATCATGAAGACAGAAGACTACAGTATCAGAATCAGATGGCTTCCTAGATGGCCCCGAATTATTCTCGTCCCCTGATGTCCATGCTTTGTGAAATCTCTTCCCCTTGAGTGTGGGCTAAACCAACTATCTCACTTCTAACAACAGAAGAGAATAAAAGTAACAGGATATCACTTCTGCTATTAGGTTACAGAAGGCCTATGAGGACTCTAGCTTCCATCTGGGACACTCTCTTTTACTTTCTGAGTCCCTCTCAAGTCACCAGCTGCCATGTTGTGGTACTATTCCAACAGCCTAAGTGACACCCACATGTGGAGGAACCCAGGCCTGCCAGTAGCCATGCGAGTGAGCTTGGAAGCAGCTCTCTTCCTGTCCCTCACCTCCTTCCCTCCCCTCTCTTACAAGTCTTCAGAGACTGTCCCCAACAACACTTAGACTGTAGACTTGTGAGAGTTCTTGAACCAGAAGTACTTAACTAAGGTGTGCCCAGATTCCTGATGACAGGAACTGTGAGGTAAGGATTTGCTGTTATAAGCTACCAAATTTGCAGTAATTTGTTACAAAGCAATATATAACTAATACCAGTGCCACCTAGGCTGTAAGAATGAAATGGTGATGAATACAGAATAGCCTTACATGACAGATGTTTGTGCCTTGTGCAAGGAGATCAGGAGAGAAACAGGGACACCAGGGAAGAGGTACCTCTACTGAGGATGATTGGTTCCTGTGGCACTGCCTTCACTGTGGTGGAGGAGGAAGACGCCTAAAAACTCTGCTCCCCACTACTGAGTGCCAAGACTTGGGCATGTCTGCAGCTTTCCGTGACTCCCTGTGTACTGTTTCTGAAACATAACTTTATTGTCTAATATTATCCACTTATGCTGGGTACAGATACAACACACAAACAAGTGTCACTGGGTTTTAAAGCTTAATACAAAAGCTTAATCTACTTTCATTCAATTGGGAGAACTAATGTAAGAAGGTCCAGGGTGAGGCAAGGCCATTTCTTTATAAATTCAATTCTAATTTTAATAAATCATCTCTTAGAATGTATTATGTAATGGATATTTCAAGCAAGCATTATTATTTTTGTTTTCCATGGTTACCAAAATCATCTTTGTAATAAAGCATATGTAACATTCTAAAAACTGTAAATAAAATATCATGTGATCTGCAGTGTACAAACTGAATTGCACTAAAATGTTTCCATTAGGAGATCAATTTTATTTATTTCTTTTTTCAAAGAGAGAGAGAGAGAGAGAGAAAGAGAGGATCAATTTTACTTATTTTTTCATCTGCCCTTTGTTTCTCTGACACTTAGTTGTGCATGTGGTGCTGGGGTTTGAACCTGGGTTCTTTTGTATGCCAGGAAAGCTCTCCAACCACTGAGCCACAGTTCAGTCTCTGCCACTAATGTCTTATGCGAAACTTTTACTGAAATTAGTAGAATGAGAATGAGCCAAGACAAATTTGCCTTTATGGTCACCTCACTTGGGAGAGAGAAGTTACTTTTTAATTTTATTTACTTTGGGCTCTAAAATGGTATTTTACTTACCATTTGGAAGCCAGAGGAGAATGTTCATTCTGATCAATAGGAGTCACTAATACATGATGGTTTACAACATCTAAATACTTCTCAATGTGAATCTGTTACAGAAAAGTCAAAGTTTAGGCCATTATGGTGGACTTAAGATCCTCAGCTAAATTACTTCATTACATTAGGTTAACGCTCTGAATCATGTAAGTAAGCCAAAAAACACAACACCTTAGTATGTAATAACAACTCAAGGCCAAATTACTTCAACTATCCCAAAAAACATTAATAAACAACTAAGACTCAAAGCCTGAGTGAGCTGTAGCACTCTTTACAAATGAAACGGCACAATAGTCAGTCAATTGCTTGACCAAGTAAATCCACGTGCTGATGCAGACATGGAGTAACGTCTTTCTTAAAGGGACTTCAAGCAAACACTGAAAAACAAAAACAAAAAATAAACAAACGCATTTGGCCTTCAGGTAACATTATTTAAAATGGCCAACCCAAAGACTCCAGCTGGGTCCAGCCCTCTCACCATCAGGTAATATAGGACAATGATGTACTCATCTGATGAGGAAAATACACCACATTTCTCACACCCTCAGGAGCCGGGCAACTAAACTGATTGATTACATAGTAGAGTGAAAGTCAGAGACACTGAAAGGCACAGGCGTAGGAGATGGCAAGGGACCTTACTTGGAGGACACACCTGTTAACTGATATACGCTGGTTTCATAAATGGACGCTATCCTGGTATGAAGGTTGGATTCTTCCCAAGCTTAGGTCTGTTTATAAGGATGAAGTCTCTTAACAATTTTATTTCTCTGTCCCCAGTTGGCATGTTTCTTTAGTTGTACACACTTGATTATAATATTACAAAAACAGGGGCTGGAGCAGTGGCTCTGTGGTTACAGCACTTGCCTGGCATGCGAAAGGATGTGGCTTCGAACCCCAGCACCAAGTACACAATGAAGTGTCAGCAACTAAAGGCACATGAAAAACTAAATAAAATTGATTCTCTCTTTCTCTGCCCCCCCTTTTCTTTTTTAAGAGAGAATTATATTTTATTTAGTTTTTCATATGGCCTTCGTTGCCCTGAGACTTAGTTGTGTACGTGGTGCTGGTGTTTGAACTCATACATGCCAGGCAAGCGCCATAACCACTCAGCCACTGCTCCAGCCCCTGTCCCTCTCTCTTTAAAAAACATAATATTGCAAAAACAAATAGCTCAAAATACTTATCTATTAGGCAGCACTCAACTCTTAATTTTAAGAATCTCAGTAAATTTGCATTGTATGAATCCTTTTTGGTCAAACATATTGTTGGATTGATAGGAATTATTTTTCAGACTCTGAGTTCTCTTTTTCATACCACATTTTGGGAGTTGCCACTGCAGAATCTTACATTTAACCTCTTTAAATTCTTTGTGGCATCTGATACGATGTAAATCAGTTAGCTAATGATAACCATTATCAAAAAAGCCAAAAGAATATGAATACAAATGGGCACCCTAAATCCCACTCTATTACAGAGTTATACAAGGCCTTCTAAAGGCTTCTTTTTCTCCTTCCAGTATTTTATTTAATATCTAAAGTTCTACTTACTTTTAACCCCATTTCAGTCCTTAGGATTGCTGTTTCAAGATTCTGAATGTCTAGAGTCTCTCCTTTCTGCTCTGATGGGAATTTTGTTAATTTGTCCTTTAATTGATGAAGATCTTCACGGACCTATACATACGAAAAAACCCCATAAAATACTGAAAGAATATTTATAGCAGTTGTTTGTCTTACAGCTCTGCAATGGGCTTGAATTGCTAGAGCCTCAGAGCTGATTTTATAGTATTTGTGGAAAAGGGCCACCTTTTATGGTTCTAGGACATTCTTTATTTTGAATATTCCTTCATTGTCCAATTTTGAAGAACAAAACTTTAATATAATTTCCGTTTTTTCTTCTCTCATTAGAAATAGGTATAAGATAAAACTGTAATTCAAGTGGCTTCTACTCTCTCAGGTGGTGAAGGTAGGTGATGATAAATTTGTGCCAGACCCCAATTGCTACAGATTGGTTGAGGTTAGGAAAACAGAACTCTTCCAGCAAAGAGAGAATCTAGGGGAAATAGTGCATTTCAAGAGTATTGTAAACCTCTTGATAGGGCTATTGATTTTCCAACCTAGCTGGCTCTCCTTACTCACTGCCCTGAAGAAGCAGTTCTGTAGGTGTTGTGGCTTTTTGTTTGATGTAGTGAGAAATGAAAATGATCCATGAAGAAAAAGCAACATATGTTATTCTTGAACATTTTCCTTCCATATGTATTTTCTTTGGAAATGATGAACATCTCTCTAACGTCAGGCACCCTCAGAATCAAATGGGCACTAGGAAATTACAAAGTGCAAGACTCTTTGCATTCATATTAGAAACTCAACTTCAGATAAATACAGATGGCACCAATTATTGTATGGGCTGCTGCCACAAGAAAAACATTTTGTTATGCAAATTTATGAACCCAACACCTGCTTTAGCAATAGTCTCACCAATAACAATCTGCGGACTGGGTTGCTAAAGGCATTTTGAAATGGTTACCTTTTCTCTGTTAGCATAACTGGACTCATACATTGAGGTAGCCTGTGTTATTGATTACTCGGGAATGTGCCATGGAGCCAAGTACTGTATTCAAAAGATCAGAACGTGCATCTTTTCACTGATGGGCATCACAGTCTGGCAGACATATCTAGTCATTTGTACGCAGCACAAATTATCATGTTAGGCCTTCAGGGCTCACAGATTGATCTGAACACACCTACTGCTTGCCTGTAGGCACTAAGGATGAAGATATACTTCCTTTGATTGTTTTGTACCAATTACTGCTTGCAAACTAAATTACCATCTATAGTTTGAAAACATTCAGAATGTACAGGCCCATTTTAGGCCCTTATTTGTTCATCGGCTCCAACTTTTAATGCATTGATCTTTTCTCCTGTAGTATTTGTAGCTGTGTGTAACTTTCTGTAATCAAGTCTGTCAACTGCTGGAGGGACTGAAACTGAACTGGATTACTGATCAGGATACCAAAGATTTTAGTTTTATTTTTCATCTGCTTTGTGTGGATAACAATGGTTTGGTTTTATTTATTTTTTTATACTGTAAATTGAACCCAGGGGTGCTTTATGACTGAGCTACATTCCCAATCCTTTCAATTTCTTTCCTAAACTTTGAGACAGGTTCTCCCTAAGTTGCTGAGACTGGCCTTGAATTTGTGATCCTCCTGCCTCAGTCTCCTGAGTCTCTGGGGTTACAGCCATGCACCACTACACATGGCTATCAACACTTCTTTATAGAGTTGTGAAATAAAATGTAATAGTCCTGGTACATAGGAAAAACTCAATGAAAACTAGCCAAACTTCACTCTCAGCTCTTAATATGTATTAGTTACATGATTTCCACATTTATTTCTGAACCCCCTAGTTTCTTTGTTAAGAAAAAAAAATTACTCCAGTCCTGTGAGTTGCTGAATGAAAAAGAGGTACTACATATTAAAATTAATCAATATAGACTTTGGTGCCAGACATATATGAACTGGAATCCTGCTTCCTCTTTTACAGAACTGAACTTGAGAAAGTTGCTTAGTCTTTTAGAGGCTTAGTGTTCTCATCTGTTAAGTAGGGATGATAGCAGCTACTTTAGAATGGTAGCAACAACGAAATGAGTGAAAGTATGTAAAGTGCTTTACACAGGCTTAGCCATGTAGTAGGGCACAAAACAAACTGATTCTCCTGAACTGAAAAGCCTAGTGAATCTCCTTGCACATAACTGGTATTCAATACATGCTTGTTGAATTACCCCCTCAATAAGAACCACCCATCTGTGTGTATAATTACCATAGAGACAAGTACTGTAGGAAATGTTATGCCAGACTTGGGTAGAAAAAGAAATGAAGTTCATCTCTGCTAAAGACAGAGTTTGGCGGAATCCTCCTCATCACTTCAAGTTATCTTGACCCTCATTCATGTTTATATTGTAGGCTCCTTGCAAATCATACAGAGGGATTGTAAGAAAGACAGTAAAAATATCAGACTGCTAAGTTATCTCTAATAGTTCTTTTCAATACTGCTGAATTTTTGAAATATAATTTCCAAAATTTATTGAAAAGCTACTTTGGGGGGCTGGAGAGGTTGCTTAGTGGTTATGGTGCTTGCCGGGCATTCATGAGGATCCAGGTTTGCACCTGTAAAAAGGTAGAAACACCCTTGATCTAAAAACAAATATATTTAATTAAGATTGAGTTGTGCTGGATGGACAGAAATACCTGAGATAAAATAATGTGGTCACAGTCAAGGTCATTGTGACTGTCTCTGGGAAGCACCCCTCCAGAGGCTCCCACAAGCTGCCGGCTTTAGATAGGAATAGTTTGGCTCCCTGCCTTGCCCTTCCTGCTAACCCACTAGGTACAACTTGAAATAGATAAACGGAAGCTTGCTGCTTGCATTTCTTGGAGAAAGACCCCTTTTGTAAGCTTATTTGTAAGCCTGCCAAAATTTTCCTTTGAAGATAGCCTGCTCGAGTCACTCAGGGCTGCTGCTTTCCCTGAACTATGCTTTGGAGCAGTGGCCTTGGTGCACCAGCCTGTTTCTTCTCTTTTCTGTTTCTTATCTTTCCCCAAAATAAACTTTTTTTTTCTTTTTCTTTTCTTTTTTTTAATCTCTGGTGGTCTCACTATGCGTTGATAACTGGACCCCACAACACACCCCAGCACCACACCCACAACTAGTGTTGGAGCAATGAATACTAGATGAAAAACTAAATAAAACTGATTCTCTCTCTCTCTCTCTCTCTCTCTTTAAAAAAACCCAAAAAACTAGTTTTGATTGCAAGACCAGGTAATCCTTGGTCAACAAACATGTTTCTCAGTTAGGTCAATCAAGCATTTATAAAGACATATTAAAATGACAACACATGTCATTTGTTTTTGTTTTAAAGACAGGGACAGAGAGAGAGAGAGAGAGAGAGAGAGAGAGAGAGAGGAGAGAGAGAGAGAGAGAATCAAAGAGAGAATCAATTTTATTTAGCTTTTCATGTGGCTTTCATTGCTCCAAAACTTTGTTGTATACTTGGTGCTGGGGTTCCAACCTGCATCCTCAGGCATCCCAGGCAAATGGCATAACTGCTGAGCCACTGCTCCAGCCACCACTGTTGTTTTTAATGAAGCAGAAAAATGAAGTTCACTAATTTAAAAAAAAAAAGATTATTTTAGAAACATGCCATAACTTACTTAAGGCAACAGGTACTAAATGTATCACTCTGGGAAAGTTACTTTACTTCCTTGTACTTTACTTTCTTTTGTAAACTGGGCTAAAAATAGAAACTGCCTAATAGAGTTATTGTTAAGACTTAATAAGATCACCAAAGCTCTCAGAATAGTCTGGCTTTCAATTAATGTTGGCTATTATTTTTAATATAATTCTGATTGTCATTATGAAAGTAAAACTTCATTCTGATTAGCTAAGGAAAGATCCAGCTAAAATTGCAGAAATGTCAATTATATATAAACTTGAAAAAAGTACTTAACAGAATACTGCCTACCAGACTCTGTGTGGAGATGTTATTTAATCATATCTCCTGAATCAAAAATGAAAACATGGATACATGATGTTACAATGGGACGGAATAGTCATAATCAGAACTATCTGGGAAAATCCAAATATTTAGGCACATTTTTTCAGAAGAAGTCACACAAAGAGTTTATGATCACATCACTGATTATTGTATTTATATATTTTCTCTAAAGTGCTTTAGACGTGTTCTCAGAATACCACTTTTACTATTAATCTGTGTCATTCTTTTGAAGAAAGGATTTTCTATATAATGTTAAATCTTAGTCTAGATCCATTCATTTTTTTTTTACAGAATCAATTTTTATTGAGTTTTTCATATGGCTTTCTTTGCTCTGACACTTAGTTGTATACTGGGTGCTGGGGTTTGAACCGTGTACTTGTGCAAGCCAGCAAGTGTCGTAACCACCAAGCCACCACTCCAGTCCCAGTAGCTCCACTCATTTTTGATCAAAGTGTAGATTATGGAAAACTGAACTCATGATAGCCTTACCCAGTCATTCAGGATTTATGGGCCTAACTTTGGGCTGGGTATAATGGGATACACAAAAAGAAAAGAAAAATGAAAAACAGTTTGTAACTGCAGGGAAACAAGGTTTTCCTTGTTTGCCAAATAGAAGCACTCATAAAGTTCCAGTTACGAATGAAATGGTCTTGATCAAAAACACAGGTTAATATTATTTTTTTCCTTTTCTTCAAGGAACCTAAAATAGAAAGCAGCCTAAGCTTGAAAAAAATAGAAATATACACAAAACTAAATACTGTTAAAGGTAAGAGCCCAGACCACATCTAATAATAGCATTTATCATAATACTTTATATGAAATCATACACTTTAATTTTTATAAGACTCTTAAGAGGGAGGTAAGATTATCATATTCACTTTACACTTGAGAGAATCTAATGTTTAAAGGGACTAAGTAATCTCTGTAACATGACAGAGGTGATGAATTGGTGGAATTGTTCAAATCCAGGCCATCTGACTCATGCCTTCATGCTTAATCAGTACATGATCAATACACACATATATACAAATGTATGTCTGTAAATATATGAAGCTAAGGGTTGGTAAAAATTCAGCAGAAAAGGATTTAAATGCCAAGAGGAGCATAAAAAGCGGGGTTTGGGAGGTGGTGGTGGTAAGGGGAAACTCTTTTTATACCAGGAATGATTGATTGAAAAGGTTTGAGAAGTGTGCTTGCATTTTCCATATATATGGGCCTACCCACAGTGCTCAGCTTTGGTCAGCTTCCTTTCTATAACATGCCAATAATAACAGTCCTTAACTGACAGTCTTGTTGCAAGGTTAAATGAGATATAGCATATACAGCACTTAGAATGGTGCATGATATCTGGTAAATACATTAGCTTTGAAATCAAGTGAGTTCATATTTTACCAAACAATCTAAAATAATGGCTCTCAAATTTGATTATGCATCAGAATTATCTGATGTGTTTGTAAACACAGATGACTGGACCCTACCACCAGAATTTCTAATTCAGTAGGTCTGGGGTAAGGCCTGTAAATCTGCATTTCTTATAAGTTCCTGGGTGGTACTGCTGATGCTGGTCCTTGAACCACATTTTGAGAACCACGGGATTGAAAGGTGGCTTAATGTATCTGATTGAGACACAGACACAAGATACCGTATTAGAGTGAAGCACATGAACAGTACCTCTGCTTTATAGTCAATCACACACACACACATACACACACACAGACTCATGCCTAGGCTACGATAAAGGAAGTTCACTTTTACAGTGAAGAGAAGTCATGCAGCTCAGAAGAAATTGGGTCAATTTAGAGTCCAAAGTGGATCTAATCTAAATTATATACTCTGTAGAGGAGGAAATTGAGGTCCAGAGAGGCAAAGTGACAAGCCTAAAGTTTTCCATCTGGGAGAATTCAAACTATGATCAGATCTAGTATTCTGACTCACAACCAAGTGATCTTTCTACAGTTGTACTGATTCTTGGTAGCCTGTTTGAAGGAAAAGATCACAGCCCCAAGAAGAAATAAACTCTATGTTGGCAAGTCTCAGAGCGGTGCTGCATGCTCACAAATACTCAGGATTCATTGGGAAAGTATGGAAGGTCTTCCACATTTCCTCATTGTACATTATTCTACACGTCGAGAAAAGAAGTTAACCTTACACAGAGGTCTGGCTCAATAAACAGATTGACATGCAGGCTCTTTTCCTCATATCCTGCTCTCCACATGGCATGCCTGGAGTAACTCTTTTAAACAAGTGGAGCACTGATCAACAGGATATGACTATTCCTAGCTCTCCTATTCCATTTTTACAATTCAATGTCAACAGATATCTTTTACTGTAATGTTGTACCCTCGCTGGAGCAAACAGCTTTCTCTGGATTCCACTTTGAAGTGAAAAGCCTGGCTTTAAACACTCTGTTCCATACTATTCCATACCACAAAGGAACAGCTCTTCGAAACAGAATTATCTAAAGGGAAAAAGTATGAAATCAGGCATGAGAATTCTCTCCAAATTCTAGTCTCTTTGTAAGAGATGTTCTAGGTCTGATGAAATCGAGGAAACTAAAGAGAAGCTTGATTGCTCCTTTACTCAACGTGAGGTATACTGTGGGGAAGAACCAGTTCTCTCCACTATGCTCCAATCATTTAGGATCTATAAAAAGAGGGGGTATGTCTAGCGATACTAACCTAACCCAGACAGAGGTCTGTTCTTTGCTCTTGGCTACTGAGAGGTGATCTCTAGGCCCCTAGAATGTCTTGCCTGATTAAAGTGTCATTATCTGTATGCTTTAGCCACCAGACAGTCTAAGAACATGATTTATGATGAATTTTTTTGAGCCATGCTGTGTCAATTTCTACCTCTTGGAGAAGAGGAGACTAAAGGTATTAGCTTTATCTCCATGAGGGGCTGCAGGGCAAAACTCAGCCATGAGTGCTATGAGTAGCCCCACGAAAAACTCTGGACACCAGAGGCTCAGATGAGCATCTCTACTTGGCAATACTCTGTGTAAATTGTCACACACTGTGACTGGGAGGAGGTAATGAAGTCTAGTCACTGCATGGGGATGACCAGAAGCTTCATGTTTAGATGCTTCCTGGACTTTGCTCTGTGAATCTCCTCCCTTGGTTGGTTTTAATTATCTTCACATTATAATAAGCCATAACTATAAGTATAGCATTTTCCTGAGTTCCATGAGTCTTTCTTTTGAATTATCACATGTGATGAGGCCCCTAAATTTGTAGCAAATTTGGAATGAGGGTGGATCTGGGCACCCTTAAACTTGGCAGCTGGTGTTAAAGTGGGGGAAGTCTTGTGACACTGTTCCCTCTGACTTTGCAGTTTGACTAAACTCATTGTAGGGTGATGTTGAAAGAGATGATAAAAGATGAAGTAAGATTTTTAGGTACAATTTGTAATGGGGAAGTCTATGAAATTGGTGAATTTAGGGACTTGTATTTTGGAAAAGGTGAATTCAGAAAAGTCTCTCCTGGATGGGAAGACATCAAAATACTGACTGAAAGAAAAATCACATCCATTAGAAGAGCTCCATTTCAGACCCTCTGAGAGTTGACCTTCAGCAGATTACTTCAATCCTTAGTCAAATGGAGATAAATACACCAGTTAAAAGTGATGGTATATGATATTTATCTTAAAACTGCCACATTTAAATTTGAAAAAACAAAATGCCTTAATCATTTAAAAAATTTGTGTAAGTTACAAACTGGGTTAAACTGGAGAAGTTAAAACTTTCTTGACATTAGCAATCTCAGGTTAGAAAAAAAATTTCCCTTTTTTAAAAAAAATGTGTCATTTCTATATTCAAAACATTTGATTTGAAATCCAAGTTATTCTTCTTCTGCTTCTTTTTTACCTTTCAAAAGAGAAGGTCAGTGAGAGAAAGAGAAAAAGAGAATCAAATTTTATTTAGTTTTTCATGTGACTTTTGTCACTCCAACACTTTGTTGTGTACATGGTGCTGGGGTTTAGAACTCACGTACTTGTGCATGCCAGGCAAGCACCACAACCACTGAGCCACAGCTCCAACCCCAAGGTTATCTTCAATATTTTTCTTCGTGTGTGTTCTTAAAGAAGGGACATTTAAATGAAAAAAGAGTGTAAAGGAAAGAAGTTTACATATTTCAATTTCTCCTCAAATTTATAATCTAATGTATCTTAATTTGCCTCTCCATTCCTTCAACTCATGGGTTCAAATTTCTCAGAATATAGCATTTTAAAATGGTGCCTCAGCATAAAATGTATTTTTCTGAAGGACAGGTAGGTTTGGGGTGAAAGCACTGACAGCAGTGCTTGGACAGGACAACCTGAGGGGTACAGGGGGCGTGTTAGGGCCCTTGGGTGGCTCTGGGAGGGCATTTTGGTGAGCCCCTTCCGCCTTGGAGGCCGACTGGGGGCGTCGCCCCAAGTGGGTGCGAGCCTGTGAATCGGCGCTGAAGGGCCTGGTTCGGAAGTGTCCTGGCTGGGCAGGGTCAAGGGAGGCCCGTTTCCCACCTGGATTAGGATGGATCCGATGGGATCGAAGCTTTCCGACCCCTGAGCCATGGTTAGGGCCGGGGAGGGCTACCTCCGGCGGAGGCCCCGCCTCCTGGTGCGGAAACCTTCTGCGGGGGGCGGAGCACGTTGCTCATGGCAACACCACGCTCAGCCGGGCCGGCTCTACGCCGGCAGCCGAAGGGGGGTAAGGGGCGGAGTCAGCCGCCGCTCCCCTCCAGGAAAGCGCCCTACCCGGCGCGTCTCCCCCGCGCGCAGGCGATAGTGGTGCGGCCCAAGGCGGAAGCGGCTCCCGGACGGAACCGGCTCGCGAGCGCAGCTATGGCTGCGGGCGTCCCTTGTGCGCTAGTCACCAGCTGCTCCTCCACCTTCAGCGGAGACCGGCTGGTCCAACGTGAGTAGCGAGGCGCCTCGGCCGACCTCCCAGGCCCCGGAGCCTCGGGGGGCGAGCGCCCCAGGACCACGGCCTCCCTCGGGGCCTCGTCGGCGCCTTGGGCCCTGCACTTCCCCCCGCGGTCCGGGGAGGTGCCGCGTCTCCCCAGGTGTCTGCCCTTAGCGCCGACGCTCGAGACTTTCCTGCACGCTCCACTCACGCGTGCGGCCTCTCGTGTAAAGTGGGACTAATCCCTGCCCGCCCGGCCCATCTACTGAGATGAACCTGAAGGCGCCCTGCAAATTGGGCTGAGTTACGCGAGTGCTAGAATTGTTGATGTTGTGATTTTTGTTGTGCTCCCTTGCTGCTGAGGTGTGTTTCCAGTGAATTCTTGACGACTCCTTGATATACGTAAGACTTAGCTTTGCCCCGTCTATTAACTGATTAACTGTCGTGCCTTCCACCTGAGGCGTGGACTCTGCTTTAACATTAGTTTTGGAGTTTGGTCCATTTTGTTTTACTTTTGGACTCAGCGTAGCTGTCAGATGAAGTAACTGTGTGTGTGCGTGCGTGCGTGTGTGTGTGTGCACGTGCACACGCACACGCTGTTTGCACTTGCTGAGCACGCTCTCTTACTCCCATCCCCCAAACTAAGTAACTTGAACCTAGTTCAGGAGACCAGTGTAGTAACCAGAGCACGGGATCAGAATCGTAGGCCAACTCTTATCACTAAAGAACTGTGAAGTTGAATTATGTATAACCCAAAACTTGTTTTATATGTCTGGCTTTGAATCAGAGTGACTCTTAACTATATTATTGTGGGCACGTCACTTAACCTCTGCCCTTGTTTTCTTGTACGTAAAATGTGAGGATAATTTTCATAGGATTGTGCTTTATCCCAGAGGTTGGTACATTGTAAGCATTCGATAAATGCTAAGCATTATTATTAAAGTATATTCTCTCTCTAAACATCGTTTCCTGATTCCTAAAATAGGGCATATGAACAGGTGTTTTGAAGGATAGGTGATGCCCTAATGTGAAAGCACTTTGTAGGCTTCAAGTTATCATACAATTATAATTCTTTTCCAGATCTTTCAAATGAAAAAATTAGGCAAGATGTCCTTTCAGCACAAATATTCTGATTTAGTTATTATTTGTGATCATTTAGAAAGTTCCCTGCTAGGTTAAAAGTTTAATTACAACACTTACTAAATGGTAACTGCTCTAATTATGCTGTTTCCTCATCTCTAGCAGTGTTCCTCTCTCCCCCTCTTACCCTTTTATGGTTTTATTGTAAAACAAGTGCATTCTCCCCAAGTAAAATTTACCATATTGAAGAAAAGAAAATATCAACTATTGTTTCATTATCCAAACACAAAGACTAATAACATTTCCCTGTGTTTCAAGCCTTCTTTCCGGTGCATAGTTTTTAAAGAACAAATCATTGCAATTACATTCGTATATAATTTTTATCCTGTTTTGTTTTTAAATTGTGGTACAGGGGATCCAACCCAGGGCTTTGCTGTATTATGGCTATACCCGCAGTTCCTGTTCTGGGGTATGTTTGACATTAGGTCAAAAATTAGTTTCCAGGGGCTGGAGCCCTGGCTCCACCTTACCGAGCTTGCCTCCAATTTGCAAGGATATGCGTTCCTAGCCCAGCACATGTATGCAACTTAGTGTCAGAGCAAGGAAAGCCAAATGAAAAACTAAATATAATTAATTCTTTCTCTCTCACGGTACCTTTTTCTAAAAACAATTAGTTTCCATTATGAATCCATCTAGTGAACATACCAGAATTTAATGTTCTTAAGAATCTTGGCTTATTTCAGTTTGTTTGTATTTCCATTAAGTGATACATGAAAGTCCTTTGAAAGACAATCTCAGGAATATTAAATGTTCTGATAGTCATGATGTTCTGTCATATGCTTTAAAGATTAGAACTAGCAACCAGTGTTCATTGCTTTGAAGAATCTGATTACCTGTAGTTCCCATATGCTAATATTGTACTTTTGTGGAGTTCTTACAATATCCTAGGTTGGAGGACTAACTCTTGGGGGATCCCCAGTGGACTAGGTTCTGCCACCCTCTGCCTTGAGAGTCCAGAGACTTGAGTGGAGATGAAGCAAGAAAGGAATTTATTATTCATTGTGGTTGTGGCCAGAGCTACCCTGGGAGGCTGGGGGATTAGGATCCTAAGCCCTGTCTTTGGGGGTATTGACAAGAGCTTCAAGTTTATAAAGGGGAAGGAACAAAAGTGGGGTGAGGGCAAGAAGTGTGCCATAATGAAACAGTCTTGTTCCAGCTGTCATCTGGTTGATGATTATCTCAGGTCTGGTTCTGCTGGCTCCGGGGAGATGTCATTGCTTGAGGGGGCAATGGATTGTTCCTGTTTAGGGGAGCATCCTCAGTTCTTATGGGGCAATTCTTCCTTCTTAGGCGGCAGTCCCATCATGGGGTGATCTGTCTGCTGGCTGTTCCTGGAATCTTGAAAATATCCTCAATATTTTTATCTTGGTGTCTTCAGTCTTGAAGGGGGACAAGAGAGGTAAGGTAAATTTAGAACTAATCAACCTTGTATTACCATGTTTTAGGCAGACACTCAAGTGATTAACATGTCTGTGCAGAATTGAGCAGGAATCTGACCCAAAGTGTAAGACAGCAAAGTGGGTAGCTGTGGGCCTGAGTGAAGAGTCACTCACTGCTGTTTAGCAAAAGTAGCTTCTAAGTCCCTGTTAAAATGTTACTGGTAAAATTAATTCTGTGAAATAATCCATTTTATTTCTGTATGTAAAGTGACTCAGAGAACTCCAATTCCTGTTAAAATTAGATGACCTTTCCTTTGTGGCCTCATTAATGTTATGTAGTGAGACGGTAGGACAAGTTAGTGTGCAGATTGTTTGAGAAAGTAGTGCATCAGGAAGAGGAAGCTTTTAGAGTCCTTCAGTTTCTCTTTCTTTCAACATCTGATCTGTTTTACTGCTTTTAACCAACAGTGGTGAATATTTTGTAACCAAATAACAAACTTTGTTAGAAATATACTTAAAATAATTTATATCAGTTGGTTTTTACTATGGATAAAGTACGTGCATGGACTTTAGGAGAAACTTTTTTGGTGAGAGGGACTGGGGATTGAACCCAGGGACACTTAACCACTAAGCCACATTCCAAGCCCTTTTTATTTTCAGTTTTTATTTTGAGTCAGAGTCTTGCTAAGTTGCTGAGGTTGGCTTGAACCTGCGATCTTCCTGTCTCAGCCTCTTGAGCCGCTGGGTTTACAGGTGTGGGCCACTGTACCTGGTGAAATTTTCTTTCTTTTTGTCACTCAAGGGCCTTATTTGCAGTATTCTGGTGAGAAGTCATACATTAGATAAAAGAGTCATTACTAATTTACAGTGTAGACTTCTAAAGGGAAATGAGGTTCAAAGGACTCAAGCTTTTGCAAAGTTTTGTGTGATGTGAGAGCAAGTGTCTATATTCTAGGGCTCTTTCCACCACACGTATTTTATGAACATTGTACTTTTTTTTTCCTGGAAAAGTGTATCTAAAATTTTTTTTTCTTAAAGAGGGACAGTGAGAGACAATGAAAGAGAGAAGCAATTTTTATTTAGTTTTTCATGTGACTTTCATTGCTCCCACACTTTGTTGTGTACATGGTGCTGGGGTTTGAACCCACGTACCTGTGCATGCCAGGCAAGTGCTGTAACCACTGAGCCACTGCTCCAGCCACTGCTCTAATTGGTTATTAAACACAGCTGCTAGATGTGGCACACCTGCAATTCAGGAGGCTGAGGCAGAAGGATTGTAAATTGGAAGTCAGCCTGGTCCACTTAGACACTGTCTCCAAATGAAAAAAAAAAAAAAAAAAGAAGTGTGGATTGTAGGCCCATGGTAGAGCGCTTCTGGATTCAATCCCCAGTACCACAAAACAAAAAATCAGAGCTAATCTCTGTTCCAGTTACTGCAGCTAAAATGATGACTAAGATACTATTCTTGACCTCAAGAGGAATGTAGTGAAAATGTATACTCCATCTCTGAAAATGTTAAAATGTAAATACCTAAGTTTTAACATCTCATGCTTCTTCCATGGAAGGAACTTTAGATGAGTCCCTGGAGATTTGCTTGGTTTTAAAGTATGCAATGCCAACTCAGCAACTATAGGCCATTCACTTTCTACATCTGAACAAACATCTGAACATCTGGAGCAAAAAAAAAATTTTTAGCAAAATGTAGGTATTTGTAGACCTTATAATAATAACAAACATCTACATGTGCATATCGCTTCTCTTTCCAAACGTATTTTCGCATTGGTTAATTTGATCCTTATATTCCAGTGAAGGCACATTATCTCCATTTTGCGATACAAAGAAGCTGTGGCTTAGAAATGTGATGTGAAATCTTAATGTAGTTTTGATTAATCACTCCAGTCAGACTGGCAAAGATAAAGAATACAAACAGTAACATGCTGGAGGGGTTGTGGGGAGATAGGAACACTAGCATACTGTTGGTGGGACTGCAGACTGGTACAGCCACTCTGGAAAGCAGTGTGGAGATTCCTCAAAAAATTAGGGATGGTCCACCGTACAACCTAGCTATTCCTCTTCTAGGTATTTTCCCAGAGGAGTTAGAATCAGCACATTACGGTGACACAGCAAAATCAATGTTCACAGCAGCTCAATTTACAATAGCTAAGTTATGGAATCAACCCAGATGCCACTCACTGGATGAATGAATCCAAAAGCTCTGATTTTATATATATATATATATATATATATATATATATATACACACACACACACATATATACACATATATACACATACATACATATATATGTATGTATATACACATACATACACATACATACATGCATACATACACATACATACACACACAATGGAGTTCTATTCAGCAATTAGAAATGATGATATTGCAGCCTTTGAAGGTAAATGGATGGTAATGGAAGAAATTATGCTAAGTGAAGTCAAGCAGAGTCAAGGGTCGAATGTTTTCACTCATTTGTGGAAGCTGGAGCTAAATCTAAGCTTGGGCTAAAGATAGTCAAACTCATGTATTGGACCCACCAAGGGCATAGCAACACATAATCTAGGGGAACCATAGACATGTAGGGAGGGAGGGAGAAGGTAGAGGCAAGGGGATGGGAGAGGGAGGGAGGATAGGAAGGGTTCTAGGAAGATAACCAACAATATAGCATACTCTTTACCCCCCCCAGCTCAGATATTATGTACGCAATCATTTAATTCTGTAAAATTCACAATCTTATACATACATATATATATATATGTGTGTATATATATGTTTAATTATATTTGTTAGGGGCACAATATAGAAGAATCGAGACTGGGGTGTGGGCACTGTGGGGGTAACTATGGTTTATGATCAAATGCATATTATGTTGTTACTTTATACACATTTATGATTATAAAACTCAACGCTTCTTTTTTTAAATAAGAGAGGGACAGTGAGAGAGAGAGAGAAAGAAACAATTTTTATTTTAGTTTTTCATGTGGCCTTCGTTGCTGCCATACTTCCTTGTGTACGTGGTGCTGGGGTTTGAACTCGAGTACTTGATACTTATGCATGCCAAAAAAAAAAAAATACAATGTGATTTACACAAAGTGTTCAGGTAGTAAGTTGTGGGGTGTATGTCCAGACTCAGGATTTGTATGTAGGAGAATGTGTGAATGAAATGTTTTAGAATTCCTGAGTAGTAGAAATTATTTAAGGTGGTAACTTTGGTGTAAGAAATGATAGAGAGGGTTAACCCCGAAAGTTTTAAAATGTCCTCTCATTACCATTTGGAATGGTTGAAGTCTTTTTTTTTTTTTTTTTAAAGACTCAATTTATTTTCTCATCAGGCCTTTGTATCTCCTACACTGAGTTGTGTCCGTGGTTCTGGGGTTTGAACCTGGGTCCTTGTGCATGCCAGGCAAGCGCTCCAACCTCTGAGCCACTGATCCAGCCTGGTTGAAGTCTTAATTCTAAGTGGAGAGGAAAAATTAAAAACTTTGCCCAGAGGACATATATTAAATTAGAGCATTATTTAGCAGATTAAATATGTATTTTAAAAGAGCGTTATATATGTCTGATTGTCTTTAGCAGTATCTGGATTTTTATTTTCTCAATCAAGTAAACTCAAAGTAATCATTTGTCATTCCTATGTAGGACTAACATTAAAAATAAATGATTGTGGGGCTGGAGCGGTGGTGCGGCTTGAGGACGTGGGTTTGAAACCCAGCATATACACAACAAAGTGTCAGAGCAATAAAGGCCACATGAAGAACTAAATACAAATGATTTGCTCTCTTCCTCTCTCACTGTCCCTCTCTCTTTATAAAAAAATAAGATAAAAATTCCTTGTATTGGGGCTGGAGCGGTGGCTCAGCGGTTTCGGTGCTTGCCTGGCAAGCACGAGGACCCGGGTTCAAACCCCAGCACCACGTACACAACTGAGTGTTGGAGCAACTAAGGCCATGTGAAAAACTAAATAAAGTTGTTTCTCTCTTTCTCTGTCTCTCTCACTGTCCCTCTCTCTTTAAAAAAAAAAAATTCTTTGTATTAATTTCTTATTTTTGTTAGGTTGCATAATGCTTTTTTACCTTGACTCTAGCATTTTCAAATTTTTTTTTTTAAACTTAAGAATCAAGCCTTATTTTAAGGTTTCAATAGACACTTGACTTTATATTAGAAAAGTTAACTTTTCGAGTTTGGAGTTCACAAATATTTACCCATAGAAACAACCCACTGATCCTAAGTTTTCTGAAACTCAGAACTAGAAAGCTAAATTATATGAAGGACAAATTAAGTTTTGGCGAAATCCCTCTAGCACTGAGCTACATTCCCAGCCCAGAAGAACATTCTTACTTCACGGGTAAAGGCTACTTTTACTTTACAGCTTAGCCAAAATTGCTAGCAACAGAATAGGGATAAGAACTTGAGTCTTCTAATTTGCATTTTTTCCTGTTTCTGAAGGTATTCTGAGTGGAGCCTTGTAGTGTATTCCGGGAATAAGTATCAGTTTTTGCTTTACGCAAAGTTACTCATTTTGTTGTGGTGGGAGGAATCTGCCTTTGATTCAGTTATGTATTTCCAAGCCTTTATTTTCTTAAGTAGATGGAAAAAAAGATGATCGGCCAGCAAAGTCTACTACAGGGACCTAGAGTTGTCACACTGAGTGACTCAATAAGTGGCCACACTAAAGCAGTGCATTCTAACTAGTGATAAGGATGGAGGAACTGATTTGTGTTTAGCTCTAAAACTCAATATATTTAATTTTTTTCAATTAATATTAGGGCTTAAGATTTGTAAGTTTATTAAAGAGGGATAGAGGTTAAGACATCAACTTGCAGAGGGAAAGCTTAAAATCAAATTCATTATCTCTCCAGACCCAAAGAGACTTAAAAACATGTCCATGTTATGTTCCAGTATATGTTTGTGTATGTGTGTGTGAAGTTAAAAGCTTAGAAAATTTGTGGTTTTCCAAAGTCATTCAGCATATAAAAGTTGGGGAGCCAGATTCAATTCTGCTCTTTTGTACATGTGAAATACGATCAACTCCTTGGCATCCAGAACTGTATAAAAGGAGGGGTAAGAATAGGAAAAATTACAGTAGATTTTACTGTTACAGTGAGAACTTTTACAGCTCTCAAAATGAGTTTATACTTACCGTTCCATGGTTGTTGAAGGCTTCATAGATGCAATGTGATAAGTTCAATAGTAAATGAAAGCATCTGTATTGATTTCTTTACTTATGGAGTAGAGAATTTGACTTTTTGTGTTAAGTTTTAGACTAATTTTTTAGATATTTTTGATGAATGAGGTAATTACAAAGTATTGTCCTTTCAATAAATTGGGGAAGAGGGTAGAGAGTAGGAGGGAAAAAAATTACCAATTTAACTGTATTTTGTATCAGCCATATCGTACAAAACCATTTACAATATGGAGAGTATTGTATCATTCTGGAAGATTGTGAGCATGTCTAGACCCAAACCTTTATTTCTGGGTCATATAACTGCTTGCATTTTTATGTCAAAAGGGAAAAATATATAGAAAGTATGCAGTGGATGGGGTTGGGGATTTAGCTCAGTGGCAGAGCGCTTGCCTAGCATGTGCAAGGCCCTGAGTTTGGTCCTCAGCCCTTAAAAAAAAAAAAAAAAAAGTAAGTATGCAGTGGTCATTTGGTTTAAATAACCTGCTGCCTTTTACCTCAGCAAATAATGATACTCAATAAATACTGAAATCTGATATAAACGCAGCTTTATAAGGTTGAAGTATGAAAACTGTTTTGAATTTGGCAAGAATGGTAACCTGGACATGGTGTGGTATTTGTGTTGGGGCCAGTGCACACAGATACCACAAATACATCTTTAATAATTACTTATCCGGGAAGCAAGATTGACGTAGGTTAAGGCTGACCAGGACAGTTACGAAACTTTTAAAGAGGCTTTATGATGTTTTAGGTTCAGTAACAACTTACTTAGGGTTTAATTTTCCATGCAGACCTGATAGCTGGTTTCTACATGGAGGCGGGGGAAAGTGTCACCCTGTGTTTTAGTTGGGTTTTTGTTTTGTTTTTTTAATTTATTTTTATTTTTATTTTGTGTGTGTGTGTGTGTATGTGTGACCAAAAGAGAGCTGACAGTAATTTTAGAAGAGAAAGGTTTTTTGGTGCTTGTGGTTTCAGAGGTGTCTGTCACTCCGGGCCCAAGGTGAGGCAGCACATCATTGTGGAATGCTGTGGAGGAGGAAGGCAGCTCCGGACAGGACAAGCAGGAAACTAAACCAGCTCTGCTACAAAATATCTGCCCAGAGGTGCACTCCCTCATATCTACACCATACCGCTGTGCTTGCATTAAAATTCTGTGCACTCAGAGCAGAAAAATGTGTATTTTTAGTGATAAACAGCACTGTGATGCTGATGGATCAATTACCGTTCGTCTGGAATCTGGTGGTACAGGATTTTTGTGGGGAGAATAGGATTTGTGGATTGAGCACTGAGTTCTTTTCTCTTAGTTCTCTGACTTTAAGCAAGTTAGCTTCATTCCATAATGATTTACTGTCTTTATGTGCGCCATCCATTGTTCTGAGTACCTAAAATAGATGCTGCAGTCACCTACATCATCAGTAAGATGAGGGCATTATCCTCCAACTTCCTTGGTTTTTTAGTAGCTATATTGGGAGTATAATTTAAATTGTGTAAAATCCACCTGTTTTCCGTGTATAGTTCCTTGATTTCTGAATGCGTTTACCGAGTGTGCCATTGCTATTACGATGTAGTTTTAGAACATTTATTTCACCCCAGAAGGAAGCCTCTATTTGCAGTCTCTCCTCATTTCCACCTTCAGCTCTCAGCCACAATGTCCTTTCTGTCTTTATAATACTTTTTTTTTCTATTTCTGGACATTTTATATAAATGGAATCAAATAACGTGTGCTCTTTTGTGTCTAGTTTCTTTGACTTAGCATGTTTTAGAGGTTCATCCCCATTATAACATGTACTTCATATTCTGTTTTATGGATATGTTGTACCACATTGTGTTTATCCACTCAACAGTTGAGGGACATTTGGGTTGTTTTTACATTCTGGCTATTATGAATAATGCTGTTATGAACATTCTTGTACAACTTTATGTGTGGACATATGTTTTCGTTTCTCTGGGGTAGATGCCTAGGGATGGAATTGTTGGGTCATATGGGAAGTTCATATTTAATAGCTTAAGAAACTGCCAACTGTCTCTCAGGGTGTCTATGCTATTTTACATTTCCATCAGCAACGTATTAAAGATTGCAGTAACACTTACTGTCTTTGTTTACTGTTATAGCCATCCTGGTGATTGTGAAGTGTCTAATTGTGATTTTGATTTGCATTTCCCTGATAACTAATGACATTGAGAATTACCCTGTGTGCATGTAGTCCATTCATATCTTTTTTGATGGAAGGTTTATTTACATCTTTTTGCCCATTTTAAAATATTTTTGTCTTATTCATTGTAAGAGTTCTTATGTCTTCTTATAGGTCCCTTATGAATTTATTTATTTATTTAAAAGTAGAGCTGTAGAGAAAGAGAGAATAAATTTTAATTTTTCATCTGGTTTTAGTTTTTCTGACACTTAGTTGTGTATGTGGTGCTTGAGTTCAAACCCAGGTCCTTGGGCTTGCCAAGCAAGAGCTCTACTGCTCCAGCCCATAGATTTATGATTTTCAAATTTCTTCCAGTTTCTTATTTTGGTTTTCATGTCTTTTGAAATGCAAAAGTTTTTAAATTTTGACAAAGTCTGATTTAGCATGTTTTCTTTTTGCATGGCCCTCTGCTGTGTGTTGCCAGTGATGATTTTGCTCTTCTTGAAGGACTTTGGAGGCTGTGACTTTGGATTTGTTAGCTTTGTGACATTTTCAGTGGGCAAAATGTGTTTTCAGTCTTTGAGAACAGGGGTACAGTGTAAATGTTCTTCATTAAACTTATAATGTTTTGGAAAGTTCATCTTGGACATGCTTTTCTTTCAGTCTACTGCAGATTTTGTCATTCTGAGTAGTTGTTGGGATAAGTAAGGTTTTATTATGTGATGTTGATTTGTTTGTGAAAATTATCATTTGAATATAAAAATTATTTCATCTCATAATTGTCCTGTTCAGATTTTATGCAGTTTTCCAGAAAACACTCAGAGATTATTTTTGAAGCATCTAAAATCAATTGCCAAGTACTTTTTATGGTTAATAATCAAAGATGGCATGAAATAGACTGTATTGGTAATAGATTTTATCAGCACAAGTGGAAGACATTTGTGTCTGGGGTGGGAGGGTTATGGTGCCAGTGGTAATATCTAATTCTGGTTCTATGAGAAAGAATGAAACTAATTTTGCAATGCAGAATCTTTATTTTGTTTCATGAATACATCTAAGTTGATTCCACAAAGTTTCTTTCCTTTAGATCAGTATTTCTCAGCTTCCACATTGTTGACATTTTGGGTCGGCTAATTCTTTATTGGGTGTGGGGCTGTCCTGGCCCTAGTGGGATGTTCAGCATTTTCTTGGCCTCTACTCAGTTAGATGTAAGTAACATCTCCCCAGTTATGACAACCAAAAAAAATTTTATATATATGCATACATATGTGTGTGTATGTGTGAGTGTGTGGTATCTCCAACTGTTCGCATATGGCTTTGTAGGGAGCAAAATCATGTACTCATAGAGAACCAGAGTGCTTTAGGTATGTGTGTAGAACTACAGTTTTGAATATGTAATAGTAATGGAATTCAGAGAAGTCTCCTCTCTCAAAAAATATGGGTAAGAATTGCCGCATGTCCTGTGCCATTGAAGTTGATCAAGTGGTCTTTGCAGGCAGCTCATAAAACTTAGAGGCTGATGGTTCCTGCTTGACCCTCATGAAACACTACTTGGTGTTCTCTCCCCTCCTACCAGTGTGTTTATATTCTTGTGTGCATATTTCTTGCTGGGTTGTGAGGTCCTCTAAAGGCAAGCAGAGAGCATACCCAGTTATTTTAAGATGAAGCTGAGATGACCAATCCCAGATGACTATTGGGAAAAAGTAAACTTGAGGAAAAGAAAAAGGAGTGGGTTGGATTTCCTCTGCTTCAGTATTTTATAAACCTTTTCACTGTGACATAAAATGCGCAAGAGCATGTGGAAATGTGAATTGAGAGTGTGACCAGAGAGAAGGGGTGTGTCAGAGAGGTAACGAAGTGTTGTAAGCAAAGCAGAATCTCTGTACTGTTATTAAGGCTGCTTTACCACAGTCTCCTTCCCTCAGCAGCTCAATACTGCCCCAGCTATTGACCTGTCACATGGACTCAAACACTGTGTGCACTTGCACCCGGAGGCTGGGCTATGATTACTTAGGGATTCCCAGATAGGAATCTTCTGGCATTTATCTTTGTCAAGTCTCAACTCTAACATTGCTGTTTTAACCTTTAAATGGCACGCAAGCTACCAGGTCCCTTTGTATTGCTGCATTGTGGTCTGCTTTGTACGTGGGAGTCCTCTGTTGGCTATGATACGTGCAACAAAGCGTCTGGTAAAGCAGCATAGCCCACACCCACCCCTCTGTGTCATGCTCATGAACTGAGAATTATGGCTAGGAAATAGTGGTTAACTGGCTGCAACACCGTGGATCCATTATGGTTCTCAAAGGCTTTTTAGTTTAGGATTTTGTTTGCCTCCTGAACCACATTCTACTCCGTTCTTTTCTTTCATCATAGCTACTTTCCTCTTCAGCTGATGTCAAACTGCTGCCTTCTGGAATTTTCCTGCTTGCTTTTTCTTTTATTTCAGTGTATGCCTTAACAGTGGAAAAGAAAAATGTGAAGAAGGCATATTTTAGGGGTGGTTAGGGCTGGAAGAGAGGGGTCAGAGCAACTTGAATGAAGGAATTTTTCCTAATTATAGTATTTCCTACTAACCCTGCAGTCTGCAGTGCTGTCAAATACCAATGAATGGGGCTGGGAAGAAGGAAAGAAACCTTTGCTAAGGCCCCACTCTGTGCACAGCGCCTGATCTTTCTTACACATTTTCATTTAATCAAAACCACTTGAGAAGTGTTGAGACACAGGGCCTACAGAGGGCCAGCATTCACATGCAGCTCTGTCTGGCCTTGGGTCTGTGCTGGCTCTGCGCTCTGTGGTCTGTTCCCTTCACGGAGGGGAGGGAGAGCAACTTTGGGTCTTCAGGAGAGTGGATGCTATGAAAGATACTTGTAATGGGGGCAGGTGACTGTGATGCCCAGCTGGAAAGGCAGTTTCAGTGTGAGAAAGAATGAGACTAGCTTGTATTCTCAGAAGAGTGCTGGTTTCTGGAAAGATCATCTTGATTTGAGGTGGCAGCTGTCTCTTCCCTAGGGCATGGGAAATATGATTTAACTACTGGACAACTTCACTTTACAAAAAGGTCATGCTTAGTTAAGTGTACATTAATTCTATTGGTATTAAAAGTCGACTTAATTATTTTACTGCTAAAGGAGATATAAAGAATCTAAAACACAGTATCAGTGTGTTTAGTTTGAAATGCACTTACCTGAAGTGGACAGAGGAGAGGTGAATTAAGGGGGATGCAGATATATATTTATCTTATAGATATATGAATATGTAATGTGTGTTCATGCACATACATGAAAATGAATATGGTGTGTGGAGGATTCATCTTGAGCTGAAGTCTTTTTAGTTCATGATAAAAGAGTATCAGCTTTTATTGAATATGAACAGTTGAAAGCTAGCTGCCTCTATTCTTTGATTTGTTTACCAAATTGATGCTCTGTTGGAAGGAATATGAGGCTAAAAAGGGAGCAGGATAAAGTTGGGCAAGAGGAAGAGGAGGGCGTTGTGTTACTAAACTGAAATGTTGCCTTGGCATACAGCTCCCTTCAAATCTCTTGCACCTTTCTTTTCAGTACCTTAGTCTGTGGGATTGTACTGGAAATAAATTCACTAAGGAAGCAAGAAAGTCATTAGGTAATGCTGGAGAATTGATGGTGCAGGAGTTTGTCAAAACAGGCAGAGGGTTATACTCTCACTTAGAACTGGGGAAAGGTTTCGACTTGCTACTGGAACTGGGTCGACATGTAACTTGTTATATAAAAGCACTACAAATTAACTATTTTAAGCTGTGAAACCAAGTGTGTAATAAGAGACCTGGCAATTAATCACCTAGTGTTTGTCTCTTTAAAAAATTTTGTATTACAGCTCCACCAGGTGGCTGCCAACAGTGGGAATGAGACAGGCTGACCTCCACCAGGAGGAGGTGAAGCTGCTTTTGAATAGAAATTCAGTTTAACAAAGGGCCAGGAAGGGGGACCATAGTAGGTTTTTCTAGGAAGTCTATATGGCAACAGCCAACAACAGAAAGCACGACAAACCCTGGAAATCATTAGGACTTCCCTTTGACATAAATACCTGAATGCCATAGACAGTTTTCTGATGGGTTAATTGTCCTGAGGGTTCATTTGTAATGGTACCTTCGTTTTGGACATTGTTTTTAGTGTCCTAAAAGGACAGAGGATACTTTAGGTCCAAGGGTTAGTTTGGACTTGTGACAGATCTTTGAGTGTGATCCAGCTTAGATGCTAAGTGTGGTCGTGAGGTGGTGCTGCAGGAGCGAGTGCTGATGACCTGACGTCAGTTTTAGGTTCTGCTCGTTTTAGGCAAGAGGCTTATTTTTTCTGGCCCTCAGTTTTCTTATCTGGGAAATGAGTGAATTATACCAGCTGATCTCGAAACCTAGCCATGTGCACAAACATTTGGTGATTTTGTTTTAATTTGGAAAAGAATAAACGTGTTAAGCATTTGACACTAAATAGAAGAGAGGAAGGAGGAAAGCTATATTTAATGTAGACTTTACATTTACATTTTTACAATTAAACTCTACATTAAGATATTGATGATAAGAACTAAAATGAGGCAGTTTTCACTCCTCTCTCCCTAGTTCTAATATGGCACAGATGTGATAATAAAGTCCATATGTAGCTTCACTGAAAGTATCTGGTTAGACATAAAATGTTAAAAACGAAAGAAAATTTGATAAGTAAATTGAGCTATCAACTTGTTTGAGGCAGTACAGAGAATAAAACAAAACCCACCCAGCTATGAAAATGTGGAATTCATTTTCCCAACTTATTGGTTCTATTTCCGTCTGGGTTTAGAGAAAGGAGAGAGAGCTGCCACTTTTTGTTGTTGGTGGTGTTTCTTTTGACTTTCATTTATTTATTTATGAAAGCTTTAGTGAGATGTAGTCACGTCCTGCAGTTCACCCATTTAAAGTGTAGCAGCCGGTGGCTCTTAGCATGCTCACAGAGCCTGATGCCTTCATTGCAGGCACTGTAGAGCACTGTCATCACCCCAGAAACTCCACAACCCTTGTTAGTCTCCCCCACCTTCCATCCCCTCTCCCCTGCTCCTGCCTCAGGCAATCAGTTATCTGTTTTCTGTCTCTATTTATATATTCTGGACATTTTTATTTTTACACTCATCCTATCTAACTGTGATTATATACCCTTTGACCAGCATCTCCCCAACAGCCCCTTAGTCCCCACCCCAGCTTCTGATATCCATCATTCTACCCTCGTCTTCTGTGAGATCAACCTTTATGGATTGTACATATGAATTAGATCATGTGGTTCTTGTCTTTTTGTGCCTGGCTTATTTCACTTCACAGTGTTCTCCAGGTTCATCCTCATTGTTGCAATGCCAGGATATCATTCTTTTTACGGCCAAAGAGTACTCCATTGTGTATAGATATTGTAATACATATAATTTATGTATTAAGAAATGGCTCCTGTTAAGTAGATATCTTAATCATGTAAGTCAGGCAGTGGGGCTGGAGCAGTGGCTCAGCTGTTACGACGCTTCCCTGGCATGCATGAGTACCCTAATTCAAACCCCAGTACCATGTACACAGTGAAGTGTCCAAGGAATGAAAGTTACATGAAAAACTAAATAAAAATTGCTTCTCTCTTTCTCACTGTCCCCTCTTTCTTTCTTTCTTTTTTTTATTTGCTTGTTGGTTTCTTCTTCTTCTTCTTCTTCTTCTTTTTTTCTTGTCTTTTGTTGTTTTCTTTTTTTTTTTTAGACTTTTTCTTGTTTTTTTGGCTGGGGTTTATTATTTGTTTTTTTGGAACTGGGGATCGAACCCAGGACGTTGCGAATGCTGTGCAAGCGCTTTGCCACTGAGCTACATTCCAGCCCTCTTTTTTTTTTTTTAAAGAAGAGGCAGTGTAGAAGTGAAATTTTAAGAGCTCTGCATGACATTGGTTTGTTTTCTTGTATTCTCAACATTAATAAAACAAACCATCCTTAATAGATCTAAGTATTCTGAGTTATAATAAGTATTTTCACATTAGTTGAAGTGGAAATATATTGTATCTTAACATTAGCTGATTTGAAAAAAACATAACCCAAATTTGTTTCCAGATTTTAAGTACACAACTAGTTTAGGAAATATCAGAACTAACCAATGGTAGTTCTACCAATGGCAATGGTAGGAATATTAGTCTGTTTGCCTTTGTACTTTATACCCTAGTAACAAGTGAATTCATTATTCTTTGCTTTCGCCCTTTAAAAAAAATCAGTTCATTATTTAAAAAAATTATCCGTGAATGAACACTGATTTCATATGGTGACTCCTTCTAACCTTTTAAAAAAACCCAGTTTAAGCCAGGTGTGTTAGTGCACACCTGTAATCCCAGCAACTTGGTAGGCTCAGGCAGGAGGATTGCAAGTTTGAGGCCTCAGCAACTTAGGCCCTTAACAACTTACTGAGACTCTATCTCAAAATCAAAGATAAAAGGAACTGGGGATGTGGCTCAGTGCTTAAGTGCTGTGGGTTCAATCCTCAGTACCCAACAGCAAAAGCTCAGTTTATACTTTTTTTTGGCTGCTCTCTTTGGTTTTCTTTGCCCTCGTCCATGTGTTCTGTTATCAGCTCTCAGAAATACAGCCACATGTTGGTGTGCCACCTGCTTTATGTTTAAATTGTAAGCTTTGAATATAATATAGACTTTGAGGGGTTTTTTTTTTGTTTGTTTGTTTTTTTAAGAGTGAGAGAGGGAGACAGTGAGAAAGAGAAGTGATTTTGTTTATTTTTCCATTTCTCCTACACTCAGTTATGTATGTGGTGCTGAGGTTCAAACTTGAGCCCTTGCCAGGCAAGGGCTCCAACTGCTGAGCCTCCATTGGCCCCTTGAGTTTTTTTTAATGAGACGTTTACATGAAAACAAAGTCTTTGATTTTGATAATTTGTCTTTTTCTCTTGCTGAAATCCCATTTGTGATGCTCAATGAGGGACATTTGTAGCTGGTTGCTATGGAATTGATTGACATTAAATAAAAGATGATGACTTCAGGTAGAAATAAAGCAGGAAAATTTGCTAATTTCTTACAGATAGGAAAAGAGATTAGAGTTTCAGATATGGGCACAGACCTGTTCATTTGAAGCTAAGAAATTTAATGAGACTCTGTTTCAAATAAAAGAAATATATAAAGGGCTGTGGATGTGGCTCAGTGGTTGAGCACCCCTGGGTTCAATATCCAGTACCAAAAAAAAAAATTATGATTTTGACGAAAATTTTTGGGAAAAAAATTTCACAGCATGCCTTTATATCTAAGGTAAAATCTCAAATATATTTTAAATTTAATTTTTTAAATGAGCTTTTCATTTTTCAGAAGACAAATTCCTCCTAATAGCCATGTAATGTAACTTTGTTAACAAAAAGGATACATGTGTGCATGTGGGCACTCACATGTTTGCATATTAGTAGGTGTTATTCCTAGCAATCTTCTGGACTAAATAATTCCTCCATATCTTTATATCAAATAAAAATGTTGGCAGCTTTCCAAATGTGTAACCTTAACTCTGGAATTTAAAATTTAACTTGTAATTTTCAGTGTCATGCTAATCATGAGTTTGAGGTACATTTTCCATGTTCATCTTGGTATGCTCTGAAAAGGAGTTTTTGACATTTTCCTCCATATTCTTTTAAGAACCTAATTGGTGGCATGCCACTTTATTCCTAAGCTCATTTTCCACATCTGCATAAAATGGAGGTTATGGGTTTGGGTACGAGGAATGGAAGTTGGGGTTAGAACAGTTACTAGTGTCTCTTCCAGTTCTAAATATTATGTGACATGATGGAAGCAAAATGCTTTAGTAGTTTCATGACCACATCTGTATTTAATTGTACATCACTGACTTTTCTTCTTTGAAGCTTTTCTATTTTATCTATGCTGTACATGGATTTCTGAAAGATTTTATTATAATTTAAAACATTTAACTTACTTGGCTTTTGCACATTTGAAATTTACTAGAGGTGTCTTTATCAAACAAGAATTTGGATTGGCTATCAAAGACTGAACAAGACTGTATAAATGGAGCTGGGGGTCATTAATCAGTTTCTATTCTTTTGTTTCATTAATTGAATTAATGTCTAAGCATTTAGCCCAAGGAGTATATGTAGCTCCTCTATTTTATTAATGACATAGCAAACATCTAGCTTCCTTTTAGCATGCAATAAGTACAAAATAGTTACAGATTCTTGAAGATTCTCATCTTCCACCTTTCATGAAGTACTTAAGCAATAAAATAAATGCAACTGTCATTCTTTCTCTATTTGCTCTTTTCTGGGTATTTAATTAGGTAACTTTTTTCTCTACTACTATTTAATCTGGGCACAATGATTTTTGTGTTTTTAAAGATAAAAATCAGTATTACTTTTATAATCAAAATATTACGGAAGAAAACATCCTAAAAGTGCAGGGCCCTTGGGAATCCTTGCATAAAGGAAAGCAGCCAAAGTAGCAGTTTAACGGTGTCTTGTTGGGAAAAGCGACCAGTGCACGTAAGTTTGCTAATTCTGTCCCTTGTTGTTGTTGTTTGGTTCTTGCCTTTTATTTATTTAAAAAAGGTTGATTGAGCTATAATCACATCCTACAGTTCACCCACTTAATGCTAATACTGTGTCATTTATTTAGACATCCTTGGAACAGAAGATCTTCTGGTAGAAGCAACTTCCAATGATGCTGTGAGGTTTTATCCCTGGACCATCGATAATAAATACTACTCCGCAGATATCAATCTGTGTGTGGTCCCGAACAAATTTCTTGTCACTGCAGAGATTGCAGAGTCTGTCCAGGCATTTGTGGTTTACTTTGACAGCACACAAGTAAGAGTTTGTTTTCCATGGAGCCTTGAATAAGAAATTGGCATATGCTTTTTCACCCCTCTGTATTTTCTGTGAGTGCTCTTAATTTGTCTTTTTCTGTTTTCCTGTTTGGTTTTGCTCTTTCTAGAAGTCCGGTCTTGATGGTGTCTCCTCATGGCTTCCACTGGCAGAGGCATGGTTACCTGAGGTGATGATCTTGGTCTGTGACAGAGTGTCTGAAGATGGTGAGGCCCTCAGCTGGGTGGTGGCAGCACGTTTGCCCTTCCTTGCAGTCAGAGGACATTTGTCTTCACAGTTTAGAACAGTGCATCTCTTTTGACTTTATATTTTAGCTATTTCTCTTTAGAATCTTGTACTGTTTACCTTGTTTTTAAATATTGATATCTAGGGGCTGAGATATTATTTCTTTATATTACTTGGTTCTAGATGCCTTTAATATAACATTCACGTTGAGGGAAAAATATTTTGAGATTTGTGTAGATTATTGCAGAGTATTCATGTTTTATTTTTACTTATAGATTCTTCTGCATATTGTTTTAGGAGTAAACCGACAGAAAGCTCAAGAATGGTGCATCAAACATGGCTTTGAATTGGTTGAACTTAGTCCAGAGGAATTGCCCGAGGAGGATGGTGAGTGTGTTAGTAGAAAATAAGGCATTTGGATTAAGATATCAGAGATTATTTTAATCCAGGAAAGAAGAATCACAATGAAACTGAAGAAACACTCTTTTATCCCAGCTGTTTGAAAAGATTTGAGCAAAATCAATTGATGTTGTCCTACCAAAAATATAATAATCCATTTATTTGATTTCATCTCTCAATTTAGGACTTCTGTAAATTTTTCTTTCTTTCTTTCTTTTTAAGAGAGGGACAGTGAGAGAGAAAGAGAGAATTAATTTTTATTTAGTTTTTCATGTGACCTTTGTTGCTCGAACACTTCACTGTGTATGTGGTGCTAGGGTTTGAACTTGCATACTCGCGCATTCCAGGCAAGCGCCGTAACTGCTGAGCCACCGCTCCAGGGCCCCCCTCCTCTTTTTAAAAAGGTGGATAGTAAAAGATTTTTATCTAAAATCATTGTCATTTCCCCATTCTCCTATGCTTTCCCTGCTGACAAGAAAGACCTAGAGTTTATGTTCCTTCTTTACTATTCATAATAAGCTAAGGCTGAATCCCCCAGAATGTTGGGAGCATGTTAGACCCTTCTGTATGTCTTTAGAACACTTGAAACCAAAAATGAACCCAGAATACCTGCCCCCTCAGGGTAGCTTTGCAGTACCTACCTTCTGTTGTCTGTATCTTCTGTTTCTTACCTATTCTTACTGCTCCCCTGTTTCTTTGTTTTTTCTTCTTTTCTCCTTCCAAATACGCCTGTTGTGGGATCTACCCAGATAAGACAGATTTTGGTTCACCAAAACCTTATAAGCTGGTACCAAAGATAAAATATGTGTATTAATAATTGAATTACCAAGTGGAGTATCATAAGTATTAAGAAAAAATACTAGTGCTGTGGTATTTCAGAAACGGAAGAGATTATTTCTGTTTAGAAATTGAGAGAATAGTTGGTATCATGAATTTTCACATGTCAGCTTCTCTATGGGGAAGAGGTAAGAAAGTTACTGGAGTAGTTAGAGGACTGGTGGGGACTGGCTTTGAGAAGTTGCCATGTATTCCAAAAGACTTCCAGGCAGCCACAACCAACGTGAATTTAAATACTTAGATGGCACATAAGCACTAATTACATGAGGGGTGTGTATGTGTATATTAATTTGTGGTGTGATTGAACCCACAACTTCACACATGCTAAGCAAGCTCTCTTCCACTGAATTACATTCTCAGCCCAAACGAAGCCTATTTACTTTTTAAAAAAATTAAGAAATAATCTTTCTATATCTTGGCTTAGTTTGAATTTGTCTAAAATGGCTATTACCTTTGGGAATAAAATCTTGTCAGAGAAGGAAAGAACAAAAATGAAATAAAAGACATATTTTAAGAATATTGAAAGTTAGCAAGTACAGTTTTTCCTTCTGTGTTTTTTAGGTCCCCTAAAACTTGTACCCATCTTTGCGTACATGAGCATGTGTGTCATCGTTTATTTCTGGCACTAGAGTTTTCTTCCTGTTGTTGGGTGTCAATATTTGTTATCATTTTGGAATCTCTGCTCCTTTATACCGTTGTACTTCTTGTTGCTCTTTGTCTGAATAATGTCCTTATATTAATTTAGCTTAATCTTAAAATAAAATTTTAGGCATGTCATCTTTAGATAAGGTAATAAAAATCTTCCTAGAATTTTTAAATGCATCCATTCCTTTATTTGCATGTGTTATTCAAATATCCATATGAGATTCTATGCTTGTTTGTATTAGATTTCATTTTATTGGATCTAGCTCATCATTTTTCTTTCCTGGAATTAATATCTAAAGTATTATTTTTTCAAGAATTAAGTCATTCATAGTTAGGATAAACATGCCTCTTATGTCTTCATCTAAATATTGATGGCAATAAACTCATCTTTGCAGAGTATTTTCAGTTCAGTCTTTAAAATATTTCTATTAGAGCTGGAATTCTTTAAATGATTCATCAGCCTATAAGACACTTGCTGTGTGCCTGCTTTCTTTCAGGCACTGTTTGGCACAGTGGGCATAATGAACTCAATAAGGCTGGTTCCTGCCCTCAGGGAGTTTCTAGTATGAGGAGGAAGGTTACAACTGTGAATTGTCAGCTCCAGTGAAAGGGAGTGCACAGGGTGGTGTCCTCCCTACTCTTTTTTTGAGGAGAGTATAAGTGATTAGCTCTTGATCAGAGAGCTAGTAAGTGACAGAGCTGAGGCTCAAATTTAGCTCTTCTGACTTCTAATTCTGTACTCTTCCTATTAAACTCCCAGCACCAGGCCAGGTCACTGGAGACAGGTTCTGTTTGAACTGTGTTCTGTAGACTCTCTTCCTTTTCAATGACTTGAAAACTATTTTTGCTATTACTTTCCTTGTTCAATTGTATAATTCTCAGTATCTGAATAATCTCTTTGTCCTTTGTACACAGTGATATTTAATTTGTAGCTAAGAGTACCGCTGTATTATTGGCATGCTAATTGGGATCAAGGCCCTATTATTTTGAGTAGGATAAGTCAAATTCTAGAAGCAGATAATACTTATACTAAATTAACTAAGCTTTTTTTTTTTTTTAAATAACCCGTTGCCTGTGTCTTACACTTAGACATATAGTAAATTCACTTTTCACTTTACATTCTTTTCTCTAATCAAGAGGTTATTCTGTATAGATATGGATAATATTTATTACTCTATGATCCCTAGTGGAAGGTCAGCATTTGCAGTATGTTGTAGTGTACTGAAAGTTCCAACTTGCCTTCAAAAAACCCATTCTGTATAGATAACCAAGATTGGTACCTGTAGAATTCTGCCAGGATTGTGTAGTTTATGTAGTTATGGTCAGGCATGGGGGATGACTTCATTATTTACCTCTTAGGTGTTTGTTTAGATTATTTTAGTTTATAGAAAATCCCTATCAGGAACTCTGAGCTCTATATTTGCTTTATTTCTTTCCTTATTCTACAAGTTAGGTGTGAGGTAACAACCAAGCAAGATAATTACACCACTGTTATTGAAAATATGGCTTTGGGGATATCTAGACACATATATGAATGTATATGATGGTACATATAAGTGTGTGTATAAATATATATATTTCTTTCTCTGATTAGATGACTTTCCTGAATCTACAGGAGTAAAGCGAATTATACAAGCCTTGAATGCCAATGTCTGGTCGAATGTAGTGATGAAGAATGGTAAGTAACTTGGGTCTGAAAGTAATCCCCGCATTTGTTATAAGTTTTAAATTATTTGGATATATGTGAACTAATTAGAATTACATGAAAACTTTATATTTGTTCCAATTCTGAAATTCAAATTGAAGGAAGAGACAAAGGTAGCATGTCTGGGGATTTAAAATATATGTTTAATAGTTATTTTAGTAAGAATTTAGAGGCTTCCTAACGTAAGCATAGCATTGTCTTTGGCATTAGGAACTACCTAAAATTGTAAAGTATGGACTCTTTCCTTTAGGAGCTCCCAGTCCAGCTGTGGAATTTCATTGTGCACTTTTCCAATGCCAGGTAGCGTGCAGGGAAGTCTGCCATGCGTGCAGAGTGACTGATGCGGGCAGCAGCGTGTGGTCAGAGATGTGGCTTTTGCATTAGGAAGGGGTGTAGAACACTTCAAGGACAGTGCAGGTCCTGACAGTAGTCTTCTCAGGACAGTCAAGATTTGAGTTGGTGAAAGGGAAGAATGACAAGCAGGGAAGGAAGCATGGTCTCGAGAACGGTGGTTTACATTTTAGGGTCACTAGCAGAATCCCACCTAACAATTAGAGCTATCTTAGAGGCCTTGACTGCTAGGCAAGAGAATTTGGGCTTTTTCCTGTAGGAAGTGGTGAGTCCTGGAGATATTTTTATAAGGGCATGCTGCGAAGTTGGCATCTTTGAAAGGCTAATGTTGCAGTGGTATACGAGAGGTTTGGCAGCTGATGGAGGTAGAAGTAGAGTCTGAAGTCAGGGAGACGAGAGCTGCAGCAGCGGCTCTAGGGTGAGATGTTGAGGCATGCAGTGATGTGGCCACAGTGTGGAAGGCCGGATCTGAAATGCAGTCTGAAGAGAGTAGGCCAGCTGGCCGACGGTAGCTTTTGTAATCTTCATAGTTTGTTAGGGCTGTGATAACAAGTACCACAAACTGGATGGCTTAGAACAACAGGAATTTAGGCAGGCACAGTAGCTCATGCCTGTAATCCCATCTACTCAGGAGACTGAGGCAAGAGGATAGCAAGCTCAAGTCCGGCCTCAGCAACTTAATGAGACCTTGTCTCAAAACAGAACATAAGAAAAAAGGGCTGGGGATGTAGCTCAGTGGTAAAGTGCCCCTGGGTTCAAGCCCCAGTGCCAAAACAAAACAAAATAGGAATTGATTGTCTTATAGTTTGAGATCAGAAGTCTGAAATCAAGGTCTCAGAAAAGCTGTGCTTTTAGTTCCTTGACTTGTGACAGCATAACTCCAGTCTTCCTGTGGTGGTCTTTCTGTTCTGTCTGTGGGTCAGTTTCCTTTTCTGTGAGACCAATAATCACATTGAATTAGGGGTCCACCCTACTGCAGTATGACTCCATTTTAACTAATTAGATCAGAATTCACTGTGTCTAAATAAAGTCACATTCTGAAGTACTGGAGGTTAGAACTTGAACATACGAATTTTGGGGTGATACAGCTTAATCTGTGACATAGTCCTTAGCAGTTGCTGGCTGTGTAGTGTTTTTCTCTTGTGTAGCACGAAATACTACAAAAGGGAATGAGAAAAATAATTTTACAGTGAGGCTACTGCATCTTCCCTGAGATTAGGGGTCAAATGGATAATTAGTTTTATAGAAATAGAGTATTTGATCTCAGTTTTTGGTAGAGTGTTAAGTGAGTTTAATGCTCTTAAATTGTCTAATCTAACCCTTGTCACTGTTGGAGAAGCTCCTCCTGGCAGAGTAAGGTACTTCTTTCTCTTCTTCCCTCTTTTTTTCCCTTCTCCTTCCTTTTTTCTTTCTAGGAAGAATCTTACATGTCTATTACATTGAATCGCAAGGATAATAGGTTGTATTTTATTGCCATAACAATCAAAATTACATCCTAATAGATCTAGAAGGAAAAAGGAGATTTTAGCCCGTGATATCATCTCTGTTTACAAAGATTTACTCCTCCTTATTCATTCATTCAGCAAGTCCCTGTTGAGCATTCACCATGGCAAGGTCTTGCTCTAGATTATCTACACTATAAAAAAAAGTTTTAGATATGGTACATAATCTAGATCAATTTAGAATAAAATTATATTCAGTGGTGCTTGTTATATTTATAGAACTAGTTTCAGAAAAGCTTATTTGACTTCAGATGTATTTTTAAAAATCTGAACCCCAAGTTTGTTATTAAAGAAATGATGCCTTGTGATTTACGTTTATGGCTGTACAATGTTGGTCCTCCATATTTACAGGCTCTGCATCTTTGGATTCAGCCAATCTTTTGTACAGAATATGTACATTTTTTTGGTCATTATTCCATAAGTAATATAGTGTGAGAATTATTTACATTAGTATATTTTATTAGTTATAAGTAATCTAGAGATGACTTAATATGAGAAGATATGTAATTTGGTAAGATAGGTAATATGCAAATACTATGTTTTTTTATATAAAGGACTTGAACATCCATGGATTTTGGTATCCTTGGGGGTCCTGGACATGTGTAAATTTAGAAACTGCCCTGAACACACTATTATTTTGGAAGTAGATGGGCAAAGGTGTTTTCTTAAAAAAAAAAAAAAAAAAAAGCCATTCTACTTGTTTCAGACACTAAAATAATATTCTTGAAAGAACTGTAAAGCAGGGGCTGGAGTGATGGCTCAGCAGTTATTGTGCTTGCCTGGCATGCACAAGGACCCGGGTTTGAACCTAAGCACCACATACACAACTTAGTGTCCGAGCAATGAAAATCAGATGAAAAACTAAATAAAATGGATTCTTTTTCTCTCTCTCATTGTCCCTCTCTCTCTCTCTCTCTTAAAAAACAAAAAACTGTAAAGCAAAGAGGCATGTCTGGCATGTCTTGGGTTTTTTTATGGTTCCTTGCCTTGAAGTATTTTTGCTTTCTTCTTTATTCTCTATAGTATGGGGATATTGGTTTATTATTAACCAAAAACCAAAACATTGGCATTAGCTTAATTCCATATTTAAGAGGACTCTGCATCTATGTGGTTTGAAGTAAGCTATCATCTCTAGAAGGAGCCCTGAATATGGAAATAAAATTACATTTGGATGTAACTCAGGTTTAGGAAGTACGAAGGATGTCCATATATAGTTCCACATTAATCTTTAGGGACAAAATGCTTATATGACTCTGTGGTGGGCCATGCTACTCTTCTGGGGTAACCTACCTCCTTTGCTCTTTGCAGAATCTTGCTTTTCTGGTATCTCTCTGGATGTCTAATAAGCTGCCTTCCTCTGCAGGCTTTTCTGAATGTTTGAATATTGTCTGCCAGCAGGTAGACTGGTTTATTTGCTTGGAGGTCTCTATCTTCTCCACCACTTTTTCTCTTTCCTTTTAAAAAATTGTGGTTATATATACAAATCAAATTACCATTTTCACTATTTAAGTGTGTAGTACACTAAATATACATTAGGTATATTCATATTGATGTACAGCCATCACCACTCAAAAAGCTTTTCAAACTAGAAAGTTTTTTTTAAAATCAGAAATTGTTTGACATAATAAAGAAAGATGTTAGAGATATTGGATAACTTTTTTAGGACACCAATGACTGTTTTTTGTTGTTGTTGTTGTTTGATTAGAAAAATTACCATAGTCACAATTGATTCTTCAGGGTTATCATGTTGGGAAATTGTGTAATCTCAATTTATAATTTGGGATTATGTAATGTCATTTAAGTATTTGTTGAGCAGTAATTGAACACTAAGACTACTTGACTACTTTAAATTTGCACAGTTGTAAAAAAGTTTTACTTTAAAACTTTATAAAAATCTATTTTAAATGATTGAAAAAAGTTCCAGTTCTAAGAAGGACTGAGAAAATTTAAATATTATGCCAAATAGCACTGAAAATATACAAATCTGATTACAGTTCCTTGGACTCTTGACATTCAAAAGTAAAATACTTAATCTGAAAATCTAGTTAATTACAAACTTAGTTTCCTTCCTGTCCTCCCTCCCTCTCTCTCTTTCTCTCTCTCTCTCTCTCTCTCTCTTTTTAAGGAACAGGGAGAGAGAGAAGACAGAATAATTTTTTTTTTTTAGTTTTGCATGTTGCTTTCATTGCTCCAATGCTTCCTTGTGTACGTGGTGCTGGGTTCAAACCCACATCCTCATGCATGCCAGGCAAATGCTGTAACCACTGAGCCACTGCTCCAGCCCCTGCTTCCTGCTCTTCACCAAAATAAAGAGGATGTGATACGTAAATGGGAATTCATGGTTTAAATTAATAACCATCCTGAGTCTTCTGAGCTTATTTGGCTTCTTAAAAGTTTGAACAAGAGGACCCCAGGCTGGAGCAGCCCCTGCCCAGCTGAAAAACTGGCCCAGGCAGGCCTCTTCTGATCCAGGACCCAGCAGAAGCCCAGGACCAACCAGAGGAGGATCCTCACCTGGAGCATCCCCTGCCTACCTGACGCCCCGCATGTCTTTCTGGGGTTATTGTTCCCAGCTGGCAGGTGCTCAAGACACCACCAGTAGGACCCCTATCCAGAGCAGGCCCCACTCAGGGCCTACCAGAGGAAGAGCCTCACCAGAAGCAGCCCCTGCCTACCTGATGCCCTGTGTGCCAGTCTGGGCTTCTTTTGGTCCCAGCCAGCAAGTGCTTAGGACCGGCCTGGGTAGGCCCCCAAGCTTTAACAACCCCTGCCCAGCTGAAGGACTGGCCCAGGCCTCTTCTAGTCCTAGCCTGGCAGGCACTCAGGATAACCCAGATTCAGATCTGCAACATTGAGCCTGGATCCAAAAGGTAGAGCAAAATGAGGACCCAGGCAGAAGCAGCATCTGGAAGAAGGTGATCATCAAAGAAGTGGTGACTGATCTGACCCTTTGATTTGCAAGGAAAAACCACCTAGAGAATTGCCTACCTTCCCCACAGGAAATTTCAATTTGTAGATTCAGAAGAAGCCCTTCAAAAATGAAGAATCAAGCTAGGAAAGTTTCACCCCAAACCCACAACTCCCCTATAAAGGATGCCATGGATAGGGAATGAGATGAAAACCTTGAAAAAAATCAGTGATCTGATTACTAAAAGAACAATGAGCTAAAAGAAGATATAATGAAGGGTCTAAGTGAGAAAACTCAAGAGATGAAAAACTCTGTTTAAGAAAAAGACATATTCAAAAAGGAAGTAACAGCTAAAATCTGTACTCAACGACATGAGAGAAACTATGGAAGAATTTAATAATAGATTAACTTCTATAGAAAACAGAACCTTAGCTCTTGAAGAAAGACCTTCTGACAATAAGGACAAGCTGAGCAAGTTTAAGCACACGGATGACAAAAAAGAAAAAAAAACTCACAGAACACAAACAGAATTTTAAAAACATCTGGGATGAAATGAGAAGAAACAATCTAAGAGTAATTGGTATACAGGAAGAAATTGAAACACAAAAGAATGGGATTAGGAACATTTTCAATGAAATAGTTAAAGAAAATTTTTCCCATATATAAATAGAGTCAAATATGTCCATCCAGGAAGTTTACAGGACACCCAATAGGCCTAATCAAATGAGAAGCTCACCAAGACACATCATAGTCAAAATTTACAATAGGCAAATCAAGAAAAGAATATTGAAAGTGGCAAGGGAGAAACTCCAAATCACATTCAGAGGCAAACTAATAAGAATCACATCTGACTTTTCAGCTCAGACTCTGGAAGCAAGAAGATCATGGAAGGAGATCTTTCAACTTCTGAAAGAACACAGCATGCAGCCAAGAATACTATACCTAGCAAAACTCAGCTTCAGATTTGAAGGGGAAATAAGAACTTTTCATGGTAAGATCAACCTTGCAGAATTCGTGAACAGAAAAGCAGCATTACAAAGAATGCTCAAAGATAAACTCCAGATAGAAGAACAAACAAACATTCCTCAACATCCACAAACAAAAAAAATTCAATAAAGGTGCATGCTATCACTACACAACCAAGACAGCACAGAACTTACTAATAAAACACAATGAACCTGAGCCGGGCATCCATGACATGTCATTAGCCCTGGATAACTAAGTACATATACATTTGTTCTTGAATGTTTGATAATGTTTTTCCCTCAATTGTAACTCTATATCATCTAATAAAAAAAAAAAACAATGACTATGAACCACAACCATATAACTAACACTGAATATGAAGGGTCTCAACACACCAATCAAAATACACAGACTAACAAATTGGATCAAAAAGCAAAACCGAACAATATGCTGCTTACAAGAAACCCACCTTACAGCCAATGACACCACAGAGTAAGGGTGAAAGGATGGAAAAAAAATCTACCAGACATACAGCCCAAGAAAGCAAGCTGGAATTTCAATTCTTATATCTGACAAAGTGGAGTTCCAGCATAAATTAATCAGAAGAGCTAACAAAGGCCACTACATCCTAGTAAAGGGAACAATATCACAGGAAGATAAAATCATAGTAAATAGATACTCTCCAAATACTAACACCCCCAACTGTGTGGAAAATTATACAGACTTAACAGATATCTACAGAATATTCTACCCCACATTGGTGGAGTATACCTTCTTCTCAGCAGTACATGAATCCTTCTCCAAAACAGATCATATTCTAGTTCACAAAATAAATTTCAGCAAATACAAAAAAGTAGATATTATTCTGTGTATCCTATCAGACCACAATGCCATGACCCTAATAATTAACAGCAAAAACCATAGCAGAAAACACACATATACAAGGAGATTGAATAACACCCTATTAAAAAGAATGGATCCAAGAAGACATGAGAACAGAAACTAAGGAATTCTTGGAAGAGAATGAGAATGAAGACACAACATATCAAAACCTCTGAGACAGCATGAAAGCATTCTTAAGGGGAAAATTTGTAGCACTGTCTACATTAAAAATCAGGAGAGATCCCAAACAAGTTTATACTCCATCTCAAATTTCTACAAAAGGAAGAACAGTCTAATCCCAAAGTTAGCAGAAGACAGGAAATAATTAAGATCAAAGCTGAAATCAATGATAAAAAAAAAATTTGACAGACCCCTAGCTAATCTAACTATAAGAAGGAGATAATCAAAGCAAATCAACAAAATCACCAACGAAAAGGTGGTGATCACCACTCACCCCACTGAAATCAAATAGATTATCAGAACATATTTTGAAAACCTATACTTCTCTAAATCAGATAATCTGGAAGACATGGACAAACATCTAGACACATACAGCATCCCCAGATTGACACAGGATGAAATTGAAATCCTAAACAGCCCAATAACAGACACTGAAATCCACACAGCAATTAAAAGTCTTCCAAAGAAGAAAAGCCCAGGACGGGATAGATTCCCTGCCAAGTTTTACCACACTTTTGAAGAAGAGCCAACACCTCTCCTTATTAAGCTATTCCAACAAATTGAAAAAGAGGGAACTCTACCAAACACTTTTTATGAAGCAACAATAACTTTGATACCAAAGCTCAACAAAAATACATCAAAAAAAAAGAAAACTATAGACCAGTATCCCTGATGAACATCAATGCAAAAATCCTTAATGAAGTTCTCTCAAACTGCATTAAAAAATGCATCAAGAAGATAGTTCATCACAATCAAGTGCGCATCATTCCAGGAATGCAGCACTGGTTCAACAAACGCAAATTAATAAATGTGATTCATCACTTAAACAGAATTTAGGACAAAAGCCATATGATCATCTCAATAGATGCAGAAAAGGCCTTCAATAAAATCCAGCACCCATTTATGCTCAAAACTCTAGACAAAATAGAGACCAAAGGAATTTACCTTAACTTTGTAAAGGCCATATATGCCAAATTCTCAGCTAGTATAATACTAAATGGAGAAAAGTTGAAAGCATTTCCACCGAACTCGGGAACAAGAAAAGGCTGCCTGCTCCTACCACTTTTATTCAATATAGTCCTCGAGACCCTGGCTGGAGCAATTAGGTAAGAGAAGGAAATCAAAGGGATAAGAATAGGAAAGGAAGAAGTCAAACTATCCTTTTTTCCTGACGACATGATCCTATATCTGAAAGATCCAAAAAACTCCACCAGAGAACTGCTAGAGCTAATAAACAGATATGGCAAAGTAACAGGCTGCAAGATCAACACCCATAAATCAATAGCTTTCCTATACACTAACAATATTAGGGTAGAAGAAGAAATCTGGAAATCAGTCCCATCCATAATATCCTCTAAAAGAATAAAATACTTGGGAATTTATCTAACAAGAGAAGTAAAAGAACTCTACAATGAAAGTTATTGAACACTGAAAACAGAAATTGCAGAAGACCTGAGAAGATGGAAAGATGTTCCATGCTTTTGGTTAGGCAGAATTAATATAATTAAAATGGCCATTCTGCCAGCAGTGCTGTACAGATTCAGTGAAGTCCTCATCAAGATACCAATGTCATTCTTTACAGGTACAGACTAAGCAATTCTCAAATTCATTTGGAACAATAAACCCAGAATAGTCAAAACATTACTAAGCAAGAAAGATGAAACAATTGTTTTTGCAATACCAGATCTAAAATTATAGTATAGAGTTGTAGTATTTAAAACAGCATAGTAGTAGTATCAAAATAGGAATGAAAACCAAGGGAGTAGAATAGAAGACTCTGAAATAAACCCACAAATCTTTAAACATCTGATCTTTGACAAAGGGGGTCAAAATATAACATGGAGGAGAGACAGTTTATTCAACAAATGATGCTGGACAAACTGGACAGCAACTTAGAGAAAATTGAAATTAGATCTGTATCTCTCATCTTGCACAAAAAATCACATCTAAATGGATCAAGGAATTAGGAATTAAACCAGCTACTATACAGCTGTTAGAAGAAAAAATTAGGACCAACACTCCAGCATATGGGAGTTGGCAATGACTTCCTCAACAAGTCTCCCAAAGGGAAAGAGTTAAAGTGAAGATTTAATGAGTGGGATGCCATTAAATTAAAAAGATTTTGCCCTGTCCATGAATTAGTCAAAACATTCAAGAGACAACCTATAGAATGGAAGAGAGTCATGGCCTGTGATCTTTCTGACAGGGGACTAATATCCAAAATTTACAAAGAACTCAAAAAACTCAATAATAAAAACCCAATCCAATCAATAAATGGGCCAGATAGCTAAATAAACTTCTCAACAGAGGAAATAGAGCTAGCCAATGAATAAACAAGAAAGTGTTCTAAGACACTGGTAGAGAAATGTAAATCAAAACTACATTAAGATTTCACCTCACTCCAGTCAGACTGACAAAGATGAAGAATATAAACAATAACAAATACTGGAGGGGCTGTGGGAAGATGGGAACACTAGCACACTGTTGGTAGAATTAAGGACTGGTGCAGCCACTTTGGAAAGCAATGTGGAGACTCCTTAATAAGTTAGAGTTGAATCCACCATATGACCCCAGCTATCCCTCTTCTGGGGATTTTCCCAGAGGAGTTAGAATCAGCACATTACAGTGACACAGCAAAATGTATGTACATAGCAGCTCAATTTACAATAGCTAAATTATGGAACCAACCCAGATGCCCCTCACTGGATGAATGGATCCAAAAGCTCTGGTATATATATACAATGGAGTTCTACTCAGCTATTAGAAACAATGATATTATAGCCATTGACGGTAAATGGATAGCAATGGAAGAAATCATGCTGAGCAAAGTTAGCCAAACTCAGAGAGTCAAGGGCCAAATATGTTCCCTCATTTACGGAGGCTGGAGCTAAATCCAGGCTTGGGGGAAAGGTAGACAAACTCATGTATTAGAATCATAGAACAGAAATGCAATATGTCAGTATTTATGAGATACAGTTGCAAAATACTGCATAAAATATTTGAATAAGCTATACTGCATGCCTTTACAAAAGCATAAATGTTTAATCCTATTGTCAAATATATCGAAAAATAACGAGATAATAGGAAGGGAGGTTACAGGGAAATGCTGGAACTGAGATAAAGCAAGGTACACTCCAAGCATTTATATGTTTGTCACTGTATGTGCCATAGTCATGTATATAAAAAATGTTCTTTGTAGGTATAGGAATTATGTCACTGTATTTGGTTATTTTAGGGAAAATACAGGACCCAGAAGAGAGGCAAGGGATTGGGATATGGGAAGAGGGAGGTAGAAGGGTGCTGGGAGGCGCATAATGACCAAATTGTATTGCTGTATTATGTGCATCTGTGATATGTGGCAACAAATCCCATCATTATATATGACTATAATGCACTAATAAGAATAAATTAAAAATTAATTTAAAAAAGTTTGAATAAGCTGCCTAATTATCTGATACCTTCATGACTTTTTTTCCCGTTAATTTCTTCCTTAAAAGTTAATATACAAGCAACCAAAGGAAAAAAAAATAAATTTGATATCATCAAAATTAAAACCTTTTGTACTTCAGTGGATACAATATTAGTCTATTTTTGTTTCTACAACAAAGTGCCTGGTGCTGCGTACTTTATACAGAAAAAAAATCTTACAGTTTTGGAGGGTTAAAGTCCAAGATTGGGCATTATCATCTGTTCTACCTTTTGTGCGGGTCATCTGGTCACATGATAATATGGTGGATGGCATTATGATGGGAGTGAGTGCATGAGAGAGAATGGGTGTGAGGTCCTGTAACAAGATAGGAGGAAAGAGAGTCAAGAAAGTTGAACTTTTTTCCTCCCCTCAGTGTTAGAGATTGAACCCAGGGCCTTGCACATTTGGCAAGTGTTCTACCACTGAGCTATACCTCCATCCCCAAACTTTTTTTAAAGGGGGTTGGGCAGTGCTAGGAATTGAAACCAGGGGTGTTCTACCAGTAAGCTACATTTCTAGCCTTTTTTATTTTGAGGCAGGGTCTCACTTAAGTTGTTGAGACTGGCCTCGAACTTGTAGTCCTCTTGCTTCAGCCTCCTAAATTGCTGGGATTACAGGTGTGCACATCACCTAGCTCCAAACTTGTTTTTTAATAGCCTATTTTGGGAACTAATCCAGTCTCACCACTCTTGAGGGTTGAGCCCCCATGACCTCTAATTATCTTTCTCTCAGCTCCACCTCTTAAAGATTTCACACCTCATACAGCCACACTGGGGACCAAGCTTCCAACACAAACCTTGGGGAACACAGTCAAACTATATCCAGACCAGTGTAGATATTTTTAAGAAAGTGAAAGATAATCCTCAAAATGGGAGAAAATGTTTCTAAAACTTAACCTGTAGAGGTTAAGTATCTCTTGAAATACTTGGGACCAGAGGTATTTTGGATTTTGGAATATTTGCATATACATTACAAGATATTTGGGGGATGGGACCCACATCCTAGACAAAAAATTTCTTTGTGTTTTAATATCCTTCTTCTATATATAGCTTGAAGGTAATTTTACACAGTATTTGTGGTACACCTGTGTTTTGACTGCAGCCCACCCCAGGAGGTCACGTATAGAACTTTCCACATATGGCATTATGTCTGCACTTGACAAGTTTTGGATTTTGGAGCATTCTAGGTTTTAGATTTCCAGATTAAGGATGCTCTACACTATCTGACAAGGATCTAGTGTCTGGAATGTAATAAAAACTATGTATGAAGAACTCTTATAATGCAGTAATAAAAAGACAATCCAATTAAAAAATTGCAACGAATTTGAGTAGACATTTCTCCAAAATTCCAAAAGGCAAGTAAGCACATGAAAAGATACTTGACATTCTTAATCATTAAGGAAATGCAAATCATATCTCTAATGAAATGCCTCCTCACACCCATTAGGATGGCCAGGATTAAAGAAGATGGAAACAGTGTTGGAGAGGAGGGAGAGAGGGTAGAACCCTCACATATTGCTGGTGGGAGTATAAAATGGTGCTGCAGACACTTTGAAAAAAGTAGTAGTTGCTCAGAATGTTAAGGATAAAATATGACAGAGCAATCTGTCTACTCTTTGGTATACCTAGGAGAAATCAAAACATGTCCATGAAAAAAAAGCATGTATACAAAAGTTCATAGCAGTATTTATTCATAATATTCATAAGAAGTGGAAACAACTGGTGAAATAAATGTGGTATATCCATAAAATGGAATGTTACTCAACTGTAAAAAGGAGTGAAGCACGGATATGTGCTACAGCATGGCCAGTCCCCAAACCATTATGCTTAACTGCAAAAAGCCACACACAGAAGACCACATGTTGTATGATTGCATTTACATGAAATATCCAGAATAGTTAAATTCATAGAGACAGAAAGTAGATTAGTGGTTGCCAGGAGCTAGAAGGAAAGGTTGCTTAAGATATGAGATTTTTTAATTGGATAATGAAAGTGTTCTGGAATTAGATGGTGGTGACTGTTGCACAATTTTGTGAATATGTTGGAAATCGCTGAATCACTTTAAAATGTGATTTTGATATGTGAATGATATCAATAAAAAAGAAGTAAGAAAATAATACCACTAGTGATGATAATGGCAGTGGCAGAAGGAGTGGTGGTAGTAATCATACTAATAGCAAAAATACATCTATTTTCTTATTTAGTCCTCACAATATCAAGTATGAGCTCAGCTCAGAGACCAAGTAATTATACCAAGGCCTTATAGCTCATCAGTTCTCAAACTTGTTTGCACATTGGAATTGCCTGGGGGAGCTTTAAGACATTCTGATGTCTGAATCTCAATTCTAGAGATTCTGAATTAATTGGTATATGGTGAGATCTGAGCTCAGAGATGTTTTTAAAAACTCTCAGAGCCCTGATTTGAACTTCAACCTGTTTGATTGTGAACTCTATGAATTTAGCTACCATAAAATTTGTAAATTATTATATTGTAAGATGGTTTGTCCCACACTGCTGTGTTTCCTAAGTCAAGTGATGATTTCCAGTCCTAACACTGCCCAGCTGTGTACCTTAGGCAGTTCTCATACTCTCTGAGATTTTCATAAGTGACTTCCAACCCTGGCTGTACACTCAAATCATTTGGAAAGCTTTTAAAACCTGAGCTGTCTGGACTGCACCCAGACCATTTGTATTAGAAGAGAAGGGCAGTTATGGTAATTTTTTAGGGTCTCAGGGATTCAAATACATATCCATGGTTGAGAACTAGTGACATAAACAATAGTAATCTAGTTCTAACTTGTAAGAGTCTGTGCTTAATCCATAAGATTTAGCATTTTGAAAGCTACTTTAGCCTTAATTGTGTAAATTGACTCTAGGATTTGGGCATGAGCAATCTGAAGGATTGGTTGCCATCAACTGAAATGAGGAAGCTGTAAATGAAGTAAACTTTGAGGGGTGGGATGACATTAGTTCAGTTTGGAACATATTATATTTAAGATGGCTGCTAGACTAGCTAGTAGAGATGTCAGGTAGCCATGTGGAGCTTGGGAAGAGAAGTATATATGTGGCATTTAAAACCATGAGCTTGTGTGAAATTGTCAGAGGAGTAAGTATAGATCAAGAGGACCAAGAACTCAATTCAGGGATAGCCACATCAAGGGGACAGGGAGAAGAAAAGGAACCTGCAAAGGAGGCTGAGAAGAGGGAATGGTGAGGGAGGAAAACCAACAGTATGGGGTCCTAGAGGCAAAGTGAAGAGTGTTTGAAGGTAGAAGGAATCTTCAGCTCTGCCAGATCCTGCTAATAGGTCCAGTAAGATCAGAACTGAGAGCTGACGTTTGGATATAGTAATGTGGAACTCATTAGTGACCTCCAGGAGCAGTTTCAGTGAATAACGTACTCATGAAAAGTTTTGCAAGGAAGCAGGCAGGAGCTGGGCAGAAAAGTATGGTCCAGAATGTTTTGGGTGTTTTTTTTTTTTTTTTTTTTTTAAGAACAAGAGCAGCATTTTGGTAAGCTGATATGAATGACTCAGCAGAGAGAGAAAAGCTGATAAGGCAGGAGGGGACTTGCTGGCTGGATGTCCTTGAGTTGGTAGAGGGAATGGCTCTGGGAATAGGAAGAAGAAAATCAGTCTGAAAGAGGTAGGAAAGGGAGCGCCTGGATACATATGTGGCTGGGTGGGGAGATAATGGCTTGGGAATCTGGATTCCCATTGTGTTTCTTCTGATTATTTCATTTTCTCAGTGAAGTAGGAAGCCAAGTTCCCACCTGAGAGGGCAGGAGGTGGAATCATTAGGATTTGAGGAGAGAGGGGAAAATGTGAAATGGTCTTCTGGAGAGTGAGAGTGATGACCGTGGAGAGGTAAGTATGGTTGCCAAGGTAGCTTTAAGGGACCCACTGGAAATTTAGGATTATAAATTTTAAGTGAACTCAGGCTGTGTGTGGTGTGTGTGTGTATGCATGCACATGCTCATGCTCATTCTCATTCCATGGCTTCCTTAAGCCTTCTGGCCACAGGCATGTAGTAATCCTTGTGCTTTTATCAAGCAGGTATGGCACAACAGAGAGAGGCAAGGGGTTTAATCTCCGTACATGAGGGATGAATTACAATGGTTGTCCTTGGAATTGCAATTGGGTGAGAAGGGGATAGAGGAAATCAGTGGGGAGTGGATCGGTGACAAGTGGTAATTTCTAGGTTCTGATAGAGTTGAAGGAGAGTTGGGTTGGGGTGTGATGGTAGGGGGAGGGAGCTGGAATGATGTATGAAATTGAGATGATGGAGGGACAGCAGTTATTGGTAACAGTAAGCTCATGGGTATGACTAGGAATACATGGCTTAAGCAGGGTAGAGGACAACCTTGGTGAAAAGGAATTCAATGAACTGAAACTTGGATTGCTGGAAGGATCCTTTGTTATGTATATTAAAGTGGCAAACAATTAAAGGGAATGGCTGAAGGATTTGTTAGATGACAACAAAATATCTTAAATACTTGTCTTCAAATAAAGAATGGCTTTATTGGCATTATATGATGTTCATCTTCCGTTTTCGGTTGAATGCTTTAAGTAACGGGAAGCTTGGTGCCTTACCAAGCAGTTCTAGAAGCAATTAATTGCACAAAGAAGTCAAAGAACTGTCCTGTTAATTCTCAGCAGACAGAATAACTTTTTGTGCTGGTATTTTGTAGAAAGAACATTTGTTTTACTTTGTGTCATAATGCTGAGAAAAGAATAAAGTGATAAAAAATTGTGTCTGTCAAAGATATGTTTCCCTTGCTTCTACTCTGTTACTACTAGCTTTCATTTTGATTTGATTATTCTTCCTAGTTTTCCTAATATAGGTGAAGGAAATCCCTACAGACCCGGGCAAGATTTAGCTCAGGGCAGCTGAAGTGATAAAGGAGATGGGAAGAACGGGAATTGTATAAAATGGTAAATGTGGAAAAACCACAACTGAGAAGAAATGTCACTACAGTCTGTATGTTAGGATGTGTGTAAGGCACATAAGGATGTGATTTCTCAAATTCCAGATTGCTGTAACTCAGGGACTTTACCCAAAGCTAATTTTTTTTTTTTAACAGACTAGCAGGCAATAATTGATAGAGTACATTACACTGAGAGATGATCCAAGCAGAAGTCATATGGTTCAGAAAGGGACTATAATGTATTTTCATGAAAGACAGTTATACATCATTCAGTTTGGGAAGGCACTTGGCCTAGACTTCTGAGGCTGTATCTTGGGAGAGTCATGTTTTTCTTAATATTTTTCTGTGCAGTGTTTTTTTTTTTTACTATCAGGTCTTCTGCTGGTTAGATTGGTCCACTTAACGTGTTCTTGTGTTTTAGAGAACTTAATACAGGGCATTGTTTTCTCTGGCAGTATATGCTGATTAGCTAGGGCAAGGCAATTAGAATGTAGCATCTCCATGTATGCATCTGAAATGGTTCTTCCTGTTATAGGTGGGAGAAGAGAGGCCCAAGGGAGGAGTGGCAACTGCCATATTCACACAGTGAGTTAGTAGTCACTAAGGTAGGACCAGACAGCAGGTCCCTTGACTAGGAGTGTTGGTTTACATTATTCTCTGGTTAGAGAAATGAGCACAGTGGTTAAATACTTTATCCAGGTTGCAGGGGAAACCACTGACAGAACCAGATGAGTTCATTGGCCACAGAACTTCCATAGCCCAAGTGCTCTGGCATGAGTAAGACTTTAATGAGACTGATTGGAAGAAATGATTATATATGAGGTTTCTGGCTTTTTTGCTTATTGCCTTGAACTCATTCCATATAATTTATGTGGAATGTTGTTAATATTGACCATATTCTGTTGTCTGTGAACTTAATCCAAAGTACAGATAAAACTCATGGATAGTTAATGTAATAAATTCTTTAAAATTTCTTGTAAGCGGTTGATGTTTCTTTTTAATTATTTTACTTGTATCACAACAGATTATTCTCTTCAGCTTGACTTATGACTATATATAGTGGGTACTCCGTTAATATCTTTTTTGTTTTTACTTAACATCACATTTAAGAGCAAACAGGTTAAATGATTGTAGGCAAATTATACCACCACTCTTAGTGTAGCAAGGGGGACATGTTTTGAGAACTGTGTTGTTAGGTGATTGTATCGACATCGTAGACTGTGGTTACACAAACCTAGGTGGGATAGATCAGTTACTGCATCCGGCCTCTTAATGGAATACAGAGAGGAGTGTAAACACAAGATGTAGAAAGCTGTTTCTGGTATAATATGGCATACTGTTTTATAGTACTTTTTTTTTTAATAAAAAGAAGTACACTATAACAGTAAATTTTTAGTAAATACATAGATTGGTAACATAAGTCATTTTTTATCATTTACAAATATTATATGCTTATATAATAGTGTGTACGATTATATATATTTTGTTTATTTTAAGAGAGGGACAGAGAGAGAGAAAGAATCAGCTTTACTTAGCTTTTCATGTGGCTTTCATTGGCTCCAACACTGTGCTGTGTACATGGTGCTGGGGCCCAAACCCACGTCCTCACACATGCCAGGCAAGTGCCGTAACCACTGAGCAACTGCTCCAGCCCCTATGCTATACTTTTATAGGACTGGCAACACAGGAGGTTTGTTTATTCCATCATCTGTGCAAATACAATATGTTGTGCTAAAATGTTACTGGGCAATAAGGATTTTTTGACTCTGTTATGATCTCACTTCCATCTATGCAGTCCATAGTTGCCTGAAATGTTATGTATGTATAACTACTAGAAAGAGATTTACAAATCTTCCTGATGGACATAATTTCTGTATTAATTTAGTCTTATATTCCTGCCTTTGCCAGTGTCGTGTTTCATAAACTAAAGAATACATCACAAGAGGGCATTATTGCCACAGAGGGATAAATTTTGATCGATTCTCCAGGGACAAGAGAAGTATACTTTTTTATGTATAAAGCAGTTACACATACAATGCATAAACATACATACACTGTATCTGTGGTATTACTATTTCAGTGAGAAGGTACATCACAATTAGGAAAAACAGGCGTAAAAAGCTTCTGAGGGAGCTGTAATGAAAGCAGTTGAGAAACACTGAGCTGTGACTGAGGAGGAAATCCCCAGGTACCATCATGTTCATTGTGAAGGTCAAGCTTGTAGGGAAGACAGTTTTCATGAAGCATTAAAAGGTATGACTTCAGATGGACCAGGGAATGAACAACTGGGTAGTGCTTTCCAGTATATCCAGCCACATCCGTTTATTTGTAGCCTTTCCTGTGCTGTTGTGCCATAAATCTCAGTTGACTAGTTGAGTTACGCACAGCTCCTATCAGAGCCTAGTTTGTGGCTTGGAAACCAACCATTTAGGTTTGTCATTTATAATTTGGTAGTATCCTTATATTGTACCGTTTTAAACTTTGCTTTCTTCCCCTGACCTCTCACCCCCCACTTTGTCTCCAGTGAGATTGTCTTGTGTTTCAGAAACCTGTTGCAAAGTGTTTTGATGTCATTAGATGATCCAGTCGTTATGCTGAAGGCAATGTCTTGAACTTGGGAGGTATATATATAGCAGTTTTTTTGTTTTGTTTTGTTTTTTAAAGAGAGGGACAGTGAGAGAGACAGAATCAATTTTTTATTTAGTTTTCATTTGGCTTTTGTTGCTCTAACACTTCGTTGTGTACGTGTGGTGCTGGGGTTTGAACCCATGTACTCATGAATGCCAGGCAAGCGCCGGAACTGCTGAGCCACCACTCTAGCCCCATAACAGATGTTTTTAAGGTCAAGGAAAAGAACATGATTAGTAGAAACCTGGTCAGTTGTTCTTTTTGGGTCTTGTTCACATAGGAAAGTAGTAGTATGCATAATTGCCTTGGTTAATAAAGCATCAGTTGAATGTTAACCTAGGCTCCTTAGCACCAACAAGTGCTAAGGTGGGTTTAATTTGTACTGCTGGCTTGGATGTCCACTGGGTCTTTTACCATATACCACTATGGAGTATGAAGGGCAAGTATGAGAAATGTTATGACCATTTTCTTTCTAATCAGCAGAGGAGGAATTAGACTCAGTAAATGTTACAAAGTTGTGACTTTGGGCCCGCTGTGGTAAACAATAAAAGACTGAGAGTTTATTTTTAGTTTATTATAGTTTAATCCCCAGTAATGCAGTTGGGTGAGGTTTAAGTGGAATTTCAGTACTAAAAATAATTCTTTTATATGATAGCTTTCTTTCTCATAATAACTGTGAAAAGTTGATCATCTATTGATATGTGTCATCTACATGTACTGGGTAACAGGATCACTGGATTCCAGTTCAAGGAATCATTTGCCACTGTTGTTCAGAGTAGGGGTAAAAATGAGTATTAAAAGCACATGGTTTATGACTCATCTGTACCCAGGCCACTCGCCTTAGAAAGTAGATAGCTAGTGCCTTTTATGTACTTTTTCTTAAGAGAGTAAAAAATGATTAAACAAAAATTTGAATCCAGTGTTAAAGAAAATGAAACTTCAAATTAGTGAGAAGAGTAGTTAATGAAGAAGGCTGTAGTCAGGTCTGTCTTTGCCTGTGTGATCTTGGGCAGCGGACTTCATGTCTCTGTACCCCAGCTTTGTAACTCTAAGATGTGCAGAGTTCCAGGATAGTGTGGACATTCTAAGAAACAGCTCCTTGAGTCAAAGGGAGCTGCCCCTTTAAAAAAAAAAAAAAAGCCAGAAAAACTCAGTGCCTAACTGTGGAACCAAAGAAATGACTTGTTGAAGAGACTGTTGTAAGGGAAAAAGAGGAGAAACAATTGTGAGACGTTAGAGAAGATAGGAAATAACATGTGCATGTCCTGGTTAGACTGTTTACAATATCACCTTCAGAATTATCCCTGAGAGAGCGAGCAGTGGGAAATCTCTTCAGATCAGTGCCCCGGAGGTGCTGCTCTTCTGCTGCCCCTGCGACTGTGCAAGAGCATTCTGGGTACTGTCCTTTGGATGTATCTTCACAATTAATTATGAACCACATGGCAATGTCATCTTTTCCTTCTTGGTAAAGTCTTGTTTCATTGCTTTTATTTCCCAGGCTCAGTTCTGAATGATATTCTACTTGATTCTAAGCATTCTTTTGAGGATTTTCAGGAGTGTGCTTCAGGCTCTGGGAGCTGGAACTTTACGATGGGACCATTATTGGAATTAATGTAAAGTTTTCTAGCTTCAGAAGCTACAGCACTCATTTTGATGTTTAGTTCAATTTATTAATAATTCAAGTGTGTGTGTTCATAGAAAACAAAGACTAGGAAAACATTCTCAAAATATTAAGTAGTGGGGCTGGAGTGGTAGCTTGGGGGTTATAGCACTTGCCTGGCATGCGTGAGTACACGGGTTCAAACCCCAGCATCCACATACACAGCTAAGTGTCAAAGCAACGAAAGCCATGTGTAAAGCTAAATTAAAAAATTGAGTCTCTCTGTCTGTTTCTCTCTCCCTCACAAATATATATATATATATATATATATATATATATATATATATAGTGATTTCATTTTCCTCCTTGTACTTTCTTCTGTTTTCTGAATTTTCTGTAATAAACATATTATTTATAATAAGGAAAAAGAGAAAAACAGTCTCATGACTTGCTCATTATATTCATTTTCTGGTCAAGTATTAGCAGACAGTTCTTGACTTGTGAGCAGGTGTCCCAGGTGTCATGGGGAGAGCTGGGATTCACTTTCCTGAATGTAAACTCAAGGTGGAACCAGATACAGTGCTGAGGGCAATGAGTACTGTTTTGAATAATGTACTTCAGAGTTTTGTCCCTTTTAAGCAGTTTAGTGAAAGAATAAATTGGGGTTTTTTTTCTAATTGCTTTGACATTTTAAGACACTTCATTTCACTGGGCAGGATGGTACATGCCTATAATCCCAAAGTCTCAGGAGACTGTGGCAGGGGGATCTCAAGCTTGAAGCCAGCCTCAGCAACTTAGCAAGACCTTGTTTCAAAAAATAAAAAAAATAATAAAATGAAAAGGGCTGGAGATGTGGCTCAGTAGTAAAAGTGCCCCTGGGTTCAATTAAAAAAAAAAAAAAAAGAAAGACATTTGAATTTGCCAAGCAAAAATGATCTACAATACAAAAGTATAAGTTTATTTTCCTCATACTAGTAGCATCATTTTTGATGAAGTACTTTCTTTTGTAAAACAATTTTTAATCCAGATAGTGTAGTGTGGTTTAAGATTATCATTCAAAAATAGATACAAGCTCTTTATGTAAATAGAAATCTTAGTTGTGGTAATTAACATAGGTCATGTTTGCTATTTACCACATGGATGGAAAAGAACATATTCATGATAAAAAATATTTTGGGTGGGGAGGAAGATGTATAGAAAACTTAAAATATGGAAAATACTTGGCCTTCATAAGATGATGCTAAATAAGAAAAACCAAAATGTGAATGCAGAAAGTATCTAAAGGGTTATGCAAGAGATTTTGGGGAGTATAGTCATGTAAATTCTTAACACTTGAGTAGCATATGTAGATGTAAAAACTTCTCTATGTAGCCAGTGCTTACCACCTCTGTGTGGTAGCCATGTGTGGGGGTCAGGTGATAGTTCAGTGTTCTCCCCACAACCTTGCACTGTTCTAGGAGCTGTGGAGTACAAAGGAGCCATTAACTGTTGTCCATGTCCTCAAAGGGTTCCTGATACAGTTGAAGATGGTGGTAGACCTTAGGCATTTATATTAGCATGTTCTGCAATGGGCTGCTTGATTGGTAAGGACAACAGAAGTAAATGGCAATGAGGTAAAGGTGGTTATTAGCTAAAGTCATGTGTAGAGGTTTCCCAGAGTAGGGGGAGGATATTTCTAGTACTGATGGGAAGGGAAGATTGAACCTTTAAAATGTCTTGATTCTCTCTTTTTCTTAATCAAAAATATGTGAAAGCTAGGTATGGTGACACATAACTGTAATTCCAGCAGCTTGGGAGGCTAAGGCAGGAGGATTGCAAGTTAAAAGCCTCAGCAACTTAGCAAGACTCTCAAAATAAAAAATTAGAAAGGGCTGGAGATATGTGTCTCAGTGGTAAAGAGTCCCTGGGCTCAATCCCTAATATGTATATACAAAAAAAAATTTTTGTAGTGGTAACAAATCCAGAAGATTTTATCCAAAAATTTCCTGTTCTGATTAGTAGATCTATATTAGCGATTCTCAACTGTACGCAGTTGTAACCCCAGGATACACTTAGCAGTGCTAAAGTATCAGGTGGGTCAAGACCAAGGATTCTGGCCTGGCTGGCCAGGTAGAGGCAGGGATGTATACGATCCTCTGACACACTGAAGAGCCCTCCAGTCTCAAGCTTCTATAGGGCCAAGATGGAGAAGCTCTGGTATAAATGTACTCGATCCACAGTGAAGGAACAGTGGGACCTAACCACCTGTCTGTTGTAAGCTTTATGTGACCAGTGGGAATTACAGGGCTGGTGGCTAGAATCAGTTGGTGGACTGAAATGGCATATAATTAATCAGCAGTTCTGAGTTGTTCAAATTAGTTCTGTGAAAATCAGTCTAAGCCAGGAACATCATGAAAAACGACTGAGTAAAGAGAAATAGGAATAAATAAAAAATGTCTTTTTGCACTTGACCCAAGTTTGTGTAGTGTCTCATATTTGCATAAGAAAGGCATTGTGCCTGTCTTAACTCTAGTTTTTGTCAAGAGCTCTGGGCTTAATGAAGATAGCGTAGGATTTAGAGTCAGAGAGTCCGAGATCTCAAGTTTGGGGTTCAGCTTTGTGACTTTGGACAAATTACTTAATCTCTCTGAGTTATAGTTTATTCTGTAAGAAATAATAATAAATCCTTTGTAGAAGCAGATAACAGCAAATAAGATATCTGTTGATATGTTTGTATGTAGAAGGTAGTAGTTAAAGAAGCATTGCATATTCTGCATTGCATATTCTGCACTTAAAACATTACCTTGCATATGTTAAGCATTCAGTAAATATTATCTATTATTATTATGAATTCTTACAATAATTCTGCAAGTCTAGTATTATACCCACTGCATAAATGTGGAAACAGGGATACAGAGAAGGTAAAACTTGGTAAGACTGCACAGTAAGTGGTAGAACTAGCATTCAAATCCATGCCTTTATCTCCAAATTCACATTTATGATATAAAGAAAAGTATGTGAAGAACAGAAAAATTAAAAGAAAAAATATTTTTAAAAAAGTATTTACTTTTCCTCTTATACTAAAAATTTCTCCCTTTGCCTGGATTTTTAATTCCTTAAATATCTTGTGTCAAAATTGCTATGTGAAATAAATTTTGAGTTTCTAAGATAACAGTGTGCCTTTAGATTTGTAATGTGATATCTGAACAATTTCACATCTTTCAAGCTTTCTTGAAACTTAATAGATTTTTTTAATCCATGACATTATCATTCTTGTTATTCCACTGGTGCCAGCTTACTAGACCACTGAAACGGAATCAGATGTTTTTAGGACAGAGTTTGGTATATAGTAGTGCCTCCTTATTTGTGGTTTCACTTACCTACAAACAGAACCCAGAAATTCTAGAAATAAACAACTTATAAGTCTTAAATTGTGCACTTTTTGAGTAACGTGATGAATTCTTGCGTTGTCCCACTCCATTCTGCCCAGGATGTGATTTGTCTCTTTGTCCAGTGTTTCTGGACTGGTATGCTACTTGCCCATTAGTCATAGTAGCGATCTTAGTTGTTTGATTGATTGTTGAGGTATTTCAGTGTTTGTGTTCATGTAACCCATATTATACTTAATAATGGCCCGAAAGTGCAAGAGTAGTGATGCTGGCAGTTCAGATATGGTAAACATTTAAGTATCATCTCATGTTGTCACAAGGAGGAAGGTGAGTTCAGTATAATATTTTTTGAGAAAAAGTAATCATATTTACATAACTTTCACAGTACATTGTTATAACTTTTATTGTTGTTAATATCTTACCTGTGTCCTATTTACCATAGATACATATAGATAAGTTGGTCAGGACCAAATTTTTTGGATTTTGAATATTGTTGATTTTGGAATATTTGCATGTACATAGGTATTTTCAGAAAGGACCCAAGTCTAAACATGATATTCAGTTATTTTTCATAGACCCCTCATACACATAGCCTAATGGTAATTTTATAGAATATTAATGCTGCAGCTGCATTGTGACCATGACATCATGTTGGTGTTCAAAAACTTGGATTTTGGAGCAGTTTGGATTTCTGGATTAGGGATGTTCAGCCTCTATGGAAGGGGGGAACCCCAGCATAAACAGGGTTTGATTCTGTTCATGGTTTTAAGCTAGTCTTGGTACATATCCCCTGTAGAAAAGGGAGGACTACTGTTCTTACTACTCTACTATTATTCCAGAATAATTAATTTTGCATATCACCTTCCCCTTTCTGTATGTCTGAAGTTTCAGAAGAATCAGTTGAATAAATAGATTTATTCCTTCCTAGTCTAGTATTTTATGGCATCAGTAAAACCATAGATGCTAGAGCCCATTTCAGCAACTATCTGATAAAGGAATAACCCCCCCCCCCTTTTTAAGAGAGGGACAGGGAGAGAGACAGAGAAAGAAAGAAACAACTTTATTTAGTTTTTCATATGACCTTGTTGCTCCAACACTTAGTTAGTTGTGTACGAAGTGCTGGGGTTTGAACCTGGGTCCTTGTGCTTGCCAGGCAAGCAACGAAACTGCTGAGCCACCGCTCCAGCCCGAATAAATCCTTCTTATAGGAATGACATTTACATGCCCTGAATCCTCAAGACAAAAAGCAAACAAACAAAACCACTAGCAAATAAGATTTATGTAATTCTTTTCTAGGAAAAGAATTGTTGTACTGTGTGTGCACACAGGCAAAATTTTAAAAAACATTGAACAGGCAAAATAGAGTTTCTTTAAAGCCATTGTTTACAAAGTATCATCCAAGTATTTTGAGCAGCATTAATGTTTAAGCACTCTGCTTTCAATAAACAAAATGAATTATTTTCCTAATTGTATAAACTGCTATGCTTCTAACTTCCTTAAAATATAAGCAATGAAACATAATGAGCTTTATTGTTAGTTGACTGAATTCTTGAGAAAATACTGAGCAAAAGTTCTTCCAGCTTATTATAATCACCTGAAACCTGATTATAAACTCAGTCCATCTGTGAAACCAATAAGGTTCTGAAATTCAAGGTTCTTATTTTTCTCTGCTAATTAACAACTTCTTGAGCCTAGAAATTCCAAGTTACTGTTAAGAGAGGCCAAAGGAAACCTCTTGTAAAAATCACAGATTTCTAGTAGAAGGGATCTTAATTATATTTCACAACCAACTCATTTTATAGATCAGAATACTGAAGCAGAGAGATTATCTGAGATCATGTGGGTAGGCATAGCCATGAATGAAATCCAGGTTTTCTGACCACTGTTCTTTTTCATAATTTTAGGATTATGGGAATTAAACCTTTTTATTATGTTTATTATAAAATATACATGTTATAAAATCATTAATAGGTGCATAATACAAGAATGTGGAACAAAAGGCACACAGAGGTTTACAGTATATAGTGCCACGTTCAGCTCCACTCCTAACTCCTGTCATCCCAGTGCCCTTTCTCACAGACAGCCACGATAAAGAATGAGGGATTTTAAACAGACCACTTAGGTCTAATAACATGCACAAACTGACATTGTATTGCATTTTTCTTCATGAGTCGCTGTCTGGCCTGCCAAGTTTAGGGAATTGCCCAATAGAGGAAAAACGTAAGCCATGGAATTGGAGTATGGAGAGATTTATGAATTGGCTTTGAAAATTACCTCAAATCCAACTTATTTCCAATAATAGAGGAAAGGGCTGTCTTACAGCAGTAGTTTGTTATGCAGATACTGCCTTTCATTCAGAGATCCTAAAGTATAAGAGCTCTCATGTATCCTCATGACAGGTAAAATCCCTGAGTCTTGCATAATTCCATACAACTGCGTTAAAATTAATAGCACATTGGACAAAAGAACTATATTGATGTTTGAATAACCATCTTCACCTGTGAAACTCTCAATGTAGGACATAGCTTGGGTCTGCTGCTTTCAAGCTTTTGAGCCTGGGAAGCCCTAATGCTCTGTCCTTGGATTGGGCACAGCCAGGCCTTTGGGTGAGGATAGCAAGGGGGTCCGTGTGTACCTGTGACCGCACTACCACTGTTTGAAAAGCACATGGCAGCAGTGCCTTTTAGTGCTGCCCAGCCCCTGGTAGCCTGAACAACATGGTGCTGGCTTGACAGCCAGTGTGACTGCCTAGGGTAACAGGTCAGGCTCAGAAAAGCTTCAGGCTGACACCCAGCAAACCACAGTCCTGGATTCATCCAGGCTTAAAGGCACATCTCTACCAGTGAATGGAAGAAGGAAGGGAACTGTGAATACCTTCGGGTGAGCGAGTATCTGACACCAGGATTATCCTGGCAGGGGAAATGACACTGGAAGTTTGTAGGTGGCTTAGAGGAAGAAAGATGATAGTGGGTCAGGGAAGGGATGAAGGAGGAAAGGCAAGATGGATGGAAGTTGTGTTTTGGAGAGAGAAGTTCTTTGACTTCACTGCTGTTAGACTCTTGGATTGTGGTGGTGTTTTTTTTCAAGTTTCCTTAATCCTAAGTCTCTCCTTTAAAAGTTGAGATTCCTTGACTTCTGTCCTAAGATGGTAACTTATGAGTCTCATCAGTAGAGTCTTTGAATACTGGGGTAGTTTTTTTTTTTTTTTTTAAGAAGTATATAGAAATACAGTTGAGGGGGAAACATTATCAAAACATTAGCAATCAATGGATATAAACTTTGTTATCGAGGGGAAAAGCCAGATCATGGCTAACCACCTTGGGTTTTACCTGTTGCAGTTTCCCCCAGAAGAACTCATGGGTTAAATGGGTAGTTCGTGGAGGAATGGCATCGGCTTCTGAGATGGTTCCCCCATCTTCCCAATCTCCAGACTCCTATGAGTTCTTCATATACCCTCCACCCTCCCCATCCTCCTCCCTACACCTCCAAGTATCCTAGAGAGCCATCCCCCTATTACTCTGAAAATCATTCAATTTGCAGTTTTGTTAGGTTAGCCGTCAGCGCTACTGCTTCCCCATATATGCTAGCATCAACAGATGAGAGAAACCATTCGGCCTTTGAGTCTCTGAGATTGGGAGACTTCACTTTCATCCATTTGATTTCAAAAGACATAATATCGTCCTCTCTAATGGCCGAGTAGTATTCTATAGTATATATGTACCAAAAAAAAAAAAAAAGCTTTTGTATCCATTCATCAAGTAAGGGGCATCTGGGTTGGTTCCATAATCTAGCTATAGTAAATTGAGCTGCTATAAACATTGATGAAGCCACATCGCTATAATACGCTGATTCTAAGTCTTTTGGGAAAATTCCCAGGAGTGGGATAGCTGGGTCATAAGGTGGTTCCATCCTTAATTTTTTGAGGATTCTCCATACAGCTTTCCAAAGTGGCTGAACCAGTTTGCAGTCCCACCAGCAGTGTAGTAGTGTTCCTCTTTTGCCACAGCCCCTCCAGCATCTGTCGTTGTTTGTATTCTTCATTTTTGCCACTCTAACAGGAGTGAGGTGGTATCTCATTGAAGTTTTGATTTGCATTTCCCTTATAACTAATGTTGTAGAGCATTTTCTCATATATTTGTGGGCTTTCTGGACTTCCACTGGAGAGAAGTTCCTTTTGAGTTCTTTAGCCCATTTATCGATTGGATTATTTGCGAGTTTGGACTTTAGTTTCTTTAGTTCCCTGTATTTTCTGGATATTAGCCCTCTGTCCGAGGTGTAGCAGGCAAAAATTTTCTCCCATTCTGTAGGTTCTCTCTTGATGCTCTTGACTAGATCTTTAGCTGTGCAAAAACTTTTTAGTTTAATTGCATTCCATTCATTTAATTTTGATTTTACAGCATGCGCCATAGGAGTTTTGTTAAGGAAGAAGCTGCCATCTCCTATATGGTGTAGTGTTGACCCGACTTCTTTTTCTAGTAAATTTAAAGTTGTAGGCTTAATATCCAGGTCTTTGATCCATTTTGATTTAATTTTTGTGCAGGGTGAAAGATAAGGATCAAGCTTCAGTTGTCTACAAATGGCTGTCCAGTTTGTCCAACACCATTTGTTGAACAGGCTGTCTTTCTTCCACACTATACTTTTGCCCCCTTTATCAAAGATCAAATAGTTAAGGATATGAGGGTTTGTCTCAGGATCTTCTATTCAGTTCCACTGGTCTTCGGTTCTGTTTTGATACCAATACCATGCTGTTTTTGCTACTACAGCTCTGTAATATAATTTCAGGTCAGGGATTGAGATACCCCCTATTTCTTCTTTTCTATAGAGTAGTGTTTTGGGTAGTCTGAGTCTCCTGTTGTTCCATATGAACTTGAGAATTACTTTATCTATATCTCTGAAAAATGCCATAGGTATCTTGATGGGGATTGCATTAAATCTGTAAAGGGCTTTGGGTAGAATGGCATTCTTTATTATATTGATTCTGCCTAACCATGAGTATGGAATGTTTTTCCATCTGCTCAGGTCTTCTATAATTTCTTTTTTTAGTGTTTGATAATTTTCTTTGAATAGGTCTTTAATATCCTTTGTAACATTAATGCCCAAGTATTTCATTCTTTTGGAAGTGATGGTGAATGGGAGAGATTTTCTGATGTCATCTTCTGCGGATTTGTTGTTGGTGTAAAGAAATGCTAGCGATTTACTGGAGTTGATATTGTAGCCAGCTACTTTGCTAAAATCACCTATGAGCTCTAGGAGTTTTCTGGCTGATGTTATTAGGTCTTCTAGGTATAAAATCATGTCGTCTGCAAATAGAGATAACTTGACTTCCTCTTTTCCTATAGGAGTACCTTTGATTTCCTTGTCTTGCCTGATAGCTCTGGCAAGGGTTTCAAGGACTGTGTTGAACAAGAGTGGGGATAGCGGACAGCCTTGTCTCGTACCTGAATTCAGTGGAAATGCTTTCAGTTTTTCTCCATTGAGCATGATGTTGGCTATGGGTCTGTCATAGATGGTTCTGACATAGTTAAAGTATCTTCCCTTGATCCCTCCCTATCTTTTCCAAAGTTTTGAGCATAAAGTGGTGTTGAATTTTATCAAATGCCTTCTCTGCATCAATTGAGATGATTATATGGTTTTTGTTTTTAATTCCGTTTATATGGTGAATTACATTTATTGATTTGCGTATATTGAACCAGCCTTGTTTCCCTGGAATGAAGCCCACTTGATCGTAATGGATTATCTTTTTAATGTGCTTTTGTATCCGATTAGCTAAAATTTTATTAAGGACTTTTGCATCCATGTTCATCAGGGAAATTGGTCTGTAGTTTTCTTTCTTTGATGTGTCTTTGTTGGGCTTTGGAATCAGTATAATGTTTGCTTCATAGAAAGTGTTTGGGAGTGCTCCCTCTCTATCAATTTCCTGGAAGAGCTTGAAGAGGATCGGTGTTAGTTCTTCTGTGAAGGCTTGGTAGAATTCTGCCATATATCCATCAGGACCTGGACTTTTCTTTTTTGGGAGAGCTTTGATTGCTGCTTCAATTTCTCTTTCTGTGATAGGTTGGTTGAGATTTTCAGTGTCCTCCTGTGTTAAAGAGGGGATGTCGTGTGTGTTCAAAAACCTGTCCATGTCCTCCACGTTATCAAATTTGGCAGAGTATAAATTTTCAAAATAGGTTTTGATTATCTTCTGTATCTTGGATGGGTCTGTGGTGATATCCCCATTTTCGTCTCTGATTTTGTTGATTTGCTTCATTTCGATCTTCTTTTTGGTGAGTTTGGCAAGGGGTCTGTCAATTTTGTTCACTCTTTCAAAGAATCAACTCTTGGATTTGTTAATAGCTTGAATAGCTTTTTTGTTCTCAATTTCATTGATTTCAGCTCTGATTTTGGTGATTTCCTGTCTTCCGTTAGATTTAGGGTTGGATTGTTCCTCCTTTTGAAGTTGTTTGAGTTGAAGCATAAGGCTGTTAATCTGCTCTCTTTCTAGATTTTTGATGTATGCACTCAGTGCTATAAATTTACCTCTTAAGAAAGCCTTCATACTGTCCCAGAGGTTTTGGTATGTTGTTTCCTCATTCTTGTTCAATTCCAAAAACTTCATAATCTCTGTTCTCATTTCCTCTTTTACCCATCCTTCGTTTAAGAGGTAATTATTCAATTTCCAAGTATTTGAATAGTTTCTATTGTTTCTCCTGTTGTTGATTGCTAAGATCATAGCATTGTGATCTGACAGAATACATGAGATTATATCCACTTTTTTATATTTGCTAAGATTGTCCCGATGAACTAGGATGTGGACTATTTTAGAGAAAGATCCATGGGCTGAAGAGAAGAAGGTAAATTCAGCTGTCTTAGGATGGAATATTCTGTAAATGTCTGTTAAGCCCGATTGTTTAATAGAGTAGTTCAGATTGGAGACATCTTTATTGATTTTTTGTTTTGATGATCTGTCTAGAGTTAATAGTGGAGTATTGAAGTCCCCCAGAATTATTGTGTTGAGATCAATGAGGGGATTAATGTCCTTAAGTATTTTTTCCATGTATTTGGGGGGGTTGTAATTGGGGGCATAAATGTTGATTATCATTATATCTTCTTGATGAACTGTCCCTTTTAGTATGATAAAGTGACCCTCTTTGTCCTTTCTGACTAGTTTTAGTTGGAAATTAATTTTGTCCGAAATTAGAATCGCTACACCAGCTTGCTTTTTTTGGGCCACAGGCCTGGTAGACATTTTGCCAGCCTTTCACTTTCAGCCTGTGTCTATTTTTGGGTGTCAAATGTGTCTCTTGCAGGCAACATATTGTTGGATTTTGTTTTTTGATCCAGTGGGTCAGTCTGTGTCTTTTAATTAGGGCATTGAGACCATTCACATTCAAGGATAGAATAGATATGGGAGGCTGGTTCACAGACTTTGTATTGATTACAGAGTTTTTTGAGTCATCTTGAAAGTCTGTTTTTGTATAGAGTGATAATTGACTCGGCCTAGATTAAGGATTTGGCATATCGTTGGCATTATCTTCAGAATGGAGTACATCCTTGAGAATGCTCTGTAGACCCGGATTTGTGTTCATGTATCTTGCTAGCTTGAGTTTGTCTTTGAAGTATTTAATTTCTGCTTCGTATTTGAAGCTGAGTTTTGCCGGATATATTATCTTTGGGTTGAAGTTATTATTTTGTAACACTTGAAAGATATTGTTCCAAGCTCTTCTGGCCTTTATTGTTTGCTCTGAAAAATCCATAGTGATCCGAATTGGTTTGCCTCTGAATGTGATTTCGGGCTTTTCTCTAGCACCGTTTAGAATTCTCTCCTTGATTTCTGTTATTCATTTTGTATGTGATATGTCTTGGCAAGCTTCTCAATTGATTAGGTCTATTTGGAGTTCTGTAAGCATCTTGTATGTGATAATCCGGATCAATAGAAAAATGTGGGAAGTTCTCACTTATGATTTCACTTAAAAGGTTCTTTAAACCTCTTGTTTGCTGTTCAGGGTTTTCCTCCAGGCCAGTGATTCTCAAATTATTATGCCTCATCTCATCAAATATTACTTGGAAGTTCTGGTTATGTATTATAAGCTGTTTATCCCGTTTATCTTCTTTGATTTCTACGTTGTTTAGCCTGTCTTCACTATCCGATACTCGTTCTTCAAGAGCTGATGTTCTGTTTTCAGTAGCGCAAGCTCTGGTGTTGGTTTCTTCCAGAGAGGATTTGATTTGATTAACCGTGTTTTTCAATCCTGATAGCTCTGCTACATCTCTTTTCAGAATTTCTATATCTTTGTAAAGCTGATCTCTCATTTCGTGAAACTGCTCCCTTATTTTCCTGTAGAAGTTGTCACTCATGAAATTGCTGTCTGAACTCATTCCTTAATTCCTCTCTCAACTCTTTGATTATGCCTTTGATTTTCATCTAGGGCTCTAGCCATGGTGTCCTTGGTGGAGAGAGCTTTGGGTTTTAGGAAGTGAAATATTTCCCCTTTTCCTCATTTTCTGGGTCCAAGAGCGTGATTTGTACTTTGAGAAAATTGCTCTTGGTGGAGTAATTGGAGCTTCTTGTGGCTTTGTTTCGTTGTAATGGGTTACTTCGAGAGAGAACTCTCAGCGAATTATGAGAGCCAGACAATGCCCGTTTTGCCACATGTCTATTTCTTCAGATATCAGGGTCTCTCCGAAAATGGGGGGGAAGGGATGACTAGGAATTCAAGGAGGTGGGTTGGGGAGGTAAGAAATCACTCTTGCCTTCCGAGTAAAGAGGGACAAGAGATTAGGGAGGAGTGGGTCAAGGAAAATATAGGTTTGGGTTGCAGGAAGGGTAAAGTCTTTGGGTGAAGGTGAGGGATAAATGCTTATATTTAGGGATTATCAGAGTACAGGGGAGGAAGAGGTTAGTATGGGGTGTAGTTGTCTTCACTCTCCAAGGGTAGAGTCTGTCATGCTATCATGGAACGTTTTCCTAGTTGGGATCTAATGTTATAGGGGTAGCAGTAGAGGCTAAGAAGACTTAGAAAGAGTAGTAGTCAATCACCAATATAAACACACAAATAAATATTTACATCCACCAACATTAACTTTAGTATTAACCATAAAGCTAGAAATGGGAAGGAGAGGAGGAAAGGAAAAGAAAGAAAAAAAAGAAAAAAAAAGAAGAAGAAAAAAAAATCTGTATAAAATAAAAAATAAAATAAAATATGCTGAGATAAAAAATAAGATATAGCAAGAATAAAAATTAAAAAGAGATAATGAGGGGCTGGAGCGATGGCTCAGTGGTTTCGGCACTTGCCTGGCAAGCACAAGGACCCGGGTTCAAACCCCAGCACCACGTGCACAACGAAGTGTTAGAGCAACTAAGGCCATGTGAAAAACTAAATAAACTTACTTGCTTCTCTCTTTGTCTCTCTCACTGTCCTCTCTCTTTAAAAAAAAAATAAGAGAGATAATGAATTAAAAAAAGAAATGTAAAAGCTAAAAAAGTAAAAGAAAATAAAAATAAATAAAAAATTCTTAATGAAATCTTGTATCTATAGACAATGAGGGTGTCTCTGGGACCTCAATGTGAATGTCTCTCAGTCTTTGGCCCCCTACAGGCTGTCTCCTGGTACAAGGATTGCTCCCCACAATGTGTGGGCTTGGGAGACGAGTGTTTTACTTAGGATAGGGACTGGATCGGCAACAGTATCTGTGGCTCTGTTCGAATCCGCAGTCGTGGCTACTTCTGTAGCCGATGCGGGATTTTGACCAGTGAGCGCGGAACGTAATGGAGTTGCCGTCGTTCCTAGTCGAACAGAGAACTTTCTCCTCCTTCCAACAGACGCTCTGTAGCCCCGCCTATGTGGCCGATGAGAAATGTAGTCCTGTCGCACGTAATGGCGGCGAGCGACCGGGCATAGCTCTCTCCCTTCACAGAGTGCAAGGTTGGCGGGGGTCTGATTAGTTACGGACAGGATGGGGTTAGCGATGAAATCTATGTTTCTGCTCAGACCCACTGGATCTTTAATGCGGTTTGCTGCCCCGCCTCTGCAGCTGGTGCGGGATTGAGACCAGTGAGCACACGGAACGAAAAGGAAGTCATCTGTGTTCCTGTCCGAACAGGGAAAAATTCCCCTAGTTCCGACAGAAATACCGTAGCCCTGCCTTTGCAGCCGATGGGAAATGTAGTCTTGTCACTCGTAATGGCAGCGAGCGACCGGGCACCCCAGGGGGCGGTCTTCGAGCACGGCTATAGCCCCTCACAGAGTACGAGTTTGGCGGGGGTCTAATTAGTTACGGACAGGGTGGGTTTAGCGATGAAATCTATGTTTCTGGTCAGACCCTCTGGATTGGCGGCTGCCGTTTGTATTCCCGTCCCTGGAACCGGTCGGGAATGTGTCTAGCGAGCCGCAGGATGGAAGGGTACTGTTCCCGTTCTTGGTAGAACAGCCAAAAACTTCCTATTTCCAAACTCGTAGGAATGCTCCGCAAACACCAAGCAAGGAGCTGTACCAGTAATCCTGGCGGGGCAGACAGAACTCTTTCTGGCAGGCTGTCCGCAGTGGCAGGCTTCTGTGCCCGTGGCGGGAGGGGAAAATCCCCCCGCTTCTTTTTTTTTAAATTTTTTCCCCTTCTCGCGAAACTCCTAAGACTCGGCTCCTTATAAAAAAGCTTCACAAACTAGTAGTAGACAATCAAATATAGTTCCCCTGGACGCACCTTGGAAAATTGCTGATGCAGTGGATTTTTCCCAAGCCGACTCGGAGCCTCAGGAAATGCTGTCACTCTTCAGGTTGCCATCTTCCTGTTCCACTGGGGTAGTTTTGATAAGCACTCCAGGTGATTCTGGGGAACAGTACTGAATCAGGGCTGGTGCCTACACTTCCATCAGCTCCAGACATTCTGCTCCAGATTTGTCCTCCATTGTGATACAAGCGTCAAGAGTGTGGGGAGCCTTAACTGCAGATGGCTAATTTGTGTCAAGATTAGAGCTTTATTTCAAAAAGCATCCTTTTTACTTGATAATAATGCTTTGAGGTTGATTCTTTAAAACTATTTTGATTGTTGAAAACTCAAGAATATTAATTCGTTGTGTCTGTTAAAAACATCAGTGCTGTTAATATTTGCAAATAGAACCACAGATTGACCTTTTGTTTGTTGCAATGGCTCTACCATTGTTTTGATGTAGACTAATGTTCTGTGATCTTAAATTTACTCAGTATTGAGAGAGTATGTGTTAGCTTTGTGTTGTTGTGACAAATACACATAAACAACAATTGACTTTTTTTTTTAAACAGAGAGGGGCAGTAGAGAGAGAGAGAGAGAATCGATTTTTATTTAGTGTTTCATGTGGCTCTCGTTGCTCCGATAGTGAGTTGTGTACATGGTGCTGGGGTTTGAACCCACGTCATCGCACATGCCAGGAAAGCACATAACTGCCAAACCATCACTCCAGCTCCAATAGTTTAAACTTTAATAATGAGGAAATAACCTCCGTTTGATCATCACAGTCAATTTTAATAATTTAAAATATAAATTATAAATTTCAGTGATTGTATTTTTCTTTTCAGATAGGAACCAAGGCTTTAGCCTTCTCAACTCATTGGCTGCAACAAACCATAGCATTGGATCAGCAGAGACCTGTCACTCAGAGGTAAAGATTGTTTGGGTCTTTTCTCCTCTTTGGCTTTAATTTCTCCTTGTCATTATGAAGCTTTACACATTCATTTTTTTTTTTCTTTTTCATTTAAGAGGTGACTGAATATTTAAAATAGATGAAAGGAGAATCTAAAATAGCCCTATTGTACCTGGTAGCTAAGCTGTTGTGAGAAGGTTAGTTCAGCCCCTGTGAAAGCAGTCAGCCCTTTCAGAGTGTTTACAGCTTGGGCTATTCCATGTTTTAATTTGCTAGAGTGTTTTTTGTAACATGCAAGGATTTCCTTGAGGCATAAACTTATAGAAAATAAAGTTAGCAGTTCTCCTTTAGCATTTCATGCATGCAAGGCCCTGTACAAATCTGAAGCAAAGTCTCTGTCCTGAATGAGCTGATAATCCAGTTTCAGCCCTCTGTCCTCAGGACTCTGGTCCAGGTTTACTTTGGTTAATATGATGGAACCAGGAGTAAACAGTACAGTGCCACACTGTCTTTCCAGGGACCTTTTCCTTGGCCTCTGAGCTGTTTGTGTTATGATTGTGTCATTTTCGAATTTTAAATATAATATGTATCTTAAATGATGCAAACAAAAACATGCCTTAATAGCTTGTAGTAAAATCACAACACCTTCTAGTTTCTCCTTGAGGGAAAAATATTGCTGAGTTAGTGAATTTTCAGCCTTTTTGTGGTAAATGTGATCCGACTCCTTTCATTCCTTGCCTCTTGCTCCAATGCCACTTTTCTACAGCCAGTGAGGGAGTGTGAAAGTGTGAGACTTTTTGGATTTATCTCTGAAATAGCTCACTATTCACTTGTTGCTAATGTGTATTTTCCTCAACAGCAGCCCCATTTGCCAGCAGCAGATAGGACAGAATCCCTTCCAGATCCTCGAGATGGTGCATCCAACACAGCAGATGCCCCTGTGGACAGCATTGTGGGTAAGTAAATCAATTGGCTACTAAGAAATAGCTCTGTGGAACTTGGAATAGATATCTGGACAGAAATTCTTGAGGGGAATTGATTTTAAACATGGAAAAAGGAAGAAAATGGATGAGGTACTCCAAAAGAATGTGAGCCTTGTGGCTGTCTGAAGAAGGGGGAAGAATAAAAACAAACATATGGGCAATGTTTCCTCTTTCATTGACTTAGCAGGATCTTGATTCAGATCATCTTGGCTAAGATAGAACCAGGTGGTCAAATGGCGGTTTTATTCTGCAGTTTTTTCATAGTATTTAACAGTAGTCAGAATTAATGGTGACAAGAGTAATACAACTTTATAAGCTCTTACATATTATTTTAAACTTATTTTATATCCACTTTCTCATTCAGCAATAAAGTTTGGCAGATGAAGCTGAAACCTAGAGAAGTTTAATAACTTGCCCAAGAACATCTAGCACCTGAAACTGGAACTGGAACCCAGTTTGCTTTCCAAAAGCCAGAAAGCCAGGGAGCTTAGTTGACAGTAACTGTGGATGTTCTCTTGTTGGGGAACTACTGATAGTCCTGCTTTATCTTTATGCTCCTGAGAGCGCACGGATAGTAATAACTTCTTCTTCTTCTTCTTCTTTTTTCTTAGAGAGAGGGACAGTGAGAGAGAAAGAGAGAATCAAATTTTATTTAGTTTTTCATGCAGCTTTCGTTGCTCCAACACTTTGTCGTATACGTGGTGCTGGGGTTTAAACCTGTGTCCTCACACATGCCAGGCAAGCACCACAACTGCTGAGCCACCACTTCAACCCCCAATAATAACATTTTAAAACTTTTTTTTTCCTTTCATGTCTTCAGGTTTATTGAAGGCATGAGGGGCTGTTGGGAGCTCTGGGTGTCTGGAGTAAGGCCTGGAATATGCCTGGATCAGCAGTGCCTGGCCAAGGATAGGGTCTCCACAATCTGGGTTTACTTTCTGCTCCACCAAATCCAAAACCTGAGTAGCAGGGGTGGTTGCAACAGGGCTTGCTTTCATGCTTAGCTTAACCCCCAGAGGTCAGTTCTTTCCACGTTTCTCACACTTCAGACAGGGCCGATGCCAGTCTTACCCTAGCAAGTTCACACGCTCTGTGAAGTACACCTCGTTGTTATACTTGGGGCTCTTAGGCATGGTGATGCCAGGTCTGGGACAAGCTGCTGCAGATGGGCAAGAGCAGGCTATGGGAGGGAGACTCCTTTTTAAAGCTTTTTAAAACTATAACTTTTAAAAACTGATTATAAGATAATCTGTGTAAAAATTGCATGTGACTGGTTATAGAAACATATTCAGAAGAAAAATTATGTGTAATGTTGCTTCCTCTTCCATTTATTCAACTTTGTCCTCTTAGTTGAATCCTTCCTGTTGGCTTTTAAGCCTGCTGAAGTTTCTGACATTAAACCTTTAATCACATTGAAGAGGTTGGGGAGAACAAGAAGGAACCTAACTAACTTTGGAAATAGCAATCAGACTGGATACCCTGAGGCTAAATCAAAGGACTGGAACATGAATACTGAACTCTCCTTAATAAATTTCTCACAGGGGTATGGGCTAGAAATTATGAAAGAAGAAAATATATATATGATGAAAAATAAGAAAATATATTCTAGATAATGAGGGCCAGGTTTCTCACTATCAGAGAAGGAAGGTATGAATAAAGAATGGAGAGGGCTAGAATGAACCCTTTGGTGTTAGATTGGAATCTGTTGTATCAGAATGAACTCATGGTTTTTAAAAAATATATTCTTAAAGACAGGACAATAGGGAAATAAAAATAGATGTGTGTATGCATGTATACACACTGTGACACACACACATATACACACGTTTCCTAGCCCAAGCCACAGAAGTCTAGAAGCAAAAACATCCAGTAGTAGTAGATGCGCTGAGCACTTACTAGATCTTGGTTTCTAAATACCATTCTCTAGGAAAAGGAGCCGGGGCTCCTTGAGAAGTGATTGATTCCATGGGTGGGGCAGGAAAATGCAGGATGAGCCAGGAGTGCCTCATGATGCCAGAAAAACAAGGAAGTGCTCGTACAAAGATAGGGACATGTTGAATGGACACAGGGACCAACCTGAGAAGAGACTAAAGCTGGAACAGTTTGACCAGCAAAATAAGTTAATATATTATTGTGTAATAACTCAGAATAAAATAAATATTCATGAGTGTTTATTACTATAAGGAAACCACTATTAGACACACAGCACAGTAACAGATGTTGCAGGCAAGGTCTGCTCACGGAGGTTAAAATTAGTGGACGAAAGCTTAATTAGAAGTGGGATATTTGCATAGTCTAGGAATATCTTTCCCAAGATATTTATTACAAAAGAGAGAGTGCACCCTGGAGACATGGTAGATAGCAACCACTTTAACTAGGTGATGCAGGTAACCATCACAGTAGTAAGACTCACTGACTTCAGGTCCCCCTGCTGGGGTGCAAGTAGGAGGACATCATTTCTTACTAAAAATGTCATAATAAGACATCAGACAAATCATGTTGAGTTTACTAAATAACTGACTAATGTTCTTCAAAAGTGTCAAAGTCATAAAAGACAATGAAAGTAAGGAACAAACTAGAGAGAATTAATGAGATTTGACAGTTAAACTCTGTAGGATCCTGGAACAGAGGAAGGGTATTAATGGAAAAACTGATGAAATCTGAATTGTCAGTAGTTTAGTTACTAGCACTGAATCAGTCTGAGCCAATCAGTGCCCAGAGAAATGGGGCGCACTGTGAACTGCTTCGTGTTTATGCTTGTAACATGGTTGTACAAGAGGTTAGCACTTGGGTAAAATGGCTGAAAGGCTTAAGGGTACTATATACTATTTTGGCAGCTTTTTTTTTTTGTACTGAGGATTGAGGACACAGGGGCACTTTACCACCCAGTTACATCCCCACTCCTTTTTATTTTAAGATAGGGTCTCACAGAGTTGCCCAGGCTGGCCTTGAGCTTGTGATCCTCCTGTCTCTGCCTCCTAAGTCGTAGGAGTGCACCACTGTGCTTGGCTTTGGTAACTTCTTTATAAGACTAAAATAATTTCAAAATTAAAAAAATTTAAAAAGCAAAACCAAACCAACAGAAATGAAACCCTTCCTCAACTCCACATCTCCTTATCTCTTTGCTAAACCTGTCCCCATTCCTCACTTCTTATTACTTCTCAACTCTCAACTACTTTTTGCCCATACTAAACCACTAAAACAGTTCTGTGCGAAAGTCACCAGTGACCTCCATGCCATTTAAATCCACTTCTTGGTGGCATTCAATCTTATGGGCAGTCCCTCACTGAAATAGTATGTTCTCTAGACTCACCCATCACAGCATCTGCAGGTTTTCTTCTCTGGTTGTTCCTCTTCTTTCTTTGGTAGATTATCTAGATTATCCTCCTTTACCCAGCCTTTAAATATTGCCTTCATCATGTTCCATCTAAACTTCTCTTACAAATCCGTTTTTAAGCACAAAGCGTTTCTGTTCATATTATGGATCAGTTGCCATGTGTACACAGGTAAATTACAATTTTTTATCTTCAGCCTCTATACCAGCTGCCAATATGACATATCCAATGAACTAAAGCAGACTTAACTAAAATGTATTTTTTTTAAAGGAAGGGGGACAGTGAAAGAATCAGTTTTATTTAGTTTTTCATGTGGCTTTAATTGCTCGTACATTTTGTTGTGTACGTGGTGCTAGGGTTTGAACCCGTGTTCTCATGCATGCTAGGCAAGTGCCATAACCGCCATGCCACCACTCCAACCCCACTAAAATGCATTCTTAACACCAAATTGTATGGCATTGTGGTAGATGTAAAGAATTGTAAGTCATCATCTTTTTCTTCAAGGAGCTTACAGTCCGGATACATAGACAGAACTTATAATGGTCAAGGCCATGGGCTTTGTGTGGGAGCCCCACACAGCTGAATTCAAACCATAGCTCTACTACTAGTAACAATATGACCTTGAGTAAATTATTTAACCGCTCTTGGCCTTAGTTTCCTCTTCAGGAAAATAGAGGTAATAAGTCTTTCCTCACAGGGCTGCTGCAGAGATGAAGTGGACTCATCTAAGTTAAAGCACTTGGTGGTGCAGTCATGGGTATCTCTGGTACTGTATAGTGTGCTGGAATACAGAGTGGCACGTGCAGGTGCCATAGTAGTTCTATAGATAGTGCTGTAAACAGATTTCTGAGGAAGGAGACCTGAGAACTGGGATGGTCAGGGAAGATTCCTTAAAGATTGTGAGCTTGGAGTGGAAAAGGGATTGAAATTCTGACTAAAATTTTGATAAAGAAGTAGTGTGTTGAGGTAGAAATAGTAAGGGATTTGTAGTTAATAAAGTATGAATTTAAATCAGCTGTGTCTCTGAATAGCTTGCTGTAATTTAGGTAAGTTCATTTTTGAATATGGGTTTTATCCTCTGTAAGTTGTGGACAGTGCTGTCTGTCCTAACCAGCTTATGTGGTCATTGTAAGGAGATATGAAAATACTTGTTGTACAGTAAAGTATGGTATGAATTTTAGCCACTGTTGTTGAATCAGTGTGCATTAGTGGAGCAGATGTGGCTTTCAGAATTGAAATTACCTAAGTCTTAATCTACATACTAGCTGTGACTTAGAGCAAGTCACTTCAACTCTTGAGCTCTTAATTTTCTTGTCCCTAAAATGGAAATAGTATTTCTTATATCATTTTAACATTGTAAAGATAAAAGAAGTTGCTGTTCATTTAGGGGACCTCCTAACAGCCAAGCAGGGTAAGGCACTATGAATTGTAAAGCTGGCACACAGTGGCACTTCAATATTTATGAAGACCAGCATTGATTGCCTTAGGATTCTGTGTGTTTAATACACATATAACTAATATGACAAATCGTTATTTCAGATCCCATGTTAGATCTGGATATTCAAGAATTAGCCAGTCTTACTACTACTGGAGGAGGAGATTTGGAGAATTTTGAAAGACTGTTTTCAAAGTTAAAGGAAATGAAAGGTAATCATATGTCTAATACGTCCCCATATTGATGCTCATCTATTTTATGTAATAGGATTTTATTTTGTAACTTTTGGATTAGATTATGAGATCTGGTCTCAGTTCTCTTCAGAAAGTTAACCACTTAGGTGACTGCTATTTATTAACTGTTCATAAAATTCCCTAGGGAAAAATTTCCTTTCTTTATTCTTTTTCCTCTTTCCCTTTTCCTGCTGCTCTCTTTCTTGACTGTGTCTCATTAACATGGCATCTGTAAGATTCCCCACCAATTTACTCACATCATTCCCATCTGGAAAATCTGGAAGACTTACACTTCCTAATAGCTGTAACAACTACACCATAAACATGTCTTTGAAACCTATCTCATCTTCTAATGTTAGGACATCCATGCACTCCAGATTTTCCTATGCTATTAGACAAATTCTTAAGATATGTTTTCCCCCTAGACAAGGCTGCGACACTTCCTCATGAACAAAGAAAGTTGCATGCAGAAAAGGTGAGACAATCAGTCAGGTAATTTATTGAGTACCTACAAAAGATTCAGTGCTATTACAATTCATATTTCTATACTTCTAAGGGGTTTTATGGTGAACTTTCCATTGAATATTAACCTATAACTAGTTTTGTTTATATAGTAGTAATACAATTACTGAAGTCAAACTAAGATTTTTAAAATGTATATTGAGTGACATGGAACCTATTGAGACTTGCTTTCCTAACTGTTGGGCTGGAAAAACTCTTAGTTGTTTTGTTTTGATATTATCAACACAACACATGTTCTTGACAGGAAGCTTATGTTTGTGGTGGTATTTCTATATGAATGTGTTATAATTTATCCAGCTCTTTTTTGGGAATTTAGGCTAATAGTATGTACATCTTTTGCTTCTGTAACAAAGCTGTGCATATCCTTTTTGTACACATGACTTTTATCAAACACTCTGATCATATCCTTAGCATAAATTCCTAAATGCAGAAGTCCTAGGTCAAAGGGTACTCCAGGATTTTGATATATGTTGCCAGAGGACTGAAAGGCAAAGTATAGAATTTTAGGTTCCAGTCTGTTCAAGGCATGACATGAAATGAGCTGAAATTAAACTATTGCCTGAAACTTTTTGCATGCATCTCTCCACAGGTGGCCAAAGCTTTCTGGATGGCAATTGGGGGAGACAGAGATGAAATTGAAGGCCTTTCTTCTGATGAAGAACACTAAGTTATTTCTACTAGGTTTGATGAACAAAGATGCTAGCGCACTCTCCCTGAGATACTTCCCTGCTCAATCCAGTTATATTTTGCTGAAATTCCCATTATCGTGTTGGCCACCTAATTTGTTTGTTTGTTTGTTTTTTGGAGACCCCTTAATTTTAGTTTTTAAAAAGTAGGGAGTTCAGGAGAAATCTTTTCTCCTTCAGTATATGGGAAAGAGGAATGCAATGACAATGATGAGTGAAAATCTCTCAGATGTACCTTTTTGTCCGTGGAACAGAGGTAGAATGAATCTCAGAGGACTGTGTGATTTGTCCAAGTTAAAGAAGAAAACTGCCCAGCCGTTCCTGGCCGGGCTTTTCTATAGCTTTTCCTGCATTTACACTTAATTGCTGGAGGTCAGGGGCATGTGCCATTTTCCCTGGCTGCTGTGAATTTTCCCCACTCAAGGAATTTGCAGATCTGAGCTATGAAGCTTTTGCAGGAAAGAAGAAAGTGTCTCCAGATTGGATTTGTGCAATAGAATGCAAGGAGGTGTGGGAAGAGTCAGTGGCCCACAAGTTTGTCTCTTAAAAAAGTACTCTGGGCATCTCATTTGAGGTACAGTGTCTGAACTCACACGACAAAGAATTTAAAAATCAGCATTTGTTTTTTAGACTACTGAGCACCTCCTTTCATTCCCAGGCTCTGTGGCTCCTCTGGGCCCTTCCAAGGCTGTGGCCTTGAAGGAATACCCTCTGTTCTTTATCCTGTGTCACATTTGAATAAGTCAGATATGACATTGATCACTGAAAGGGAAGTTTGAAAGAAAGAGTATAAAGTTCAGCAGATAAAACTTCTTATAAATACTGTAGAACCCAAAACAGATGGTATAAGGAATGAAATGCTGCCAGGGCTGGGCCAGAGCAACCACTGGGAGGAGACCTCGGGTGACTGGAGTGTTCAGGAAGAGGCAACCAGGGAACAGTGGAAGCTGTCTTGCTTAGTGGCTTTTTTCTTTTTTCTTTTTTTTAACTGTTATGTAAGTCTTTGAGTCTGTGGTTCACCACCCTCTCATCAGGGGACTGTGATTCTTTGAGGTGACTACATTAGCCATTAAGAATGTAAAGAAAGTTGGCTCTGGGGTTGCCAAAAATGTGGAATGTTTTTCCTAAAACATGAAAGATTTTAGAAAATATGTTAAGCCACATGGTGAGGGAAAACAGACTAGAAAAAGCTGTGAACTTGATTTTGTAGATTAAACAAAGCCAGGTAATTTAAATGATTTATTTATAAAATCTAAAATGTACATTATTATGACTTGTTTTTCAGTAGGTGGTGTGAGTAGGGGGGACCTCCATCCTTTGTTGGGTTAAACGTATATAGTGAAGAGTCTTAAGAGTTTGTCAAGCTCGTTATTTTGGAGTCCACTATGCCTACATGTAATGTCTGCTCCTGCTTTTTAGGCCTCAGTTATCTGGGGATATTGGCCCTTCTAGGGCACACACGGGATAAAGGTATCTAGTGGTATCTACTAATGGCTCATGTTCAGAAGAGTGGTCATGAGCTAACAGTGCAGTCACAACTGCAGTCTGGCTCAAGTGATCTCTATGCATGCCATCACAAGTTACAGACTTCCAGCTGGGACTTAGGAGAGACTAGGCTTTTTTCCCCAAAACATTACTCTATTTGTGTGTAAGAGTGCTTGGCACATAGTATTCCCTTAATTTTAGTTGGACGGTATGGTTCGTGTTTGGTGAATATGATCACAAAGTTTAAAGATCCAAGAGTGTTGGAAATAGGGAGAGACAAGAATAAACTTTTCTTTTCCCCAAGAAAACCATGTGTTATGTAATAATTTTAGAGTGATGAAGACATAAGATATTTTTATAATTTTAAAATATGCTATCCTGCCAGAGTATGAGAAGATTGACAGAACCAGTTTGCTTGCTCTCTATTTATAGAACTTGGCCACATCTGATTCAGAGAAGCTAGAGATTCAGGGAAGCTGGACTTAGATGGCTGAGTAATATGGGATGTGGTTCAAGGATCATCAGGCCATTCTGCAAACTACTTAAAACATGTGAAATGTGATACATGGCTAATTTCATGTTCCCGTTGTGGAGAGGTGGGGATAAACATTTTTGCCATGGCTTGTCAAATTCCTTTAACCTTGGCCAATCTCTTAACAATGGCTGTTAAGAGAGCACATAAAGTGCCCCTGCCCTGCTTTGTCCTGCCATGGAAAACAGTTGTAGGAGAGTCACTGTCTAAGGGTAAGATGAGAGCTCTGTGGACTATTCTGAATTTGAATGTTTGCTGATGCAAAGCTAAATTTAGCAAACGTGTCTAGTATGGTCAGGGATCCTGATCTATTGAATGTTCTGATTGATGGAGGCAGTTTCTGTGAATGCTCTGATGAGTTAGATTTGCTCTTCACCCCTGCCCCATGTACAAAAGACAATTTAGCTACTGCATTATGTCATTAAATAGCAGTCAAATTAGAGAACTATAAGCAGAAAAAGTAAACAGTCTGGTCAAGTGTACTGAACTTAGTACTGCCTTAGCACAAGCTCAGTTTGAAAACAGTACCTTATTAGCTTTCCCATAATGTGTATGTCTCATAGAAGTAAAATGCTGAATGTGCAAGGCAAAATTCTGCTGTTTGATTTGGAGTCCACTTGGAGTTTAGCATAGTGATCCATCCTTGCACCTTTGGCATATAAGCTCTTGCAGAAAGGGTCTTAAGAATTCTCTAAGTTTCATATTTTGGCATTGCCCATGTCTGTTACTAACATCAACTAGTCTTGCTCTTCCTGGAGACATCTTTACTTGGAGTTAAGTTCTTCTGGTATCAGAAGCATCTTGTTTGATTCTAAATTGTTCTTCTGGCTTGCAGAATGAAGAATTAACAAAAAAGGCAACGAGAATAGTTTGCATCTTTTCTCAGCTCATGAGTTCCACTCCAACTCCATAGTGATTTACAATTCTACTTTGTTTCCTTTTTGAAAAGTATTGACTCAAAACCTGTTCCTGCCACGCCGACCGCAGCCTGACCCGCCTCGCGGCCCCCGAGTCTCCTGCGGCTGCCTCCCCCGGCATGGCACAGGGCCTCCCCTCGCTATGGCAGCAGCACGGCACAGCACGCTGGACTTCATGCTCGGCGCCAACGCTGATGGCGAGACCATTCTAAAAGGCCTCCAGTCCATTTTCCAGGAGCAGGGGATGGCAGAATCAATGCATACCTGGCAGGACCATGGCTATTTAGCAACCTACACAAGTAAGAATGGCAGCTTTGCCAATTTGAGAATTTATCCACATGGACTGGTGTTGCTAGACCTTCAAAGTTATGATGGTGATGCACAGGGCAAAGAAGAAATCGACAGTCTTTTGAACAAAGTAGAAGAAAGAATGAAAGAATTGTGTCAGGATAGTACTGGGCGAGTGAAACGATTACCGCCCTTAGTACGAGGAGGGGCCATTGACAGATATTGGCCCACTGCTGATGGGCGCCTCGTAGAGTATGACATAGATGGAGTGGTGTATGATGAAGACTCACCTTATCAGAATATCAAAATTCTACACTCAAAGCAGTTTGGAAACATCCTTATCCTTAGTGGGGATGTTAATTTGGCAGAGAGTGATCTGGCATATACCCGGGCCATCATGGGCAGCGGTAAAGAAGATTACACTGGCAAAGATGTGCTGATTCTGGGAGGTGGAGATGGGGGTATATTATGTGAAATTGTCAAACTGAAACCAAAGATGGTCACTATGGTAGAGATTGACCAAATGGTGATTGATGGATGTAAGAAATATATGCGAAAAACATGTGGTGACGTCTTAGACAATCTTAAAGGAGACTGCTATCAGGTTCTAATAGAAGACTGTATTCCAGTACTGAAGAGGTACGCCAAAGAGGGGAGAGAGTTTGATTATGTGATTAATGATTTGACAGCTGTTCCAATCTCCACACCTCCAGAAGAAGATTCCACGTGGGAGTTTCTCAGACTCATTCTTGACCTCTCAATGAAAGTATTGAAACAGAATGGGAAATATTTTACACAAGGGAACTGTGTCAATTTGAAGGAAGCTCTGTCACTCTATGAAGAACAGCTCGGGCACCTATATTGTCCTGTGGAATTCTCAAAGGAGATCGTCTGTGTCCCTTCATACTTGGAATTGTGGGTATTTTACACTGTTTGGAAGAAAGCTAAGCCTTGAAGATGAATATCCCCTAATCATGTGTGCTGCAAACAACCTTCCTGACCTCCAAATGCTGTACATGACTTCAAAATGAGTCAGGCAATTGATTGTGAATTCCTTAAAGCTTCCTTTTCTTTTAATTATTATTTCTAATTTAAAAAAGCAAATGGAAAATGTATATTTTAATGAGCTAGGGTGTTATTTTTTTGAAAGTCAGGTGAAGCGCAACTAGATAGTACGGCAGAGACTGCGAAGTGCACTGACTCCCTAGAATATGATTTTTATTACTTTTTAGTTCTGTGTGGGTTGTTGTGTTTTTCCCCCCTGCTTTGGTTTTGGTAGACCTAAATTTGGATATTTGGAAGAATGAAAACATTGTTTTGTCTGGAGGGAAGTTCTTCATGGTGGTTTCTTTCCCCCCAAAATGGACTTAAAATTTGGTGCTTGTAAGAGTTAAAAAATGAATACCAGGGCTGGAGCAGTGGCTCAGCGGTTTCGGCACTTGCCTGGCAAGCACGAGGACCCGGGTTCAAACCCCAGCACCACGTACACAACTAAGTGTTGGAGCAACTAAGGCCATGTGAAAAACTAAATAAAGTTGTTTCTCTCTTTCTCTGTCTCTCTCACTGTCCCTCTCTCTTTAAAAAAAAAAAAAAAATGAATACCAATGCTTCAATTAAAATTACAAAGGAGAAAAAAATAAAACCTGTTCCTGGGACTGGAGTGGTGGTTACTCAGCACTTAGCTTGGCATGCACAAGTATACGAGTTCAAGCCCCAGCACCACATATCCAACGAAGTTTCAGAGCAACAGAAGGCACATGAAAAACTAAATACAAAAATTGTTTCTCTCCCTCTCTGTCTCTCACTCACTGTCCCTTTCTCCTTTAAAAAAAGGAAAGAAAAAAAAAAGCTGTTCCTAATGGTTATTTTTACACCTTTGGAACAAAGGCTTGTGGGTGGGAGGTGGGGGGAAAGAAAGGAAAGAAAAGTGTTCTTCTAAAACCCTTTTGTGTTGATGGGCAAACAGTACCTCCTCGCAGAACTACAAATCTGGAAGGCAAAGCAGGTCACATGAAGCTGTTCATGCTCAGTTTGCTAATGAGGAAGCCTCCCTGCTTCTCTCTTATGGAGGAAGTGGCCAGTCATTGCCTCTGCCCTTTGTGTTATCAACCATGTGGCTTTAATGTTACTAAAAAAATGTGGGCTAAGTAAGGCCTGGGGTAGATACTTTATGGAAATAGCAGTGTAGTTTGGAAGACAGGAGATTCTTTTAATCAGAAGTTCAAGGACATGGTCTGTACCAATTGTGCCGCCACAGGAAATTCTCAGGAAGTCATTAATGCCTAGTGCAAGAATGGATCACTAAACTACAGTTAGTACGGTTAGATGCCCTCAAACTTGTTCCTTCTACCCTGGTGAGGGCTGAAATAAGGATTCAGGGCCCAGCAACTCTGTGAACCGTGTTGGTACCAGACTTGGGGCCAGGCATGAAAGAAGATACAGACTTGAATAAAGGGGTAGCTTCTCTTTTCCAGGAGGTCAGTCTAATTCAGTGGAGCAAGGTTCAAGCAAGACAATGTCAAAAGGACAGAATATCAGGCAGAAAGTAAAAAATGCTGTTACCAGCCTTAATTGCTGTGGAAAGGAGAGCGGAGTGGGGTGGGCAAAGCAGAGTGCTTCTTAGAGCAGTGGTTCTCAAACGTTAGCCCAAGTCAGAATCATCTGGAAGGCCCTACACCAAGGCTTCTGATTCAGTTGGTCTGGGGTGGAGTCTGAGAATTTGCATTTCTAAAATCTCAGATGATACTGATGCCGCTACTCCTGGGGCACTTTGAGAACTACTGATTTGGGGGGAGTAATGCTTGAGCTAAAAGAATACAAAAATTGGGGCAGTTAAGTGGAAGCAGCAAAATTTAGTGTAAGTTGTGGCATGAACAGATAAAGTCAGGAAAACTCAGGTATAATCCAGTTAGAGAAATGCTGGAAAGATGATGGAGATGCCCATGTCATACAGTTTGTACCTACTTGAAGTGACTGAGGAGCCAAGCTTTTTTCTTTATATTTATTTATTTATTCTGATCCCCAGCTCATGGCAAATGGGAGGTGGTAGAGCCTTTAAGAGGTGAGGTCTGATGGAGGTTAGGTTATTGCCCTTAAAGGGGATATTGGGACCATGGCTGCTTCCTTCCTTTCTTTGCTTCCAGGCCAAATGAGGTAAACTGCTCCTCACGCCACACACTCCTGCCATGATGTACTGTGCCAGCACAAGCCAAGAGCAACGGGACCAAGCAACCATGGACTGAAAATCTCGGAAACCTGAGTCAAACATTTTCACTTAGTAAGTTCTTTATCTTAGGTATTTTGTTGCCATAACAGATAACACTGGCACTGTGAATTTATGGGAACAGGCTGGAGGCGAGGAAGTTAGGAAGCTGGCACAGCTCTCCAGGTGCCAGAGGACTTGATGTAGGGCAGTGGGAATGCAGCCAAAGCAGAGAGCTTAGGGAAGTAAGACCAGTTGGAGGTGGGGAGCAAGGGAGCCATAGGCATCCCTGACTTCCTTCAGTACTGGAAAGTGATTGGGCAAACGGATGTGCCAAAAATGGGGGTGAAGGCTAGGGATTCAGAGATGGTTTACAAGGGGAAAAGTTTGCTCGAGGTGTGTCACTTGTACAGATTGAGTTTGAAGTTTTGAGTTGATGTTTGGGCTTTCAGTACTGATTCAGGAGTAATTAGCAGTTTATGTGACTTGAAATCATAAGGGTCAATGAGCTCACTCAGGGAAAGGTATCAATGGCACGTACAGTGGTCTGGGAACACCAGACCTAAGAAAAGGCAGAAAAGATGCTGGCCCAAGAAAGCAGATCATGTGAGAGGCCCATGGGGAACTGGGAAGCTTGGGGCAGGACCTTTCTAAAAGGAAGGTTTGCTCAGCCAGTGTAGCCTTAGCAGGGAGAAGTTGGGGAGCAAGGAAATGAAATGCCTAAAGCTGCTGAGGACCAGGAGAGTGGGATGGGGCTTCTCCTGAGAACCCAGGATAGGCAGGAAGGGAGCCTGGTGCAAGCCATGAGGAAGCAGGTTCTGTTCAGGAGATGTGTGTGTTGGATCACATCTAGCAGTCTATTGGCATTTATAGTCATTCACCTCAGCTAGAGCTGGATGAGAAATCTACATTACATAAAACCTTGGGGAAGGTCCTTTAGGGGCAGGAGGATGAGAGATTTGGCCAGGGGACAATCGCAAGGCAGGCTTTTGATGTAGTTTAGAGGTCCAGTCTGCAGGATCCCCTCCCCATGCCCTTACTGCGCAGTGGCCTTCCTCCTGGTGAGGAGGAGTCAGACTCTGGTGAAGTACTTAGGACTGCTGCAGGAGGGGTCACCCTGAAGGATGACTTCACCCTATCTCCTCTGCCCCCAAATTCTGCTGATTCAAGAGATTTTGAAGTCTGTTTTTCCTTGGGAGTTTAGAATTCAAAATGAATTTTCACAGAAACTTAATCATTTGAGCTAGAAATATGGAAACCCAGTTACTTGTGAATTTAAAATTACCTCTGCCAATGGAAAGATGAATCTGGCAGCATTTAAGATTCAGTGACAGTACAGAAGAGGCAGAGTGGGAGAGGACTAGTAGGCCTCAGTCATTGTCACAGGTTAAGTACAAGGGAAGTTCATGAGGGCAGCACTGCAGAGAGCATCAGGGGCCAGCAGTGTTTGGGTGTGGGGAGCAGTGAAGCGTGCCAATAGAGAAACTCTTGACCCTTATGGATGACCCAGGCTGCCTCTGTCTCTACAGGACTGTGGCCTGGCACATTGGTGGTCAAAGTACAGCTGGGCTTGCAGACGATTCCCTCTGGTTCCCCTGAAATCTGGAACACCAGAGATCCACCCAAAAGACAGCAGCAAGAATCAGACCGAGTTCCTGGCCTAGGATCTTTTCAATGAAGAGTTTATTGGAAGGGAAAAGGACACAGATCTTTAACAGTAGGAGTACAATGCTTAGAACAGGTGCTCTGCTTTTAAGATACAAAACTTAGAAAAATCTAAAACACTATAAATAGGTACATGCTTTTTACAAAGATTAAAAGGTCAGGCTGGCTGAATAGTAAAGGTAATCGGCGTCCTCCACATTCTAGTCTTCACCCACAAGGCACACCAACACAAGAGTCCAGTATGGCCCACTGGCAGCAGTGCATGCCTCCTGGCTAAAGGCAGCCCCCTCTCTGGGTGGAGTCTTCACCCCATGAAGGCAAGGGCCCTGCTTCCCAGGATCCTGATGGAGGGCCTAGATTTGACTCAGAGCTGCCTGACTTCACACATGGCCACTTGGGTAGCCAGCCTGGCTTGGTGGTTCTGGATGCTGGATCACAAAAGCCAATATACCCCTCAAGGCACCAACATTTAGAACTGGCTGTGCCCAGCTCTTCCAGCCACTGACCTTGGCAGGAGAGGCCTTTGCAATTGTCTTAAAAAATTAAATAGTTACTGTCTGAATAGTTTTAAGAAATTATTACATAAATATAAAAACACCAGAATGCTAGAGTATCCATTACACATTTTAAAAAATCTGTTACAGAATCACTGAGAATTTGTCACTCCAGTTTGCCCAAGAGGCGAGTTTCTTTTATGTAATAGCTGTGTTTCTGAAGAGGTGCCTGTGCACCAAGCCGTCCCCACTGGCCCATGCCTCCCATCAGGATGCTACATCATCGTGTTGACCCACATTTCTTGTACGTTTTCTGCATTCCACCCACTCAAGAAGTGACTGATGCTCCTTTAGAGGGGGTTGGACACTGTGAAGACTGTCACTGGGGGGGGTCCTTCAAGGGAACATTGATGCCACAAAAAGAAAAATGGTTTTCTTACAGAAAAAATAAAACATGTACATTCTGGGAAAACTCCCAACTCTAGCCACTTAAAGTCACACTATATGAAACTGGGTCCAGAGTTAAACATCTGCCACCTCTGGCTGCTAGTGACCTCATTGATAAACAATCCCATGAGCAGCCTGCAGATCCCTTTCCCAGCCTCTCCTTTTAAGGACCAAAGGACACAATCATGGTGCCTCAGAAATGGCAGCTTGGAGCTAATAAGGAAATCAGATGTTTGCCTTCCTTCTCCCTGGACAACTCCTCAATGTGTATGACATGCATATGCTGCTTCAAGAAAACCTTCCTGTGGTTTGAGTAAAAGCATTTAGCCCTGGAATAGGACCAGACTCTAGGAAGTCAAGGGGAGATGGAGAAAAAACAAGCTAAGCACACGATACGTGCTACAGCTCATTTCAATACACTAACAACGATTAAAAAAATAACTACGGTCAATTAAAAAAATGTGTAACAGACAACATCAGGACAATGGGAAAGTCTGCCAGCAGCATTGCCCTCATTTGTTCTTCCTAAGAGTCAGAGTCCCTGCACCTGACTCGAGGCTTGTCTAGTGTCAGGTCTTCCACAGCCTGCCAAGAAGGTGGCCAGCTGAGATGATGGGCCAGCACAGGCCTGTAATCCAAACCGGCTGGCCCAGCTACCTGCATATGCACTGGAGGATCTGTTACTAAATTAAGTTGGGGAAAAGGGGGTAGTGGCGGAGGAAAGGGACTAAAAGCTGGCTCCTCAGGAGGTGCTGAAGATGTCAGGGAGGGGGGTGAGGACAGCACACATGGTCATGTTGCCTGAGCGAACTACACTTAAAACTGCTGTCCAGCAGCCCTTGCCACGCTTCTAGAATTGCCCTGATTTCCTCTTGCCCCTTTCAACTGTCCTTTTAAAAAGTTTTAAAATACATAAATGCCATTTATACAAGATTTAAAACTAAGAAAAGTAGTTTTGTGACTTAAAAAGGATACTAATATTACACCCAAAGGACCTATTTGTGCTCCAGGATGGGAAAGGTGCTTACTCCCTAACCTCCAAGAATGACCAAATTTCTTTTCATTGATGCCAAAGGTGGTTTGCCTACAGAGTCCTCACATACCCTCTGGTAGTCTGTTAAGGAAAAGAGTCAAGGATGCAGCCTTTGAAAAAAACACAAAACTCAAACTTCATGCCAGCTAGAAGCAACCATCAGATCTGAGCGTTGAGGGTTCTAAGACATCATCCAAAATGCAGCCAAACATGACCAGGATATCACCAAAACTGTGCTCACCTGAAGCTAGTGCCCAAGCACTTGGAGGACAGCTGTGTCACAGGAAGCTCTTCTGCAGCAGGTGAGGAGTGCAGGCCTCAGAAGCCACAATGGAATATTCCTGCCCTGGAGCTCAGAGCTGACCAGGCACATGAAGGCAAACACAGGAGGTTCAGAAGGCCTCTTGTGTGTGTGATAAGCAGTCCAGACCATTTCCAGCCAAGCACAGACTCCACACCCACAGCATTTACCCCTCCAAAGGAAGTGAGGGGTTTTGTATTGCCTCTGGGTCCTGTGTCAGCACCCTTGCAGGAAGACTCTCACAAGTCTGGCAAGGTGCTCCTTCCATCTCTTCCTGTGTTGTCAGGAGGTATAGGAAGCAGCTCTCCTAAACAGAAATATCAAGACTAGAGCTGCAGGGGCACAGGATCCTGCAGGTGAGATGCCAGGAAGTTCCTAACATCTTCATGGAGCCTCAGGAATTTCATCACAGTTGTGGTTTATAACCTGCCAAAAGTATACACTTCCTTCCCTTTACCTGGAATTAGACAGGACTTCCATAGGAAATCCCTTTAGTTTTCCTGGTAAAAATTCATGCAAAAATGTGGGATAAGTCATTTCATACAAAAACAGCAACAAGAGTAAAGTACCAGTTGCAGTGGCAATGCTGTCAGCTGTATTCTGCAAAAGGCCAGGAAAAGAAGAGGGTTCTTTTTTCCAGTTGAAATAATTTATACTCGTTTTCTCCCTAATTGCCCCTGGGTGCCATAATTAACATAAAGCATCACTGCTGTAGTCACTGAGGATCATCTGCCGTGAGCTACATAATCTTACATCCCAGGGCGAGGATGACAGACCTCTCTGCACCACGCCTGCAATTTTCAAAAGGTATAAAAAAATAATTTAATAGCCCTTTTCATTTGCCTATGTTGGCCTGAGCTTTTTCCCTTCTGGTGGATTTACTTCTGTAAATTTCAGCTTCCAAAAGTGCTGGCAGGTGTTTCCTCAACAACCTGGCAACACCTCGAGAGGGAAGTAGTTGCTGGGTCCCACTCATTTCCCAGTCAATGTGCCTACCCAGAAACTTTTTTTTAAAATATAAAACCTTTAAAAGAGCATATGATAAAGTTGGTTTAATTAATGCAACTGACTACATAAACCAACATAGCCGCATGCATCAGAATACGGCACAAGACGACTGGGGATGCACTCGCCGTAGTGTGCCTCAGCCCAAATGCCGCCACCTCACCCCAACTGCCCTTTGCTTCATGTGAACATTTATGTCATTCAAATCTCTTTGAGATTAATGTGATAATAGAAATTATACATTGCATACGCACTGAGCCTCAGCAGATCCTTCCAACTTTTCCAGGTGAGGAAGGACAAAGGAGTTTTAAAGAAGAGATGGATCTCATCAAGTTTTCCCACTGTCCCGGGAACACATTCTCCAAAACATACTTGCTCATACCAGTCAGTATGCTGTGCAGGGAGTGAGCCAGGGGAGCCCCTCCCTACCTGCAGCCAGCTCACCAGAAGCACCCACTGCCAGCATGGTGGGGTGTGACTGGTGCTTGTCAAGATGAATTCCACATGCCATCCCTGGGCAGAGGGACTTTCCTGTTGGACTGTGACATCCTAGATCTGTCATTAAAAAAGGAAGTGGCTGGGGGGAGGGGTGGGTGGTAAAACACTACCTGTTTGCACAAGCCGCCAGACCAGAAGCCATTTCTTGCCCTTTAAGCTGGGCCCAAGATCATATGTTTTGAGCAGACACATCTGTCCACAGAATCCATCCCTAGGTTTGCTTCTGTGCTTTGGAAAACAGGTTGATACCACCTTGGTTGAGGGAGAAAAATTTCTTCCTTGACAAGAATGCGTTGAGTAGAGTTCCGATTTTCTCCATCTCCTTGGCGATTTCCCCCAAGCCCACCCTCCCCGACCCTCTTCACACCCAAGGTCTCTAAGACACGCTGGAACAGCGGATGCTGGGGGAACCCATCTGGGTGAGGACCTTGTCAAGCCACTGCAAAGGCCCATTCAGGTGCAGCTCAATCCAGCAGGGGGTGCTGGTCACTGTCTGTCTCCTGCAGACACAGAAAGGGATGGGAGACTTAAAAAAAAAAAGGTACACAGGGACACAGGTACAAGTACACATTTTTCTGCTTTGGTGACAGTCTTCTTCCCTAAGCCAAGGATACATCCCACCTTGTTAGACACTATCCTAGAGGAGTTACCAATAACTTGTTGGAAAGACCACCCTAAACTCCCTATCAGGTTCTTTGGAAGGGGGAGGAGGAGGGCCTTAAAGAATAAAATATGCTTGATTTTTCAACAAATAAATTTCTTAAAAGAATTAAGCATGCAAGGTCAATTCCAGGGTACCCCAGAGGCCCACCAATTATGGTGACAAGCGCCCTCGCTGGAGACCTCCAGCCTGAGCACAAGTCTCCCTGCCTCCCATCTGCACCACTGGGTACCTGCAGCTCCACCTCCAGACCCAGGCCAGCCCCAGCAGGCTGCAATGATGTGTGTCTGTCGGATGGAGGGGTGTTTTGTACGGAGCGCCGACAGAATCCACATGCCTTCAGTTCCCGATGTGCTGATATAATTCCCATCTACGGCCTTATTTTGGAAAATCTTACAAGTAGAGCTAGCCATGAAACAATTACTGGAAAAAACCAAGGCACACCACACGTTTCTTTTCCCCAAAGCACTCTGTCTAAATTCAGGCTGGTAGGTGACGCAGCTCACAGGCAAAGTCCCAAAGGCCTCCGCTGAGCAGAGGCTATCTGCTGAGGCCAGAGTTATGGGTGCCAGCTGGAGGTGAGAGGACTGGGTCCTGCTGTCGGCCTCCTCACAGACACGGGCTGAAACCCTACTCTCCTTGGCTCACAAGGCAGGAGGACAAAGCTGTTCTGGGAAGGGGCCGCACCCGTCCGTTCGGCTGCTGCGCATGCTGCCAGGTGGCAGTGACGCAGTGGGCTGCATAGAACTGGGTGTGCTGGCAGAACGTCCTGCACAGTGATACAGTGCCCCTGGGGAAAGGCTTCTGCCACCACAGGGCTGCTTCCCAGCATGCAGAGCTCGGGGACCATTGTGCCACACCACATCCAGGTCCACTGTCCTGAGGGCCACTCTCTTTACTTGTTAGGTGTCACCTGAGACGGGCCTGCTGACCCAGCTCTGGGGTGTCTGCCTGGTCACGGGCACCCAAGTATAAGAAAAGCCAATGAACTTCCCCTGGCTCTTTTCCATTAGGGTCCATCTTTAAATAGTTCCCTTTCCCACTAAAAATATTAATTTTTTAACCTTTCACTCTCATTCCCTAAGTGATCTAAGCCAGGGCTGAAAGGTTGGTTAAAACATTTCTCCAACTGGACCTCTGGGCCTGGGCTCATTTCTTTAGGTCGTCATAACATGGTTATGACTTAGAGGTAAGTCCTCTCTAGGGACTGCCTACTTGGTTGTTCCCTGGATTTCAGAAAGACTCCAGGAATGAAGGTGCTGTATTCCCTGGTACTATGGAGCAGACACAGAAGAACAGCAGCTAAAAGATGGTAACTGGAGGAGGAGGATTTTACAGACCCAAATCCTCTAATGAGAATCTGACTTTCCATAAGTCATGCTCATCGGGATTTCATTATAACCGGTGGCCAGGAGCCAACATTGAAATGGGTTTGGCCGGGGTGCAGAATGACTGCGAAACAAAATAGATTCCAAACATCTGGAAAAATGAAGAGAAGGGGCGAGTAACTTGAAGGCGCTGGCTCCAGCTGACTGTGGCACCTCTGTGTCTGTGTTGCGGGGAGCGAGGGGCTGGGTGGGGGTAAGGGGTGGCAGGGGCACACAGCCCCGCCTCTCAGGAAACTCCTGCTGGTGGTGGGAGAGAAGGAACTGGATTCTCATGAAACCCAATCCAGAATGCTCTGACTCAACTAAGCAGAGTAGGTCAGTGCCATGTATAAATTCATATCTAGAATTCTTAAAAAAAAATTTATGTCTACGCCAGTAAGCTGTTTGCTTTACAACCACCCAAATCTCCTCCCTCCTCCCTTCATTCTCAGTTTTAATCTCCTCAGTGCTCAGGGTCACCAGAGTCCCCAAGTTCAGAGATGGAGCCATACAGGTAGAGGGACCCTCTGCTGAAGGAAACCATCTGCCACAGAGATGAGCAGGAAGGGCTCTAGGTCCAGCTGCCCCACTGATGAAGCAACTTCTGGCAAGTCACTCGCCCTCACTGGGCCTTAGTTCCCTCATCTGTATAACAGGGAGCATGCCCGTGTCCCACCCTCAGTTGTGGCAAGGCTGAGACCCATGTGCTGACAGCACTTGAGAAACTGCTCAATGCGAGACACAGTTCCGCTTTTCCTAGTTATCTCGGAATGACTTTGCCCCTCCCGCCTGCCAGGCTGTGGTCTCTGCTCTGGGGCGCGACATCGGCCTTGCTCATCTCCAATGAGCCTCTGCTCTGCTGTCCTGAGTGGCCTGGAGTTGGGTCCCCACTGTAGGCAGCACATGTCACTGACCTGTACTCTGCTCCCCAGCCTTTGACGAAGCTCATGCGGATGGTGCACATTCGAGTCAGCTGGTAGACAGCCTCGAAGCCCTGGTTGACTGACTGAGCCAGGAGCGCGGCGAACTCCTGGTTGTTGAAGATCTTCAGGTTGCACCCTGCCAAAGAAAAGTCAGCGCTGCTGGGCAGAAGCGGGTGCACGTCCATTGCTCCCCTCCTTGCTAAGGTGATCCCTGGATCACCCAGTTTATGCAGCTCATGGTCGGTCAAGACATTAGCCACATACTCCATGCTCAGATCATGCCAGGGATGGGCCTACCAGGTCCCTGCCCTTGAATCTGTCACCACCTCATTGAGGATGTGCAGCTGACATGCGTGAGAGGGAAAATTAAAGGCTGGCCTGCAAGCTCCGCCCCCTCCATCTGTGAGAGGGCTGAGAAGACTGAAGTGGACTACCAGGGACACAGGAGGGGCCAAGGCAATGCAGGTAAGGATCTGAGCACGAGGCCTATGCTGTCCAGGGCATGACCACCCCCCCTCGGAGCTTCTTCATTGGTTGGGCCAGCTGGAAGGATATGGGGCCTGACACCCCCATAGGAAGGTCAGAGGCACTGTCCACCTAGGCTCCTCTGAGGAGTCTGCCTCATGCTGGGGCCAGGAGGGAGGGAGAGATCTGGGTTGCATTTTGGCCTCTGGGCACAGACTGACATTCACAGCAAAGTGAAGGTGTGTGTCTAATTCTCCAGACAGTAAAACTAGAGACGGGCACAAATAAAGTTTAAAATAAACCTCCCACTGCCTGAGTGCCAGGAATGCGTCAACCAGAAAAATAAAGACAAACGCACACGCCAGGATAACCAAAAGGTGAGACGAGGTGATGCTTTGAATGGGCCAACACCAGCTCCCAATCTTGCTGTGTAACTCTGGGCTGGTCACCTTCTCTTTGGACCCTGTGTCTCTTAATGGGGGGGGGGGGGCGGTCATTGTAGGTCATCCCTGTTCTGACATTCTGTGAGCTGACAGAGTCCACCAGGGTCAGTTTGGCCCTCACCAAAGAGAATAGGGGTGGCTGGGGAAGGGAGTGGGCCACTGAGCTTCCTCTTCTCATTTTCTCCAGAAGTATGCTGGACAGGGCTGCAACCGCACTCCAGCCCCCACTCCCACCCCCACAGAGCCAAGGAAACAAGAGCACTAGGCTAAAGTCAGTGGATCTTAGGCTCCATCGAGCCTGCCTACCTCCTTGCTGTGTGTCCTTGGACAGTTGTCTTAACCTCTCTGAACTTATTTCCTTAACCTCCTTACTTACAGAGCCAGAGTAACTCTATAAATGCAACCACAAAAAGACCCAGGAAATGTAGACCACTGTTACCATTTCCGGTTTTCTGCATCTGAAGTTCTCTCTGCCCATGCTCCACTACTCCATTATTATCTCCTACTGAGCGAGCAGGAGAAGACATGTCACCTGCATGCCTGGCTCGGGCCACATGCTCTAGCAGCCAGTCACAGGCCACAGTCTGTTGGTGCCTGCAATGACAGAAGTGGGCTTTGGCTGGGCTTCGCCTAGGTTTTTTTAAGAAAAGATACCTTGTGGAGGGGAGTGGAGTCAACCTCCTGCCTGATCTTGCTGTCCAGACCCCACCCTGTCCAGACCATATTCCAGGGCATAGCCTAACACTCAAGCTTGGGGTCCAAGTAGATTCATCAGCTGGGAAAACCCTCAGCAATTCCCCAGGATAAAACCAAAACTTCTTCACATCTTCCCATGGCCTGGCCCTACCTTGCTTTTTAAACATTTCCTATCTTTTACATAACCCTCCTCCAGCCAGCGTGTTCCCCTAAGTGTCCTCCTCACCTCACCTCTTCACCTTTGCCATTCTGTTCCCTCTGCCTATGATGCCCTTGCAGGCTCCACCCCAACATCCCCTGTCCCGCACTCCATCCTCCAAATGCCTTCTCTTCCAGGAAGCCCCCCAGACTCATCCTAGCAGTTAAACCTGCCCTCTCCTCTGGCACTGTGCACCCTCCCTGTTTTGAGCTTTTTGGTTTCTTTGTAGTATACATCACCCAGGCCCCCTCTCTGTTCCTATCCTCCAGTACCTGGCAAAGACCCTGCATGTCTGTGGAAGAGATGTGTGAAGGGGGTGGCCTGCCTGAGCCTCTGCACAGCCAGGGCAGTGGGCAGGCACCTCCAGGTGAAAGGCAGTCCTCGGATGCTGCATCTGCTCCCTGGAGGTGCAGGAAGAGCTACACGGAGAAAACCCAGTCGCGTCTCCTCCAGGTTGACAGTGCAGACACAGTTAGGAGAAAGGCAAGAGACTGACTGCCCTCAGGGCGGGGACCACAACAGGGCGGCTCACCTGGTGGGATCTTGCAGACGGTGGCCGGATGCCAGCCGTAGCGCTGGTTACAGTTGGGCGACTGGACGAAAATGGCGCTGTCGCTGAGGCACTCTGCGAAGACCTCCCCTCCGATGTAGTAGAGCCGCACGCCTCTCCCTGCCGATGGGTTAGACTGGATCAGGTGCCTTTGCCCCTACTCAGCAGCCCCAGGGCCAGTGGAAGGCAGAGGAGAGTCTGTGATAAGCCCCAGTGACGGCCTCTGCCACCGAATAGCCATGGGGCTCAGTCACATTCCCCAACCTTGGGCCTCAGCTTGTCTACAAAGTGGGTAGTGACACCACTCTCATCAGCTGCAGTGATAACACACAGCAAGTGCCTGGTGAGTGACAGCTGCTGCCACTCCTCCTACCACACCACTGCTCCCTCCCTGCCCCAAGATTCAGAGGGTCATTGAACCAGCAGGGCTCCTGACAGCAGACCCTCGAGGACCCCTTCACTGCAGGGATGGTGTGCCGCTGGGTTTATATCACGGACTTTTCCTTCATCTCTTAAATCTACTCCAGATGGATAGAAATTATTTTTAAATTGCTTCTGCAATTTCAACAGTTACATAAACACTCAGACAGTAAGCTCTCTGCTCAGCCAGGGATGTTCCCTATTGCACAGGAAAGTCTCTGCTCCACTCCTGAGGAGACCCAGAGGGCTGGAAAACAGAGCCAGATATTCCAGTCCCAGTGGTAAGTGGGTAGAAACCAGGCAACCGACCTGTGTACCACTTGATGTCCCCTTCCCTGCCTCCAATCCCCGCTACTCTCCCTCCCCCAGCACCCCCATTTCTTCTCAGCTGGGTCCTATAGGACTTAGTGCTGGGGGTTCAGAATCTACAGAGCAGGAGGCAGAGGTGGGGATGGAGAGATCCAGACTAAAAGATCACAGTATCATGGCCCGTGGCCTCCGGGCTTCTCTTTCAACTACAGGAACTAATTTGTGAAAGCTCAGAGCATGAGCCAGCAAGAGTGGAGGTGCTCTGGGACAGGTGGGGCCAAATGCCCCTCTGCTATCCACCCAGCTCCTGAATTTGTCCCTAGAGCCTGTTAGACATTCTTTGGCACTCCAGGATGAGGTCTGAAAATGTCCCACAGGGTCATCTCCAAGGCCCTTCTGGGGGGCAGCTGTCTGTGGTCCTGGATGGTCAGATCACATGCTTAGCACAGCCTCGTGAGAGAACCAAGACAAGGATGCGGGCGTCCCTAAACTGATGGCGCTCCTTTCTTAGCTCCAGGTGCTGGCTGCATTTAGGTAGCAGACGTTTTTTGGCACCCTACCTTTTCCACATTGGTGGAATAATCACAGGTGAACTCAACAGGGAGCTCTCCTCCAGTGATGACCACCTACTGACCAACCTGTCTGTACTTCAGGAGCAGATGCGTTAAAGCAGTTTATATGTTTCCTTTCCCACAGACTTCCCTTCCTTGTCCCCGTAAACGAGGCTTCCAAGTTTTCAGAGATCGTCTACACCTCTGGGTGGAAAAGGCCAAGCAAACTCAACTCCACCTGTCTGGCCCCTAAATTATGCAAAAGGATTTGGGGCCAAGATAGGGGAGTGAGTCCCACCCCCAAATCCTAGCAGTAGGCTAAGCACAGCTAAGGGAGGCACACAGAGGCTACTCTGGGCCAGAGTTGGGGACACAGTGGCTGCCTTATTACCGATGTGCCTCCGTGTGAGCTCTACCGCTGCATTCCTGTTCACGTTGGACAGCAGGCCTAGGCAGAAGCGCTCTGAGTTGGAGGGGTCGGTGAAGCCGTCCACTGTCATGGATGGCTGTGAGGCGTGGAATGTCTCCCCGACGCGCTGGTTCAGCTCGTAGTAGGAGATGGAGCACCAGAAGGCTGGCTCGCAGTAGGTGACTGGCTGCAGGTCTGCAGAGACAGGGGGTCTCCGGGTCAGTGGACTCCTGGTTATTGAGTGTGTCTTTATGCGAGCTGGCGTCTGTAAGCATCCTGACTATCCGACCTGACCTTGAGGTCTCAGGGCCTACCCCTCCTCCCTTGCCTTGTATGAGAGAGGAGCAGGATGGCTAACTGTGCCCAGGTCTCAGCACTGGCCCAAGCACACTGCCCACTGCGTGCCTGGCAACTTCTGGGAGTGAGAACCTGCCAGGGACCTCTACTCAAGAGACCTTGAAGGGCTGGAGCAGTAACCCGGCAATTACAGTGCTTGCCTGGCATACGCGAATGCGAGTTCAGACCCCAGCATGCAGTGAAGTGTCCGAGGAGTGAAAGTTATATGAAAAACTAAATAAAAATTTTTTCTCTCTTTCTCTCTCTGTCCCCTCTTTCATAAATGAATGAATGAATGAATGAATGAATGAGAGACCTTGAAAGGTGCCTAGAGATAAACTAGAAGCTGTTCTGGCCTCAGGAAAGGGCCTGGGTGACCCTTGCCAACAGCAAGGCTCCCATCTGCAGGAGTCCAGGTGCAAGATCCCTTCTGTGGGTGAAGAGCGCTGCAAAGGAGGTGCAGGCCACTGACAGCCCTGCACACACCGCACAGCCAGAAAGCGCCCCCTGGAGCCTTAGGACGCCCCAGACAGGGTTTCTCAACCTCAGCACTACTGAGGTTGGGGCTAGACCACTGTTTGAAGGAAGAGAGTTCCATATGTCATAAGGCATTTAGCACCCTTCCAGTCCCTACAGGAAACATCAGTACCATACATCCACCTCACCCTCCCAAGTGGTGACCAAAAAAAAAAAAAAAAAACCTCTCCAGACACCGCCAATGTCTTGCAGGGGGGAAACTGCCCTCTACACTTGGCCAGTCATGGAGCAGAGCAGGCACCCTCCCTGAGCTTCGGTTCCCGCACTGCCTTGATCTGGGTGCAGAATCTTCTACCTCCAGGGCTGTGAGTGGATGTGCTGAGCTACCTCACGCAAGGGGTGGGTGCACACCAGGCACTCTGTGCGTGGTGTCCGTGACGTCTCAACTCTTCCTCTGGAGGAGCAAATCATCCTTGCCCCTCTCTTCTAGGCAGGGAGCAAAGGAGGATGAGGATGAAGGCAGAGATCTAAGCTGCTTAATCAGGAAGGGAAGAATGACCCGGCAGAGGCAGCCATGGCCTATGCCCCAGCTTCTGAGGTCGGGCTGAGCCACGTCAGCCACATCCGGCTCCGGCTCTGCTTGATGCTCCAGCATTCCAATGAGATAAGCTATATTCTTAACAATGTGGTCGTGAAAATGTAAGCTATGTTGCTGTGGAAACTTCAAAAAGAAAAGAAAAATCCAGTGCAATCCAAGCATTCAGAGTGGTCAGGCAACACATCAGGGCTTCTGGCGGCCACAGCCCAGGTGCAGGCTCTGCTGGCCTTGTATATGAACTTGGGGCCATGACCTCCCTCTCTGGCCTCAGTTTCCTAGTCCGTACAATGACTAGTGTCCCAGAAGAAATCCAAAGCAAACTATTTAGGTTGCTATGCTTCTGGCATGGATCAGCCTGAATAGGCAGCTTTGATCAATCCAGGCCAACCCTGGCCTAGCAACATGTAGAACAGAACTTGGGCCTCACCCTAAAATCAAAACCCCTGCCCAGAATTCCAAGAGACCAACTTGGGCTCCCAGGAACACTGACACGCCATCAGCCAAAATGAGCAGGCAGCCTGCCCTCCCCCAGCCAGGCTCTGGGAAGCAAGGGCTTCAAGAAGTCCAAGACCAATAGGACCTGTATGCAGATCTGAGCCCTTCAACTCGCAGACACACGCTGGACATGGAGCCTGATGCATCATTAGGAAGATGATGTCTTGGGAGGGTAAATGAGGGTTGCCGTCTCAGGGAGTGCTATTTGGATGAGCAACTCTGTGTTAGAAGCAGGACGGAGCCAGAGATACAGCCCTGCCATCTACTCGCTTTCCTCTGCAAACACTAGAAAGATGCCCCTGCCTTCTATCTGCTTCTCCCATCAGCCCTCAGCTGCTTCCTGATGGCACTTCTGCAAGAGAAGCCATAGACCAAAAAGTATGGCCATCACCTCTGGGATTTTCCTTCAGTGGAACTTTTTTTTTTTTTTTTTTTTTTTAAACTATACATATGCGGGGCTGGAGCGGTGGCTCAGCGGTTTCGGCGCTTGCCTGGCAAGCACAGGGACCCTGGTTCAAACCCCAGCACCACGTACACAACTAAGTGTTGGAGCAACGAAGGCCATGTGAAAAACTAAATAAAGTTGTTTCTCTCTTTCTCTGTCTCTCTCACTGTCCCTCTCTCTTTAAAAAAAAAAAAAAACTGTACATATGCATTTGTTTCTTTTCCACCAAAGGCTTTTTCCATATCATGGTAAGTATAAGGAAATAAAAAGCCAGGACTTTGGAAAAGAAAAGACTATGACTGGGATAAGCATGAAGTTAAAATCATTAAAAGAACACTCAGTTCTGAGTTTCCTAGCAGCCAAAGCAAAAAGAGAACATAATATGTTACACGGCTCTGGTTGAGAAATGCACAATTGCTTACAAGTTCCACAGGGGAAACAAAGCTTGTCCTGGCATGAAAGCTTAGAAGAAATCTCTCAGGGGTAGGTGGCAACTCCTCAACCACAAACAAGCCAGCAAGTCCTGGATTCAAGAGTTTACCAGCAGATGCAAAAGCAATTCTACACAAGGCTGCATTTTGAAAAGAACCAAAGACACTATTAGAAGGCTCCTCTTGGCAGATGACTATGAGGGGGACTAGGTTATGTGCCTCATGGAGGACAATTTTATTTCTCCAGGCCAGGGACCCTGCACACCCTAGAACAGTAGATGAAGGCACACTCCAAGGTCTTGCTTTCCAACAGCCAGACTGCAGAGTCTCTGCTAATCTCTCTTCCCAGAACAGAGGTGTTGGAGATGCAGGACCCTCCAGCTCCAGCCATCGAGCCCCTGCCCCTAACCGTGTGGTGTCAGCCAGACTTCTCAGGTAGCATGGGGCATGGCACTTAATTCTCAGCTGGTCTCCTGCCAGGCTAACGCATTGGCTGGCTTCAGTTTTGAGCCTTGTTCCAAGCTGGCATAGACTTTCTGTTTTGTTTAAGGAAAAGAAAACAGAATAAGATCCAGAAGGCAACACTTGGATTAAGGGATGCCTATTAAAAACATGTGCAAAAGATTCAAATCCGGTAAAAGAAAGGGGGGTACAGTTAACTTTCTACTACAACAGAAAGCAGTGAATGGGCGAAGGCCAGGAGAGACGGTGCCACAGGTTCAATGTTGGACCAAGTGGACTGGCCGCATCTGGGCCTCCTCACCTGTGGAAGGCAGCTCTGCCTCCATCTGGGAAGGTCCACGCTCCGATCCCATGTCCCTTCCTGCTACCATCTCTGTCTCTGCTGTTCCCTCTTCCTGGACCACCCGACCTCTATAAGGCCCATTGCACACAACTGAAACATTCCCTCCATGCAGAGGAGCCCTCCTGTCCCAGCTACCTAGAAACCGAGTTGTGGGCACTAGAGAGTCAGTGCTTTGCAGGCCCAGGCCAGCTGTGTTCCCAGCGCCCCAGGCACCAATTCTAAGCACTCCAAGGACGAACCCAGCGGTGTATAGAAAGAATCCCACATTCTTTTAGCCTGCAACCAGACTTTCAACAACCAAGAATGATGGCAAAGTCTAGGAGCCTGACCCCAGGAGGGTGAGGGTACAGCTGGCAGACAATTTCCTCTCATCGTGCAGCCCACATGTGATTTCGCAAGCTTCAGGAAGATTGGAGCCAGAGGTGGCCTTAGAAAAATGGCTTGTGCAGCAGCTTGAGCATACCCGGCACCAGGTCGCTGTGACCTGGACCCGTGTCCCCTCTCCAGACCTGGTGGCCTTCCACTTTTGGGCAGCCCTGCTGCCTACCACTGCCTACCCCTGCCTCCGTCTCCTGGCAGAGAGGAAGGCTCATTCTACCCAAAGCACTCTGGGAAACCATCGCCACCTTAAACTCCAGCTCCACACTGCCCAGGGCACTCGCTGGGACCTCATTTTCCTCAGTCAAGCCGCTCCCTAAATGTCTCACTCTAAAGGAGGGAGCAACTTACTCATCCAGCAGGACCCAGCGCATTACCTTTCTCCTCTCTCCACCTGCCTCTCCCTCGTCTCCATAGCTGCAATCCTTCCGACTGAAATGCCTAGGAAACTCCAGGTGACTCACCAAGCATGACATGGACCCACGTAAACATCACCTGCGCACGTCCCTTTCCCTGCAAAATGAAGATCCTAGGTGCTCCAGGTGCCTGGCAGGCCCCCGCCCTGCAGCACACTCAACCAGCCCCAGGGCCCACGCCTGGAGTGGGGAGGGATGGAAGCAGACAGACATCCTGCACTTTGATCCTTTTTGTATGATAATTTCTTTAAGAGACATACTAAGATGTCTCACCTTTTTCTAGAAGAACTCACCTGTCTCCATCCTTCAGTTGGGGACTCTGGCCACCAAGAAGTAGTACAGAGGCTGCACCGTTCACTGCCTCCACCTCCCCGACTTAGATCTGCCCTTCAGCCCACTGCTGCCCGACTTTCCACACCTCATTTTCCATATCCGCAGAAGCCACCCACTGCCACCATCCTTCAGGGCCTCCTTCCACTCTGGCTGCTGTGGCCCCATCCTCCACCTGACCTCAGCCTCCCCGAGCCCTGGGTGAGTCTGGCTCTCCTTCCTTCTTTAGCAGGGTCTCCCTCTCCTCCAACTTCATCCGCTTCCACTTCAGCTGAACCCCAGTGTTGGCAAAATGGGACCTACAGGATAGATGGGCCTTCCTGGGGCTTCTCAAAGGCTTGCATGCCAGCGTTCCAGCTCCAGGAGGGGCTCCAGAACAGGCTACTGCATTGTCACAAGACCCCTCCTCTCGGACTGCCCCTCCTCCTTGGCAGGAAAGGCTAGGACGTGTTAATGGTTTTCAACTCTGCATCCCCATCCGGGCCTCTTCCGACTTTCTAGCTGCTTCAAGACCTAGTTAACCACAGGCCACTCAGCACCATCTTCGCCCCAGATCCATCCACCTCCTGCCTGGGGAGGAGGCCTCACAGTGTCCCAGTCCACACTGTCCAGTGCACATTGTAGATTCAGGCCCACGACCCTTCTGCCATTTCCTGAAAGCATTCATTCATCCCATCATCCCTTGCGGCAGTGGCTGCTACAGTGGCTTGTTTTTGCCTTTCTTCTGATAATTCTGCCTGCATCGGTACTCTACTCAGCGGCCAGATCCATTACTATGAAGCTGTGATCAGATAGACCCTCCACACCATTTGGAGCCCACCGCTAACTCTACTCTGCAGGCAGCAGGGGCAACGGAGCATCTGGGGCTCTTTTCTCAGGGCCCCACCAGCCCTTTCACCTCATCTCTCCTGTGTCTCTCCCAACATGCCACCAGTCACAGTGCCAACTGTCCCTGGAGCATGCCCTGCCCTTCCATCTCAATGTCCCTTTCTCCTTTTTGCTCCATAGTCTCCACCTGTCCTTCAAGTTCCTGCTCACATATGTCACACGTGTCTCAAGTCACCTTAGCCCATTGATTCTGTCCTCCTGGGCATACACAGTCCCCTTCCTCTGTGCTTGTTCCCTTGGTACCTGGCCCAGTGCATCACAGGTAGACATGGATTACCAGCCACCTCGGCAAGCTGTGAATGCCCAAGTGCCTCCCCTACTCTGAAAGCCAGCATCAGTGCATACCAGGAATTCCCCAGATGCCGAGTAAGGGAGTGCAGAGGACACGTCTGGTCAGCCTGGATGGACATCCCCATGGAGGCCCTCGTCTCCTTCCCTGAACACTCCCAGTACGTTCATTCACACCTACTTCTTGTTTCACAAGTAACATGATCCCACCTTATATCCCTACCAGACCACTGACCTTGACAGCAGGGTTTGCAATTCTCCCTCCCCTCCCCACCTGGACACAGGTGACTAGGTGGAAATACCTGGGGAATGAACCAGCAAGACACGCGAGCCAGCAGGACTCCTACCCAGGGGCCACAGAATGCCGTCTGTCCCCTCTGGAGCCTTGCTCTCTGGGTGAGGCAGGTGGGATAGCTGGTCTAAATGGCCCAGGAAGGCACCTGCCACCATGGGGCACGTGCAATGATTGGAGGAGGCCCATGTTAGACTGATACTCATGAAGCACTCTGAATAGCAATAAACAGGAAGTTCTCAGGAAATGTCGACATCATTGTCACCCTTGCTTCACCCGCTCCCTGCTGCTGCAGGAAGATCTCTCAAGTGGGCTCTGCATGGCAAGTGGGTGCCCGGGCTCACCCAGCAGAGAGGAGGCTGGGCCTGCCAGCACCGGCGTCTCGCCCTACTCCTGCCTCGCTGGCTGACTTGTCTCAATGCAGTCCTTCCTGGCAGATGTGTAACTAAGCCAGTGTGGGTGGCCTCTGCACTCCACTGGCCAGCTCAGGGATATTCCTGCCTTTGTCAGAAATGACCCAAGAATCATCCACTCTCAGATGAGCACAAGAGGAAGGAGCAGCAGGGAGGAGGGTTGGACTAAGGTCTGTGATTGACTCACCCCTCATCCTAGACCCTGCTCTGAGGGCGAGTCCCGACTGATTGTCACCAGGGACAGCTTGCTGAACTGCTGAGTTAGGCAGTGGCTGTCTCCAAGCCAACCTGTGACCTCTACAGTTTCAAAGGTGAGTGCCAGCCCCAAAGTCTGTTGACTAAATGTGCTGCCAGGACCATAGTAGGGGGAAAAGAAAATAAATCTAAAGCAGCCCATCTCAAAGGCCGCAGAGTCAAGTATGCGGTCGTGGTCTTTCTCAGGAGCTCCCATGGCTTTGAGCCTCTGGAGTTTGTTTTTAAGAACTTGGTCCTCTCCTATCAGGAATGTGACCTTCCCTCTGCAAAGCCCAGTGCTCACAGTGAGATTACCCTACAGAGAATGTTAAAATAGATCCCCAAAGCTACATTTCACTCTGCCCATGGGGCGGCCTGTTTAAAGGGTCCTCGAGCATCTCCCAATATCTCAAACGATGAGTTTTATCTGACACTCTTGCTCAAGATCTGGAAACAAATGGGCCCCAAAGCCAAGTCCGGTCCACTCTGGTTCACCACACATGCACATTAACCATTGCTGTTCCTGAGCCACAAAGGAAGTTCCAGCAATTAAGCCACAAATGAAACCAAAATCACATTTTCTAATACAACCAGACCAGAAGATGAGAAATTCCCCTCAATAGAAACAACACAGGCATTTCATTTGTTTTGAGCGCTTTGATAGGCTCCATGCTGAAGCCACACAGCCTCCAGAATCCTGTCCCACTGTAGGGAACTCAAGGACACTCTGGGGGCTGGCAGTGACCTGCAGAAACACCAACCCAGAAGCCCAACAACCCAGGGTACTGGGGAAAGGAGGGGAAGCCACGCTAGAACACGAGAAAATAACACAGAACGGTACACAAAGCATCCAAACATGGAGACATGTTTACACTAACAGAAAACAGACGGGAGCAGGCAGCGCACACGAGGATCCCAGGGCAAGGCCCCAGTACAGCTATGCTGGATCCTCAGGCATCAGAGGGACTATGATAAAACTGACCGCTGGCTGGTGGGATTATTGGCACGTCGTCCCCCATTCCCTACACATTGCTGTTTTCATAAAAAAGTTACAGTAAGATGAAATACCCAGATAAAACCCAAATGTGTGTATCTGAAGCAAGTCCATGAGAGCCAGGGGGTGGGAGTCTGCACAGCCACTGTGGCTTTTGTACCAAACCACATGTATGTGCTTGGCTGACCACAGACCCTTGTCTCCTGGGCCTAAGGTCCGGGGGATTTTCATTCACTCACGTCTGACTGCCGCCCAGGTGAAATACAAACCCAGCATATGGTTACTTTTCCTGCCACCACTGTCTCAGGTTTCCCCGTTCTGGGGTGACCCCAGAGTCACTATAACCAGAAACCTGATAGGTTGAGCTGGGCAGATGGTGAGGCCAGGGGGCTGGCGGCCTCACCTTCAGCACAGCAGCCGAGAGGGGGTCCAGCCATGGGAGAGTGATACTTACCCAGGTTACTGTGTGCTGGGGACATTGGATTTGGGGATAGATTTGGAGAACCTGCAAAGTGAGACAAAGTGGTAAGACTTCATGAAAGATCCTTATGGGAGGAGCCCAGACCAAATGAGCCTCCAAGTCCCAGGAGGTGACCTAACCGTGCCCTGGCCCCTACTTCCCTCCCTGGGCCCCAGTTTCTCTCTCGGTAGGATGGAGGATTGAGAGATGACCGCAGAGGTCTCTTCCGTACCAGATGATCTTAGAAGCATAGGACTACTGGCTTCTCAACTAGGGTAGGTGACACCCTTCTCTTCAGCTTATATGACCTGTCCTATTCACTATGCCTTCGGGAAGAGATAAGAGGAGGCTGAAAACCCTGTCCTCAGCAGAAGGCTAGTCTCCCACCCCAGGTGGCCCAGGCATCCCCAGTTCTGCTTTCAGTCGGATATGCACAAGTACCTGGAAATACCAATCTCAGGAATCTGGTGGGTCTATGGACACTTTGTGCAAGACAAGATGGTGCATGGGGGGGAAAATCCAATTCTACCTAATTTATTCTCTCTACCCCTGAGCCCCCAGTATAAAGCATTGGCCTTCAAATAAAAGCTAGTTGCTTCCCACCTCCTGCTCATCTATATGGTTGAGGCTGCAGGAGTTACCGGTTTCTTCATAGCCCTGGGGATAAATTTCCATCCCCCTGAAATCTACCAGTCCTTGAGGCTGGGCCTGCACCTGGCCTCAGGCATATGCTGCCTCAAGCTGTCCCTGGGGGTTTTTTATTTCAGCCCAATGAACTATAACTTCCTTGAGGGCAATGGATGAACCACAGATTTCTTCTCCCCACTGGCACCTAACTCAGATGGAGACGTGGCATTTCACAGTCAGTCATGAGATTTGGAAATGCCACCACGTACCAGCTATGCGACTTTGGCAAAGTCCTTTAACTTTTTGAGCCTTCATTTTTCTCTGGGTATTACATGGGGCTAATATCATTTACTGTGTAACATGTAAACATTAAGATCATGGATATAAAAATGCTTATGTCATGGTCAGTATACAGTTGGCACTCAATAAATGTTTGTTTCCAATTTTGTGGTCCTGAACTGTGAAGCCCTAGAGAGGCTGTGGGAGCTTCTCACTGCTCTGAAGGGTGCATACACTGGTGAAGAGAGACACAGGTGTGAGACACTGCCACTCCTCACCTGGCCAGGAACTCAAGCCCGGAGAAACTAGACTGGATCCAAATGGGCAACTCTGAGAATAAATAGGAGCCCTTTACCAAATGCACCAGGCTGGCTAGGGTCCACAAAACCTCGTGGCCCCTTCAGATACATCACTAACATTCACAATAGAGTCCTGGGGCCTGAGAAGAGGAAAAAAGAAGGAACACAGAAAATAGGGCAGAAGGGAGAAGAAACCAGAGTGGAGAGGGTAGAAATGGGACTGCCCTTTCCCATCTACAGACCCTCCCCTCTGGGCTGTGTTTGTTTATAGCAGTAATCATTTTATAGATATGGAGCAGCAAGAGGGGACAGAGAAAGCAGAGTGACAAGAAATCTAGCAGCTGGTGAGATGTGGCTTAGCTGGCCCGCTTCCCATGCCAGCACTTAATAGCTGCAAGCCTGCAGCGGTCCTTGGCATCAAACACAGGAAGGTCTTTGGTCCACACTACCAGCCACTCACTGGGGCGGCTGTGTTTCAGGGGCTGTGCTCGACACCCAAGTGCCCCGGCACCCAGGCTGGATTTCAGTGAGTTTACAATGCATTCGTGAGCTCATTTCATTCTTTGGGGAATTGCACAATCTCTTCTGGGCTGTGTGCGAGGGCAGGTGGCTCCGCCGTGTCTAGCAGCTCCGTGTGTACAAGGCATGCCCGCCATCATCGGAACAGAACATCTGCTGGGCTCCCTCCTCCTCCTCACCCAGCCACACACAACGCAGCACACATTCTATGTGGCAGCTGCGGTTCAGTTAAAGAAGCTGCTGGTTTGGAGCCAATTTGATCCCATAATAAATGACATGGGGAACATCTGGAGATGTGGCAGGAGGGGACCAGGCTGTGTCCCTCCTGGTAGGAGCACAGTGATCACATTTGACCACCATAAAAAATAGGTGCTTCTGCTGGCCGCTGGAAAAGATCTTCTCTCTGCTCAGGCTGCGTCTCCTCACCTGAACTGTTCCAGGCACCTAAGCCCAGCTCTACCCTACACCAGCAACATCACACTGAGGCACAGACCTGCTTAAGGCCTGCAGTAGGCCCCTGTCAGCCTGGAATGAAGGCCAAGTGCGCTGCCTGGCTGGAAGATCTGCACACTTACAGCCCAAGTGACAGGCCCTCTTCTTCCCCTCTGGACAGAGCATGCTCCAGCCATACTGGGCAACCTGGGCTCAGGCCACAACGTCACTGTCCTCAAAATACACCAGGCTCTCCTGCTCAGGCATCCACAAGTCTGCCTGGTGCACCCTTTACCCACCCTGATGGCTTGGCTGTTGCCTATGGATCACCAAGACTCAACTCAGGAAAAAGTCCACACTGCAAGCACTGCCTCCTTCCCTGACCACATTGTGACTTTATTTTGTTCCCTTGCTGCCACAAGGGACCTTCCATCTGGGCATACATGAGACAGCACCGCAACTGCTGACCAACTTCTCCATCTCCCATGATGTGTGAGCCCAGCACCTGCCACATACAAGTTGCTCTATAAACACTGGCTAGAGACAGGAGGAGGGAGTGGAGGTATGGGGAAGGGAGAACAGGCCACTCCTGAGACTATAAACACACCCACATCAGACTGACCTGCATCCATGCTGTGGTTCATCTGGTGGTCACTGGTCTCTCCATCTTCACTCAGGTAGCCAGGAGGTGGGGTCTCTGGAATCAGAAGGCAGGTGGCCCATTAAATGGTCTGCAAGGATTGGCCCTTTTGCAAACACATCACTATTTGTATGGCTACCCAGGACAGGGTGCTGGAGGAACACGGCCTAGCAGTGGGGGTGCCGGCTCCTGGATTCTGCCTTGCTCTGCCTGTCCACTTCTGGCTCCCCACCTGGCCCAGACTAGCACGCCTACCATCTCCCAGGACTGGAATACCTATTCCTAGACCTGCTGCCGGACTCACTTCTGCCAGTCCTTCAAGATCAAGTTCACTCCACGCCTTCTGAGGCGGCTTCTGGACTTGCCTCAGCCTCCCAGCCCTGTGCTCTGAAGAGCTGCGCCCTCAAGCCCACCCCTCAGCCCCTACACCTTCCCTTGTGTGGATCTGCTGCTGTCCTTGTTTGCTGATGTGGTTCAGCACCCCAGTGAGGCTGCAGTTCAACAATGGCAGAGACAGTGTGCCCTATTTCTCTGAAACACCTCCAGCCCCTGACTTAGCCCTCCGAGGTCTGCCATTTGAACAAGGAGTAGATCACTTACCCCCTGAGACCAGCGCTACCTGCAAGGAGCTGAAAATGCTGGTGAGTGGGCCTCCCCCTCACACTCTGACCCAAGCACACAGGCCGCAGCTCAGCCAGTGAGCTAAGCCAGAGCCACGTCCAAATTAGAATGCTCTAAAAGGAACACAGCTGGATTGCTGCCCCGGCAAGCAAGTCAAGCAAAAGTCGCTGTGCCTGGCCCAAGTGTGGCAGAGTACAACTCCCCTGGATGCCAAGAGTGCCAGTGATTCACACATTATTTGCATGTAAATGGGGGGCTTCTAAAAACATTTGCACTTTTTGACAGTAGAGCCCATTTCTCCCTGCAGAGTAAAAATTCCAGTTCTGCCTCAACTCCCACCCAGGCTTTACCCCTTCCCAGGTCTGAAGCATCAGCTAGTTATATGGCCTGGGCTCCCCCACCGCTCTGCAGTCCCCAGGCTGTTGGGGATCCTGCCCACATGCCAGCCTCAACAGCCTGGGCTACAGGCCTGCGCAAGAGCAGCAGAGAAACACAGTGCTGCTATTTCCGCTTCCAAAATAAATGACTGCATTGAAGCTGGGCGGAAGGGTCACACCGCCCCTCCGTGCCAAGAAAAGCATCATTAGGGAGGCCATGGGTCCTATCCCAGCAGGGATGTGAGTCAGGGGCCCGGGGGCCTGCACGCTGTACACAGAGGACAGGGACAGCCAAGGGGGGCAGAGAGCAGGCTGGGGCCATGCTGCCTGTACCCCTGTGCTTACCTGGAATATTGCTCTGGGGCTCGATGCCAGCAGGGAAGTTGGTGTTCTCAGGGATGGAATGGCTGTAGTCATCCAGCGGGGGGAACTCGGCTGGGATCTCTGTGTGCCGTGGCACCAACACAGGGGGCAGAACTGTCCAGAGGAGACAGCAAGGCCACTCAGCACCCAGGCTGGGCTGGCACCAAAGCCCCTGAGCCCCCAGGCCCACTGCAAACCCTGCACAGCTGCTGGCAGCCTGGGGGCTGGCATACCTGGCGTTTCTACCCTCTGGTAGTGGTAGGGGTTCACGCAGACCTCGTCCTTCTTCATGTTGAAAGCAAATTCACACAGCTCCATAGCCCGCAGCTCATGGTGGCTGTGTAGGTCAGGCCATCGCCACAGGCGGCAGTAGATGACATGGGGGAGTCCCTTCCGATGGGACACCTGCAGCCGGCCATCCAGGGACCTGCCGGCATGGGGAGGGGCAGAAAAAGACAGTGAAGTGGATTTGGCTGGCCTCTCCCAGGGCCCACCCCTCTCAGCTCCCTGCCTGGGTGCTGGCAGACACTCGGCAAGAGGGCCCCTCCCCACCTTCCCCAAGGCCCAGAAGTCCAGGAGATCAGAGCTGCGCTCACAGTTAGTGCTGGAAGGGATCCCAGAAGAAGCAAGCGGCCCACCAAAGAAGGCGCGGGCCGCCCACAGCCAGCAGAGCGGGCCTTGCCCCCTGGCCCAGGGTGAGCTCTCCGGAGAGCAGTGCTCCACTTGGAAGGGCTGCACTAGAAGCCTGTTCCAAAAGGTCACTAATCTGTTCCTGCTAGGGTGAAAGTGACCAGAGGGGAAAGTAAGAGGGCTAAGTACACCA
>PVKS010000072.1:229512-295313 GCA_004027875.1 Aplodontia rufa | reverse complement strand
CCTCCTCCTCCTCCTTCTCCTCCTCCTTCTTCTTCTTCTTCCTCACTTCTTCCTCTTCCTCTTCTTCTTCCTCTTCCTTCTCCTGTTCCGCCTCCTCCCCTTATCCTCCTCCTTCTCCTTCTCCTTTTTTTATTCTTATTCTTCTTGTTCTTTGGGTTCTTCTTCAGAAGAAGCCCATTATAGAGTCTTTCTCTCTCTCTTCCCCTCCTCTTCTTCTTCAGTGGCTTCTTCCCTCCTCCCCCTCCCCCTCTTCTTTTTTGCGGTGCTGGGGATGGAACCCAGGGCTCATGCATGCTAGGCAAGCACTCTACCACTACATTCTTGGATGCTTTTATTTATTTTTTTTGATGGTTTTAATCTTTATTTTTCTGAAAATAGGAATTACTTTCACATGGCTTAGACTCAAGCCTGGGAGTGCAGCTTGGTGGCAGAGCACATGCTTAGCTGTCCATGGCCCTCAGTTCCATTTCCAACACCAAATCCAACCAACCAAACCAAACCAAAAATCTTCTGAACTCAGGTCAGTTTTATAAAAACCCTGCCTTTCACCCTGACCTAAATCTTTCTAGAGATATTCAAAGCACATATGATAAAATAAATGGACTTATAAATGCCCTTTGTTTGAACACAAAAGAAATGTGTCAAACAACTTCTCTATACTTTGATTTTGCACTTTCTCTCTCCCATCTATAAGGTATGTGTACATTTGTACATGCATATACATATGTACGTATGTATGTGTATGTATGCACCACCACTCCTGGCTGCTGTATGGAAGCGTTTTGCAGGGCAGTCTGCCCTGTTCAGACTATGCTTCGGCTGGGTGCATTGACACAACACACCTGTAATCCCAGGGTCTAGGGAGGCTGAGGCTGGAGGATCGCAAGTTCAAAACCAGACTCAGCAACTTAGCCAATCCCTAAGCAACTTAGCAAGACCCTGTCTCAAAAATGAGAGATGAAAAGGCCTGGGAATGTGGCTCAGGGGTTAAGTGCCTCTGGGTTCAATCCCTGGTACCAAAAACAAAACAAAATAAAACAAAACAAATAAAAAAAACACCCCCAAACAACAACAAAACCCAGATCATCCTTCTGGCTCTGGTGCAAGGGCCAGGGTGGGGGCTGGAGTCAACTCCAAGGACTGAGGCGGTGGTCTGATAAGAGCTGACCTGGTTGTCTCCTTGGAGAGCCCCTGAAGGAGTCAGGTACTGCATGAGCAACTTGGTGGCGGACTCCGGTCTTAACTTCAAAAGCGTCAGGGGTGTTTGGGAGGCTGAGGCAGGAGCACTGCTTGAGTCCAGGAGTTTTGGTCCAACATGGGTGACATATTGAGACCCTGTCTCTTAAAAAAAATAAATAAAGCCAGGTATAGTGGCACATGCCTGTAACCCCAGCAGCTCAGGAAGCTGAGGTAGGAGGATCACAAGTTCAAAGCCAGCCTCAGCAACTAAGTGAAACTCTGTCTCAAAACAAAAAAAGGGCTGGAGATGTGGCTCAGTGGTAAAGTACTGTTGGGTTCAATTCCCAGAACAAGCAAAAAGTTGCAGATTATGTACACAGAGTGCCTGGTATACTAATAGGCAGTCATTTGATGCTAATTGTTGCTAATTTCAACAATTTAAAGTTCTTCGTTAGTTTTATTTCTGATATTAGAAACAGGCAAGACTCCTTCCATAAAATAGAATACGTGTTCTGGGCTGAGCAGAAGAGGTTGGATATATAGGCAGAGAAGGGTTGAAGAAAGCAGAAACCAAGAAAACAAATTGGTTTTGTGTATATATATATATATATATATATATATATATATATATATATATAAATTTTTTTAAGAGAGAGGGACAGTGAGAGAGAGAGAGAAAAAAAGAATCACCTTTATTTAGCTTTTCATGTGACTTTATTGCATTCCAACACTTAGTTGTGTACGTGATGCTGGGGTTTGAACTCTGGTCCTCACATATGCCAGGCAAGCAACCTAACTGCTGAGCCACGCTCCAGCCTCACAAGTTGGTTATTTTAAAGTTACTATCCTTCTTAAGTGGGGACAGAGAGACAGAATAGTAGGGGGAAAAAAAAAAAACAACTGATTGGTTAACTTCAGGTTACTTTAAGCCACTTTTGCTTTTCTATTTTAGAAAGAGAAAATCAATTTTATGTATTTATCTGGGTTTTGTTTCTCCAACACTTAGTTGTGTACGTGGTGCTGGGGTTTGAGCTGGGGTCCTTGAGCATGCCAGGGAAGCACTCTAACTGCTGAGCCACCGCTCCAGCCCAGTCACTTTCTTTTTTATTTTATTTAGAAACAGGGTTTTTTTGTACATTGCTCAGGTTGATCTTGAGCTCCTGGGCTCAAGTGATCTGGCTGCCAGCCTCCCAAGTAGCTGAACTACTGATGTGCCACTGTACCTGGTCAGATCACTTCCTTGGTACTGAATTAAAGCAGAAGGAACTTCATTCTCATGCCAATGCAAATTAGCCTGTTTGAGAAATCTGTGTATTCCTCCTGGTTTCTTGGAAGGTCAAGCAGTGCAGATTTTTTTTTTTTTTTTTTTTTTTAAAGAGAGAGGGACAGTGAGAGAGAGAGAAAGAGAGAATCAACTTCATTTAGTTTTTCATGTGACTTTTGTTGCTCTGACACTTCATTGTGTACATGGTGCTGGGGTTGGAACCGGCATCCTTGCATAGGCCAGGCAAGCGCCTTAACTGCTGAGCCACTGCTCCAGCCCAAGCAGTGTAGTTTTGCTTTATTGACATGGACCTCTGGTAGGGGTAACTCCATTTTGATTTTTAGTGTGATCTGTTGAAGCACAGTATAGGAGCTAACCTCAAAGCAGTGGCCTCCTGTAACTTAAAAAAAAAAAAAAAACTTTTTTGTACCCAGAGGTGCTTACCACTGAGCCACAGCCCTTTTTATTTCTATTTTTTATTTTGAGGCAGGGTCTCTCTGAATTGCTTAGGGCCTTGCTAAATTGCTGAGGCAGGCTTTGACCTTGCGATCCTCCTGCCTTAGCTTCCCCAGCCGCTGGGATTACAGGTGTGCGCCACCACCGCGCCCGGCATCTTACAGATTTTTTTTTTAACACTGTAATACCACTTTGATTCTGTAACACATTTCAGTTTCTAGTGTCCTACACTAAAATGCTGAGGTAATTGATTGGACAGAACCTGCTCTTGCCTTCCGTCCAGGCTCAGCAGCTGTTTGGTGTCTTCTTGAACTTGTTGGTGCAGCTTCTGACGCTGGCCAGGGAGCAAGAGCTCTGGGAGCAGGGTTTCTCAATGTTAAGGAAGAAAAAGACACCTCAGGTTAGAGGAAGTCCAGAAGCCTCAGGACAGAAATGCAGAAGAGTCGGAACAAGGGGCAGCACGGACAGACAGATGTCTGACGTGGAGAAACCAAGCTGAGGAGCAGAGGGCAGAGGGCAGGGAGCCAGGACAGCTGGGTCTGGTTGGTTCTCTTAATCCACCAGGGGCAGGCCAGCAGCTGTCATGTCCCCTCTTTGGGTTTACTAGATAGAGTTCTCAGTGGGACATACACAGATGGCTAGCAGGGGTCGGAGAACTTCTCAAAACCCATGAAAACCTTGCGTCTGAGCATTTTTCTGGCAGCGTTCCCCACTTTTGTCCAGCCCTCACCAGCTTGCAGCCTCTCCTGGTGACTCAGCAGGCAGTTCCCTGTCTGCCATGCTGCCCGCCATAGCTGACTCACGGGCCCAACACCCACGCTAGCTCCTGGGTGAACTCAAGAGATCCAGGGTCTGGCCGGCTGGGCCAGTGCAGTGAGGGGACATGGCGGGTAGTGCTCTGTGGCCAGCCCAGGCTCCCACCAGCCCTCAGAACATGCTGGCTGCTCATTCCCAGCCCAGGAGAGGCCCGGCCTCAGGGTGCCAAATGAGACCTGAGTACCAGGAACTGCAAGAGAGCCTTGGGCACGCCTGGCCCTCTGGCGTCCCAGGAAGGGGTAAGATAACATCAGGCTCCTTGTGTGACCTTTCTACTCAGCCTGTGTCTTTTGATTCAGTGTCCCTGGTACAACATCTGATGTCTACTGGGAGCTCAACAAACGTCTTGCTAAAACAATGGCAAGGTAACAGGATAAACGCTCACAAGCAGCGAAAGCTAACCGCAAGAGCCACGAGGGAGGCTCCACTGTTTATGTTTATTTATTTGTTACTTATTTGCAGTCCCAGGTTCTCTACCACTGAGCTATATCCCCAACCCTTCTTATTTTTTATTTAGAGACAGGGTCTCACTAAGTTAACCAGACTGACCGCAAACTGTGGTCCTCCTGACTCAGCCTCCTGGGTAGCTGGGATTATAGGTATGTGCTACCACACTGAACTTATTTTTGAGATAGCATTTCACTAAGTTGCCCAGTTAGCCTCAAATCTACCATCCTCTAGCTTCCGTGTCCGCCATTTTCTTTTGATGTATTTTTTTTTTTTGAGATTAGGCAAGTGCTCTACCACTGAGCTATATATATCTCTAGCTCCCACCATGTCCTAAAGCATAAGAAAATCTTCCCTTTGTGCTGGAGCGGTGGCTCAGTGGTAGAGTATTTGCCTAATAAGCACAAGGACCCAGATTTGAACCCCAGCACCACGTACACAACTAAGTGTTGGAAAAACAACAACAACAAGAAAAGATGAAAGAACAAGTAACATTGACTCTTCTCACTTTCTCTCTCACTCTCTCTCAAAAAAAAACCCATCTTCCTTTGACTGTATCATTTTAACTGGGTTTTGAAGATTGAATAAGGGTTTCCAGGGAAAGAGGCCAGAAAGGGAGTTTCGGTTAGGGGAGAAGGGTGCTTACAGGGCACATCAGTGTGAAACTGCTTAGCTTATTTAGGCAATCGTGGAGATTGTGAGACAGAAAGGATGCAGCACGGGTGGAGTCTGAGAGAACAGAGATTGCAAAGTTGGGTTAGTGCCAAGGTCTTGTTTTCCAAAACTGAATGGTCAGAGAGGTTGGAGGACAACTGAGAACAGGTAGGGTACAGTGGCGTGGTCTTCTGATAGGGCACAGACAGACCAGTGGTGGGGGCATGAGGCTAAGGACTAATTCTATGCACTGGGCCCATGTGCTGACCCCATATGCTCCACAAACTTTTCCTTTTATTTTTTTAAGAGAGAGAAAGAATCCATTTTATTTATATTTCCCTCTGCCTTTTGTTTCTCCAACACTTAGTTGTGTGTGTGATGCTGGGGCTTGAACCTGGGTCCTTGTGCATGCCAGGCAAGTGCTCTACCTCTGAGCCACTGCTCCAGCCTCCGCATGCTTTCACTTCTGGAAAAGATTTACCTGCAGCCCTGCCAGGCTTAAGTCCACAGGCTGTGCTATATCCCTCAAGAAACTACCCGCTACCTGCAGGAGAAATGCACCTTGCAATAAAGCCAAGAAGGGAGCACAAGTCATCCTACATGTGGGGGGACTTTTGTGACCCTTACACAGACCAGGTCGGGGAACTCAGAGAGATAAGGATCATTCCCCCTAATCATAAAATCTGTAAGAACAGGTTGCTGTTAGAACCAGTCAGCATGGACCGAAGTGACCTACGGTGGGCATGCACAGTGGGGACCTGAAACCTGATGTTATCCTGCTGTCAGTCAAAAGTCAAGAGGTGAACCTGGGCAGGACTCTCTGGAAACTTCCCTGGGGCTCCCAATAAAGCTACAGGGCATGTTGGGTGCAGTGATGTACACCTGTAATCCCAGTGACTTGAGAGGCTGAAGCAGGAGGATCACAAATTTGAGGACATCCTCAGCAATTTAGCAAGACCCTGTCTCCAGAAAAAAGGGAATAGGGATGTGACTCAGGGTAAATTGCCCCTGGGTTAAATACCCAGTACAACAACAACAACAACAAATAATAAAAGTCAATAAAACTGGAGAGCAGGAGAAAGTGCTGTCTTCCCTGAGACTACCACTCTCTCCCTTGAGAGAATCCCCTCTCCCTCTTTCCCATCCCTTCCAATAAACTCACGCCTGCTACTCTGAGTGATATGTCTGAAATCTTTCTGACCCTGATTTCAAGAATCAGGGTTTGCCAGATGCCCCTCACTGGACGAATGGATCTAAAAGTTCTGGTATATATATATACACACACAATGGAGTTCTACTCAGCTATTAGAAGCAATGGTATTGCAGCCTTTGAAGGCAAATGGATGGCAATGGAAGAAATCTTGCTGAGTGAAGTCAGCATAACCCAGAGAGTCAAGGGCCAAATGCTTTTCCTCATTTGTAGAGGCTGGAGCTAAACCCAGGCTTGGGTGAAAGGTTGTCAAACTCATGTATTAGACCCAGCAAAGGCACAGAAACACATGATCTAGGGGAACTATAGACTTGTAGGTCAGGGAAGGGGGAAGGGAGAGGCAGGGGCACAGGAGAGAGAGGGAAGATAGGGAGAGATCTAGGGAGACAATCAACAATGTAGCATACTCTTCACCCCCCTGAGAAGTCAAACAATATTTATGCATTTAATTATGAAAATTTTATAATCATATATATATGACATTTATATCCCTTATGGGGCATAATATAGAAGAATCAAGAGACTGGGGTATGGGCAATGTGGAGTAACTATGTTTTAGGATCAAATGCATAGCGTGTTGTGACTTTATATGCATTTATTATTGTACAACAATTCAACTCCTAAATAAAAATAATAAAAAAAGAATCAGAGTTTGAAGCAGGTGGTCTTTGTGCTGCCTCAGTTTCCTACAAGGCCCCCTTTTTTTTTTGCTACAAATGATGTTTCCACTCTCTTATCAGGGGTTACCAGAGCTCTTCTCTGATTGCTTTCTGCATTCAGCCTTTTCTGAATGAATCTCTATTCTCCACCTCAGATTCTTGGTGGCTAGAGGGAAAATCTTGAGATAATTGATTTTTTTGGTACCAGGCATTGAATCCAGGGGTGCTTAATTATTGAGCCACATCTCCAGTCCTTTTTATTATTTGAGACAAGATCTCACTGAATTGCTTAGGGCCTTACTAAATTGCTGAGGCTGGCCTTGAACTGGCAGTCCTCCTGCCTCAGCCTCCCTACTCGCTGGGATTACAGGCGTGCACCACCATGCCTGGCTGAAGATCTCTTGATTGTAATTTGGATGTCACAGTGTATAAGAACCAACAAAACATCACGGGACCCCACTCAAGGCTCAAATCAGTGGGGACTCTAATTCACGTCTAAGGTAAAGAAGAGCCTTTATCTCTGGGCTGGGGTGCTCTCTATTTGCCTCTCAGGCTCCCAATGGCAGCTTTCCTTGCTCCTCAGCTGCCTCATATCGCTCCTGAGGAGGCTTGCATCTGGAATATAAACTGCCTAATTAGTTGAGCAAACCAATTAGAGACCAGAAAAAAAAAAGTGTTCACTTTTACATCTGAGTTGCTGTGGAACAGGAATGACTTATCTTTTCTTGCATTCTGAAATTATGCTCTCTCAGTAAGTTCCTCCTTAAATGCTAGAGAAGGCGTAGACAGAAGGGACGGGATCTGGAAAGGTGGACTGCACCAGGCCCCAGGACTTTTGAAGACGCTTAAGAGGTCTGCATTCTCCTTTGTGGACAATATTACCCCAAATGGCAGGGAAAGGCTGGAAATGTCAGGGGATGCCCTCCCTTCTTCCCGGGGGTTTTCTCTTTTCTCCAGATGAACATGTGGAAGGAAATGGAAGGACCCCACAGGTGCAAGTTTTCTTTTTCTTGAGAATCTTTTCCTGAGGTCCACCCTGTCCCTGGACCTCCTGGGCTCCTCTATTCTTTAAATATCCGGGCTGACTCATCCGATCCAAAGGTGCACTCTGCTCCGATGTAGATGCTCCCGGTGCCCCTTTCCCAGGGCGACCATGGCCATTTCTTTTGTTTCATTTTGTTTTAAAGAGAAACTCTTTTTGAGCGCATGGTTTTCCTCATGAATTCATCTTTGATCCTGCACACCTAAATTAATATATTTTGCTCTGATTAGTCTTGCTTTGTCTAACTGGGGTTTGTCAGCCCTCTCTCTGCTTTTGCCTGCAGTCTTTATTCAGAGGTCAGTCACTCCAGGGTTAACTCTCTCATTCACTGGAAAAAGAAAGAGATCATCTCCTTTAGAAGGTCCTGAAAAGGAGAGTGAGCAGTGGTGATGGTGGACACGGATCCACTTCATGGTGATGGTGGACAGGAATCCACTTCATGGTGATGGTGGACACGGATCTACTTCATGGTGCGGTGATGGTGGGCATGGATCTACTTCATGGTGTGGTGATGGTGGGCATGGATCTACTTCATGGTGTGGTGATGGTGGACATGGATCTACTTCATGGTGCGGTGGTGGTGGACATGGATCTGCTTCATGGTGTGCTGTGGTGGACACAGATCTACATCATGGATGGACAAGTGGCCACCTGAGCCATTGTCTGACCCTGCCCCAGCTGTCCAGTTCTACCGTGGGTCTGTGTCCTCTATTTTATAGTTTATTGTTGTACCAAGGACTTCTATCACAGGTTCTATTTTAATTTCTAAAGGGTCAAATCTGATAGAGTCTATGTAATAAACATTCATAGCTTTTTGTCTCCTACCTGTGGGGAATCTAATAACCAGTAAAAGGCTATGGCATCTTCGTTTCCTGTTTTATGTATATTTGTGCACACTGGGCATTGTATATTGGTCTATGTATGTGCCTATATTTACATATCATGTACATGGTATGAAATTGATTTCAGATAAATGAGCACTCACAAATTTTTAAAAAGGAATGGATCCAAATGCATTTTAGTTTACATGATTTAAACCTTTAGTAAAAAGGTCAGTTGGGGCTGGAGAAGTGGCTCAGGGTAGAGCGCTTGCCTGGCATGTGTGAGGACCCAGGTTTGATCCCCAGCACTGTATATACAACTAAATGGAGGAAAAAACCAAAAATCAGATGAAAAAATAAAAATTGACTCTCCCTTTCTCTCTTGATTACACTCTTTCTTTTTTTTTTTTAAAGAGAGAGAGGAATAGTGAGAGAGAGAGAGAGAGAATCAATTTTATTTAGTTTTTCATGAGGCTTTCGTTGTCTGACACTTCGTTGTATATGTGGTGTCATTGTTCGAACCTGAGTCCCTGCGCATGCCAGGCAAACACCGTGACCATTGAACCACTGCTCCAGCCCTGTTTTAAAGTCTTTCAAATGACTGCATTATAACTCTGATCAAGTAACGACTGTTACAATATAATTGACACCCTAAATATATGTGGCTAAAGATATGTATACATCTGAGAACTAAATGTTTGCCTGAGGTTTGCGTAAGTGTTATGTTGTAAGATGAAAGCTACGTAGATTTACAGCTGAGGTAACCAGTAAGTACTCTCTTTTACATTATATCTAACATAAAAGGGTCACACTACCATTTTAAAACCTGACCTACATCTGTTTGCTTTGAGTACATGTTTTACTATCATATACATTAAAGTTATAACACAGTACTACCACTGTAAGACTGCATTTATACATCAGATATTAGTCCATTTATGATTTCTCACTGTCACACCAAGAATTTCTGTGACAGGCTCTAGTTTAATTTCTTTCTTTCTTTCTTTCTTTCAAAAGAGGGAGAGAGAGAGAGAATCATTTTGTTTATTTTTTCATCTGGCCTTTGTTTCTCCTACACTTGGTTATGTATGTAGTGCTGAAGTTCGAACCTTCATCCTCACGAATGCCAGGCAAGCACCATAACCTTGAGCCACCTCTCTGGCCCCTCTAGTTTAATTTCTTTTTCTTTTTCTTTCTTTCTTTTTTTTTTCAAGAGAGAGGGACAGCGAGAGATAGAGCGAGAAAGAGAGAATCAACCTTATCTAGTTTTTCATGTGGCCCCTGCTGCTCCAACACCCCGTTGTGCATGTGGTGTTGGGACTGGAACCTGCATCCCCATGTATGCCAGGCAAGTGCTATAACCTCCGAGCCACCGCTTCAGCCCTCTAGCTTAATTTCTACAGGGTCAAATCTGATAGAGACTGTATAGTAGACATCTACAGTTCTTTTGTCTCCTACCTGTGTGTTCTATGTGTATTTGTGCCCCCTGTGTATGTGTGTTGGTCTGCCTACGTGCTTGTATCTACGTCATGGCCATAGTACCAGAATTAGCATGTAGATGGGTGTAACACTGTTGCTTTTGATTTTTACCAGTGTTGCTAACCTATGCAGATCTGTGGTTCTTGTGATGCTACACTATGAAGTCTACATTATACTTTAAAATTTAAGGCTAAGTTAACATAAGGACCGCTGTGTAGCCATGGTGCTATTTTTTTCCTGTTCATGGTGCATCAGGTGTATTCATGTTTCACAAGTACATAAGTCTTTTAAAATGTAAAGCTTAGGAGAGCATTTTACTAAGATGGTATTCGCCAAAGTAAAGTTGTTGGTAATGATAGCCTCTTTCAGATTTATAGAAACATAACAAATTTAGTAAGAGATCTATTTATGTCATTTAATATTTTATAACAGGATAAAGGTAACCTGTTATCAATAAGTGACATAAAAATTTTATCCTATTGTTTATACTGGGATGAAAATTTATTTTTTTTAAAGGGAGAGACTGGCAGAGGGAGTGAAAGAGAGAATCAATTTTATTTATTTATTCATCTGTTTTTTGTTTTTCTGACACTTAGTTGTGTATGTGGTGCTGGGGTTTGACCTCTAGGCCTCACACATGCCAGGCAAGCACTGTAACTGCTGAGCCACTGCACCAGCCTCATGGGATGGAAATTAAAATTTATTTTTGGAAGGTAATAATGAAACCCTGATTCATTTAAAGGTTGACAATGTAAAACATGAAAATAAAACATGAAAAAGTTTTGCCACTTTTTCCACAAAAAGTAAGTTAGGAGTTCTCTTAGTTTTACTGTTTGATTCATGTTTCAGATGTAATGTTGTATTATATTTCAATGGACTCAGGAAACAATATATGAGAACTTTGTACAATGATTATTTTTTTTTTTTAGAGAGAGAGAGGGAAGGAGAGAGAGAGAGAGAGAGAGAATCAGTTTTATTTATTTTTTCTTCTGGCCTTTGTCTCTCTGACAGTTGTGTATGTGGTGCTGGGGTTTGAACCTGGGTCCTCACATGTGCCAGGCAAGTGTTCCAACTGCTGAGCCACCACTTCAGCCCCCGTTTCAGTAATTTTCCAGCCCCACAGAGTGATGTTTTTAAAAGAGGTAAAGATCAGCTTCAGAAATAAAATATATCACCTAAATTTTGCTAAGAGGCTAGCCTCACCTGAGATAAGGCTCTCAACCAAAGGAGACTAAAATTAAGCTCACTTAAAGTTATGTCCAAAAGATAGATTTTTTTCATTGTTGTTATAAAGATTACTTTGATCTCAAAATAAAGAGGACTAACTATAATACGAAACCAAGCAAAGGTTTGGGTAAGTTATAAAAGGTATTTAAAGGTTGAAAAAGAGTCTTAAAAGTAAAACTTGTGAAGGATTTTATCTGTGATGGAGCTGATAAATTTATGGATTTTGTAGGGGCTAAGTAGATACCACAGATAGGATAAAATGCTGACTTCTAGTACCAGTAATGGCCCTAATTAAATGGAAGGGACAATGATAAAATTATAGACATTAAAGTTATAACACAGTACTACCACTGTAAGACTGGTGAAACCGGCCCGCTGGATATATAGAAACAGAATTTAGAGACCAAAACCAAGGAAATAAGAGAGTTGAGGAAAAAAACAGTCAATATTCTGATCCGTTGCCCCTCAGAGCAGCAAGACCCAGGGAAGGACAGGACACCTCTAAGGGCCCTGTAATTTTGGCGGGTCACCTGACCTCCTGATTGGTGGACTGTAAGGCCCCTAGAGAATAGGGAGCCAATCACAGCACATTTTGCAAAGAAGCCGATGCCCTGATGCTTCCAAGGGAAGCCATGTGTGGTCCCCTCTAGGCAGATGGCGCAACTGGTAGGAAAAAGCTGAAGGAGCCAAGAGGCTTCTTACAAGGTCCCAAGAGTGACCCTGGAGGAATCTCAGCTGACCTTAACAGCAGATGGGAACAAGAACAAGTTCATTTTCTTTCTTTCTTTTTTGTTTTGGTACTGTGAAATGAACCCAAAGGCACTTAATCATGCAGCCACTCTCCAGCCCTTTTTTCTTTTTATGTTGAGACAGGGTCTCTCTCGTATGCTTAGGACATTGCTAGGCTGCTGAGGCTGGTCTTGAATTTGCAATCCTCACACTTCAGCCTCCCCAGTCACTGGGATTACAGGCTTGCTCCACCACTCTTGGTGGAACAAGGTTCCAACTTGGTCTGAAATTCCTGGCAGAAAAGTATAATTAAAACACACTTATATGGGAAAGTGTGAAAGGACAGACAATTGGGAAAGACAGGAGGAATGATGCAGGACAGCTGCGAAGATGCATGCCTATAATCCCAGCAACTCAGGAGGCCCAGGAAGGAGGATTTCAAGTTCAAAGCTAGCCTCAGGGGACTGGAGCCGTGGCTCAGCAATTACCATACTAGCCTGGCATACCTGAGGACACAGGTTCAAGCCCCAGGACCGTATAGCAACAAAAACCAGATGAAAAACTAAATAAAGTTGATTCTCTCTCTCTCACTATACCTCTCTTTCTTTAAACATAAATAAATAAATAAATAGAAAAATCCAGCCTCAGCAATTTAGTGAGGTCTTAAGCGACTTAGTGAGATCCTGTCTCACAATAAAAAAATAAAACAGGCTGGGGATTAAGCTCCCCTGGGTTCCAAAAAAAAAAAAAAGTTGGAGGCTATAAAGGAAGGGTTCTTGTGTGTGCCTGATAATAACTTTCACCAAAGATACCTGTTATCTGTAGGAGAAATGCATGCCTTAAGTAATGCCAGCAAAGGCACACAGATTGCCCTAAAGGGGTAACTTATTTTTCACTGGCTTTGTGACCCTTACACAGGCCAGGTCCCAGAACTCAGGGAGATAAGGATCATTCCCCCTAATCATAAAATCTGTAAGAACAGGTTGCTGTTAGAATCAGTCAGCATGGACCAAAGTGACCTGCAGTGGTCACACACATTGGGGACTTGAAAGCCTGATGTTATCCTGCTGTCAGTCAAAAGTCAAGAGGTGAACGTGGACAGGACTCTCTGGAAACTTCCCTGGGGCTCCCAGTAAAAGTGGAGGTCAGGAGAGATGCGGTCCCCTCTCCTCTCTGACAGGACCCACTCTCTCCCTTGAGACTATCTCCTTTCCCCCTTTCCCATCCCTTCTAATAAGCACATGCCTGGGGCTGGAGCGGTGGCTCAGCAGTTTCGGCGCTTGCCTGGCAAGCACAAGGACCCAGGTTCAAACCCCAGCACCACGTACACAACTAAGTGTTGGAGCAACTAAGGCCATGTGAAAAACTAAATAATGTTGCTTCTCTCTTTCTCTGTCTCTCTCACTGTCCCTCTCTCTTTAAAAAAAAAAAAAAGCACGTCTGAAATCTTTCCAACCCGATCACACTGCCTCAGTTTCCCGAAAGGCCCAGCCCTATAACACTACTGCAGACTTTGTTCAGGATGAAGCTGCTCGTTGCCCCTCTGGCAGGATTGCCTGCTGAGGGCTCCCAGCTGCGTGCCTCTCCAGGCACTGTCCTCAGCCAAGCTTGCACCCCTCTCCTGGGGCAGCATTATTTTGAGGTAGAAAGGCCCATTCTCCTTTTTATTGGAGGGAGTGGAATTTCCAATCATTGATGCATTGAAAGAATGGAGGGTCGGGGACAGTGCTGCATGCCTGTAATCCTAGAGATTCAAGAGGCTGAGGCAGGAGGATCCCAAGTTCAAGGGTAGCCTGGGAAACTCAGTGAGATCCTGTGTTAAAGTAAAGAGAGCTGGTGTTGTAGTTCAGCGGTGGAGTGAACACATGCACACAGTACTGTATTGTATTGTACCCAGGGGCACGCAACCACTGAGTCACATCCCCAGTCCTTTTTGTTTTGTTTTATTTTATTTTGAGACAGGGTTTCGCTAAATTGCTTAGTTGCTGAGGCTGGCTTTGAACTTGCAATCCTCCTGTCTCAGCCTCCCAAGTCCCTGGGATTACAGTCATGCGCCACCACACACAGCTAGAGTATTGAATTTAGAAGTCGGGTAGTCAGGTAAAGATGTACGCAAAACTAGCTTGCTGGTGAGGGAAGTTTTTATAAAAGAAACAAAGCAGAAAAAATAAGAAAAGAGAGAGAGAGTGGGACTGAAAGCAGGAACCATACATGTGCAGATTTAGTTAGCTGGAGAACCTGTCAGTCTCAGCTTCCTTGAATTCCTCATGAGGAAGCTTTCATTTCACTATGAGGAAGTTTAGACTTAAAACAATTCAGAGCTTTCGAAGCAGACTGTTTCAAATCCTGCAGGAAAACAAGTTATCAGGAAGTTGCCTTTAATTTTAAAGGGGACGTGCTTCACCCTTGTGGTGGTCAAGGACTATTCTGCAGGGCTGTCCCAGTGCCACACCAAAGCCAATTTGAAGGGTCGGTGAGAGCAGCTGGGGTCCTGGGTTGAGAAGGCTTCAGAAGTTAGGTTCTGCCCGACATGGTGGCGCACACCTGTAATCCCCGCAACTTGGGAGGCTGAAGCAGGAGGATCGCAAGTTCAAAGCCAGCCTCAGCAACTTTGTGAGGCCCTAAGCAACTTAGTGAGACCCTATATCAAAAATATCAAAATAAAATATAAAAAGAGCTGGGGATGTGGCTAAATAATTAAATGGCCCTGGGTTCGATTGCTGGTACAAAAAAAAATAAAAGAAGAAAAGAAAAGAAGTCAGGTTTGTTAGTGCTGCCTGCCCTGGGTGAGGAAGTAGGTAGTGTGGGCTTATGTGGCACATAGTCCCTCCCTGCAGTGTCACTGATACCAAATAAGTTGGAGGAGTTGTAGGAAGGAGGAGCAGACTAACAGCATCAGAGTTAAAGGGAACAAGAAGCGGGTGGACTTTCCAAGCAGGAATTTACTATCTATAGTTGCCTGTCAGCCCTCCTGATCTACTGGTTTCACATCCATGGATTCAATCAACCACGGATGAAAAAAAAGACATTCCAGAAAGCTTCAAAAAACAAAACTTGAATTTGGTATGTATGCAGAGTCCTACACTGAGTTCATGTGAATGAAGTGATGTGTAGACATTATGTGGGGTATTTTAAGCAATCTACAGATAATTTAAAATATATAGAAGGACATATAATTTATATTCAAATTCTACATCATTTTATATCAGGGACTTAAGCACTGGCAGATTTTGGTATCCACGAGGTTCCTGAAACCAATCCCCCACAGATGTCAGAGTTAACTGTACTTTCCAAAGACCATTTGGGGGTACTGGGGATGTGGCTCTGTGATAAAACACCTGCCTGGCATGTGTGAGGGCATGAGGGCCCTGGGTTTGATCCTCAGTACTAAAAAACAAAAGCCATGTGGTAGTACGGATGTGGTGGCACACACCTGTAATCCCAGCAAATCAGGAGGTTGAGGCAGGAGGATCACAAGTTCAAAGCCAGCTTCAGTAAACTGAGAGGCCCTGAGAAACTTAGCAAGACCCTGTCTCAAAGTAAAAATATAAAATGGGCTGGGGATGTGGCTCAGTGAGTAAGTGCCCCTGGGTTCAATCCCTGGTGAAGAAGAAAGAAGAAGGAGAAGGAAGGAGAAGGAGAAGGAAGGAGAAGGAGAAGGAGAAGAAAAAGCCATTTGGGGCCAGGTGCAGCAGAGTATACCCATAATCCAGTGACTTGGGAGGCTGAGACAGGAGGATTACAAGTTCCAGACCAGCCTGGGCAATTTAGGGAGACACTGTCCCAAACTCCAATGAAAAAGGTGGTGGGGTGTAGCTCAGTGGTAGAGCACCCTGGGTTTAATTCCTAGTACTGCAAAAAAGACCGTAAAAAAGAGAAGCCACTTGGTTAAAAAAGAAAAGCAAAATAAAGGATAATTTAAAAAGTAAGAAAAGAAAGGAAAAGACACCAAAAGAAAAGCCATTTGGTGGAGCAGTAGGCTGGGTTAGAGTTAGTAGGGAGGGCAGTGTAGATGGCTCATGGGGCAGGCCGTGGGGGGAAGGTGAGAGGAAGCTCAGTAGCTTCAATGCAAGTCAGAGTGGGAAAAGCTATCTTTAGGATGGGAGAGCTTGGGCATAGTTATGGTCTGAGGGGGAAAGTCCGTGGCAAGAGGAGACTGAGATTTAGAAAAGGACAGGGCCGCTGGCTAAGCACTAAACGGGTAGAGTTTTAAGTGTGGGTGGGACATGGGCACTGCTCAATCAAAATGCACAAAAGATCAGTTTGGTCCTACAGGTCATAGGAACTGACCAGCAAGGGCACACAAGGGCCTCGCACACTAGGGACTGAATTTTAATTTTTTATTTTAGAGAGAGACAATGAGAGAGAGAGAAAGAGAGAATCCGTTTTATTTAGTTTTTCATGTGGCTTTCGTTGCCCTAACACTTTGTTGTATAAGTGGGAGAGGCCCATGTCCTTGCACATGCCAGGCAAGCACAGTAACCACTGAGCCACCGGTCCAGCCTGTTCTTGGTTTTTCTTGAGACAGTGTTTCTTTATGTTCCAGGTTGGCCTGGAACTCCTGGCCTCAAGTCATCCTCCTGCCTTAGTTTTCTTTCTTTCTTTCTTTCTTTTTTTAAAGAGAGAGGGACAGTGAGAGAGACAGAGAAAGAGAGAAACAACTTTATTTAGTTTTTCACATGGCCTTAGTTGCTCCAACACTCAGTTGTGTACGTGGTGCTGGGGTTTGAACCCGGGTCCTTGTGCTTGCAGGCAAGCGCCGAAACCGCTGAGCCATGCTCCAGCCCCTGCCGTAGCTTTCTGAGTAACTGGGATAGTCTTTTATCATGTTGCTTTGTTACTCCCTCCTGGTTCAGGATAGAGGCTCGAGCTCCTGCCTTTAAGTCTGCAATCCAGGCAGCCTGAAGAAGAAATGAGGTTGTAGCCAGGGCTCCTATTTAGCTGGTGTACATCAGTAGAGCTGTAAATAGTTAGATTATGAAATTCTTCAGGGCTGGGGATGTTGCTCATTGCTGGAGGGCTTGCCTGGCATGCACGAGGCCCTGAGTTCAATTCCCAGCACAGAAAAAAGAAAAATTCTTCTAAGCCAGGTGGTGAATAGCTGTTGGCCACCTGATGCCCACCACAACCTCCCTGTTCTCCCCACCTTCCCCACTCATCCTGAGAAATCACTCACTCCTCCAAGATAGCAAGCTTGATGCACTTCATGACTTTCCCCGACCACGATGGCCTATGTCTTGTCAGTACGGGTTGTTAAATATTTGAATATTTGTTTTGGATATATCCCTTCTTTTTAAAAATGTATCTAGAAGTCACAAAATGGACATTTGTTCTTTTATGTCATTGACCAGAATGAAGTCCTGCGGCTTGGTGGGAGAGTGGGACATGTTGTCTTTATACTAGGTGGTCCTGTACCCAGCTAGAAGTAGGCATTTGATTACTAACTCAAGGTCAAGGGGAGGGGTCAAGGATAGGAGAGAGTAGCAGCCCCCTCCACAATCGAGTGCTAAATAGGTGCTGAGGAGGACAGAGTTTGGCTGCCCTGTTGACCTGCAGCCCACAGGAGGTGGGATAGAAATCAGAGGCTGGAGATTGGTTGACCAGGAGCCGTGACCTTGGGAGAGGCCAAGACTACATTTATTGTCATCTGAGGTCCCTAAACTGTATGAAAAGACAATGCAGGAACAAGAGGGTAAGGCTGTTTTTTGTTTTTTTGATTTTGGTACTGGGGATTGAACCCTGGGGCACTTATCATACTGAGCCACTTTCCCAGACTTTTTTACTTTTTATTTTGGGACAGCGTCTTGCTAAGTTGCTTAGGGCCTAAGTTGCTGTGACTGGCCTTGAAATTTTGATCCTCCTGCCTCGTTCTCCTGAGTGGCTGGGATCACAGGTGTGCGCCACCATGCCTGGCGCGGTTTGGTTCTTGGTAAGGGATGCTGGAGAGAGAGCCTGCAGTCTTTGAGACACGCTGGGTGCGGGGGACGGGGTTGGGCTTCCAAGATATGAGGAAGCTCCAGGTGGCTGTTTGGGGATCCAGAGTGGAGCTGTGGGGCAGAGCACGCACCACCGTGGCCCGGGCTGTCCTGGCCCAGATCCTTCAGATGTAGAAACAGTAACACATGGAAGTTTCTGGGGCCTTGGGGGAATTATGCAGAGGATCTGACAGGTGTGGTTCAGGTGTTAACCTTGGGGCCTCATGTAGAACTAGGACCCACAGCAGAAATGCCATTGGGAAACCTGCCTCTCAGCATGGCTTACATTTCTCAGGAAAAATATCTTTTCAGTTCCCTGAAAGCTTGAGCTCACAATAGGTTGGAGACAGAGGGACTTTTCTTTTCTAGTTTACATTTCTCTATGTGCACATAAAATTTATCTTTAGCAATCATAAGATGACGTGGACACTTTAATGGGTGAAACTGTGCAAGATGAGTTAACCCAAAGTCAGTAGATTCCCACCTTTGATTCTCTGTTCCTCTCCTCGCTGAAAATCCCCAGCTTCAGAGAGGACTGGGCAGGAGCGGGCACCTGGAGGGAGAGGTGGAGAGGGGGGCGATCCGAATGCTCCCTCAACTGCTGTCCCCTCTGGGAAGTCTGGCAGGCCCTGACTGGAAGATGGGACTTTGGGCTCCTGCTCTGCTGATATTTCTTGGGACCTGGTTGCTTTGCAAGTTCCATGCACACCCACCCTGCTGCTTCTGCCTCCCGCTTTCAAGCTGTTCCAGCAGCCCTTTTCACCCAGCCGGGTTTCCTTAGTCACCCCATCATTGCTCAGCATTTGGGATCCTTCCAGTTTCCATCCGCGGTTATAAAAGACCCTTCTGTGAACACTTTGGATAAAGCACTTCCTGGAGGGTACATAGCTGGGAATAGTATTACAGGCTAAAGGGTCTGAATAGCTTCACAGCTCTTGTTGCCTACACATAGATATAACAGGGCATTTTAAGAGGATTTTACGGACTTAGTAAAAAAAAATTGTAATAATCCACTTATTGTTTTTCATATTCTTTATTAAAATCTGACCTCTTAGGGTTCAGAAAGAGGAGGGGGAAGTAACTTATTATTATAGAGTTTCAGGTGGGAGATGAAGGGCAGCAGCAGTTCATCTCAAACACCCTGACATATTCCTCTAGTTATAAAGGAGGGGTATTAGAAAGGAGGCCTAGGGTTTGGTGAGGTGGCCCACACCTGTAATCCCAGAGACTTGGGAGGCTGAGGCAGGAAGATTGCAGGCTCAAGACCAGCCTCAGCAACTTAACAAGGCCCTGTCTCAAAATGAAAAAGAGAGGGCTGGGGACATAGCTTGGAGATAACGTGTGAATGGGTTCAATTCCCAGTACCAGAAAAAGAAAAAGAAGAAAAGAAAAGAGGCTTAAGGTAGGGATGTAGGTCAGTGGTCGAGCACTTTCCTAGCATGGGCAAGGGCCTGGGTTGGATCTCCCAGTACCACAAAAAGAGGAGGAGGAGGGGGGAGAAGGAAGAGAGGGAGGAGGAGGAGGAAGAGGAGAGGAAGAAGGTGAGGAGGAGAAGGAGAAGGAGAAGGAGGAGGAGGAGGGGGAAAGTCTGGTTGGTTCATGCTGTATCATCTCTGCAACTCCATGTAAGCACATCCGCATCCGAAGGCCTCTAAGAGTCCTTGTGACTTCTGGTCTTGCAGCTCTACATGGAACACTGAGAGGCTTTGTTACTCCAGGAACAAGGAGCTGAGGGAGGGGGATTTGTCCTTGAGCCTCACTTCTCTGGAATTTCTTGCTGATGTAGAACTCTGCCCCACATTTGCGCTGGGCCTTCGGATGCCAGAAGATGGAGCAGTCCATAAGACTCTACATGGCTGCTAAGGCTACCTCTCCAGGCATTCAGTTGAAAACAAATCTTGTCCCAGCTCTACCCAGCTGCTTCATATGGCTCCCTTTATACACCCTTCCCTACCCAGCTCTCTAGAGGAAGTGGCAGCTGCAAGGTGGGGGCAGGGTGGTGGCAGAGAAGGGATGGCCCAGTGGCCTGATCCTCAGAGGTACACTGAGCTTCTCCTCCTGGGCAGGAGACATGATTCTGTCCCAATCTGCTGTGTGACCTTGGATAAATGTCTCTCTCCAAGCCTCAGCTTCCTCACTGGGACACTGATGGAATAGGACTAAATGACCTATAAAAGTCTACCTGAATGGACTGAGATTCCCCTCATTCCTTTCCTTTTCTTGAGGCTGTCAGATTCTGGTTCCTTGGGCAGGGAGTGTCATGCCTCTGCTCAGAATTTGACAGGGTCAGAGGGTAACTCAGGCTTTCCCTTCTTATCTGGAATTAGTTGAGGTGTGGGTGCTGCATAGGGTGGGGCCCCTTCCTCCTCCAGCAAAGCTGATTTTCAGCTGCGTTCTCAAATTCTGCTCTGTTTCTCGTTCCCTTCCCCAGTGGTTGCATTACTTCCTGTTCTTCCCCATATGACTCCTGAGTCCCTTTCCTCCAGTCTCTCCACCTTAAAGGACAAACCAGGATGAAACCTTGGGACAGACTGCATTTAATAATGAAAAACGGGTGCGGTGACACACGCCTGTAATCCCAGCATCTTGGGAGGCTGAGGCAGGTGGATCTCAAGTTCAAAGCCAGATTCAGCAATTTAGTGAGGCCTTAAGCAACTATGACCCTGTCTCAAAATAAAAAAAATAAATAAATAAAAAAAGGGCTGGGGATGTGGCTCAGTAGTTAAGCGCCCCTGGGTTCAACAACCGGTGCCAGAAACAAAAAAGAAAACAAACAAACAAAACTTACTTGTGGGTCACATGACAGTGGTCATGTACACGGAATGTTAAGAGGGAAAAAAGGCACAGAAGACCCCAGTCAAGCAAGAACTACAAATCCAAATCAGGAGACATTGTATGTGGAGTGGTGACTTTCAATCCTGAGTGCGAGAACTTGGATAACTAATTGAAGTTTTTGATATTCTGTGAAAATAAAATTATGATAAAACAACGAAAGAGCTGTTTGAATGGAGTGGTGGAGGCATTAAGGCAAGAGGCCTTACTGACGAGGATTCCACTGCTGCCTAGGAATAGACACTTTGCTTACCTTCTGACTGTAGGCAGTTTCAACACATAATCACACTGTGCCCAGAGGTGCCAGATGCATATCAAGAAGTTATGACTCTTATGTCAGGGATATCTTAACTGAACATACACATTCTTGTCTTTATTGTCTGTCAGTCACACACTCCTACCATACAGCCCCTGTCCTTTCTCCTTTTCAATAGAGGTTTTCTGGAATTAAACTTTTATTGGTTTGTACTGCTTGCCCACTTCAGATCCCACTCTCTCCACCTTCATCCAAACAATGATTCAGAGATACCTGAACCTGTGTTTCCCAAATTGCAGTTCCTAAAATCTCAAATAGAAAGAATCCTTGTTCCTCTTGCAGTTTCTGGGTTTGGATTGAGTGACAGAGACGGTGTGTGGGTAGGGGGTGAGTCTGAATCCTGGAAACTTGACTGTAAGAGCCTGGATGAGTATACTGTTCATCTGTTTGCTACTGATTCTCACCTGTAACATAGGATTAATAAGGGGTTGGAGCGGTGCCTCAGCGGTGGAGAGCTGGCCTGGCATGTGCAAGGACCGGGGTTTGAACCTCAGCACCACATACACAACTAAGTGTTGGAAAAACTGAACAAAACAAAAAGAAGAAAAAGTAAATAAAATTGACTCTCTTAAAAGAAAAAAATGGGACTAATAATCGTTGGTACCTTAGGGAAAAAAATATGGGCTTCCTGGGTCCAAAGATCTGTGGCTCCATTGCCAAGCTGGAAAAGGCAGAAGCTAAAGTCCTCACCACTAAACTGGGTTAAATGTGCACTGTAGAGTTTTCTGCACATACAAGTAGTGAAGTTATGTTAGGGGATGTGTAGGCACCTTGGTGGTAGGGCGCTTGCCTAGCATGCGAGTGGCCCTAGCCTTGGTTCCCGGAGCGGGGAAATATGCTAACCTAACCCCGACTTCATCAGTCAGTAGGGCTTTTCTTTTACAAAGCCGGCTCACCTTCCCGCACCAGCCCGGGCCCCCGCGCCTCCTCCAATCCCTCCTTCCCTTCCCTCCTTCCCTCCCCTCCCCGCAGGCGCCCTGCGCCGCGCTGAGTCAGGCCGCGCCTGGCCGGGGCGGGGCTTGCGCCTGCGCACTGGGCGGCGTCGGGTGGGGAGCAGGTTTATATTCGCGCGGTCAGCTGACGCTCTGCATTGCAGACTGCGGAGTCCAGCGGCGCCATGTACGCGGTCCTCTTCCTGGCCAGCCTCCTGGGCACTGGTAAGCCTGGAGCCCTGAGCTGGGTAAAGGGTCCCTCGCAGTGTTCACTCGCTCGGGAGTGGACCGCAGGGCTCGCTCCTGCGCTCCCCGGCTCCGGGCTGGCGAGGGGCGCGCACTGCGCAGGCGCCTGCCTGGGCCGGTACCTGCTGGGGCTGTTTCCCCAGGCTGCGGAGGAGCCTGGGCGGGGGCGAGTGGGGGAGGCGGGTGGGGCCGGGGAAGTAGCGTCTCCCTCCGGCTTCCAGTGGGTGCCTGCGCGGCTGGAGGCGCCTCGGTCCTTCCCTTCCTGTGGTGGGGTGGGTCTTGCAGGGTGACCCCTCCCGCAGCGGTGTTGTGCTTCTGGGCGCGCGTGATCGACGTGGGCTTGAGCCCAATTCTGCAGGACACAGCACTGCCCTTGGCCTTGCCCCAGTTTGTACGGGCATTGAAATGGCTGGAAGCACTTTGTCATCTGCGTTGATCTTTGCGTCTGAATTTACTCTGAGTTCCCGGTCGTGAAACCTGTAGCAGATTTTGCGGTCCCGACTATTTTGCCAGTTTTAAAATGTCTTCCATGGCCATTGACCGCAGTTTTAACAGTGACCTGTATTTTGGAGAAGATGTAAGCATATAAGAAGTTGTGCACAGAGACTGTTGAACCTATTTATTGTTCTAAAATAGTGTTTAAGATTGCTAAATCACTGCAGGTTATGAAGGCAGCACTGTTTTCCTAGTATTAGGAGAGACCCTCCTGCTCACCCATTATCACCGAGACTTCTTTTTGTTTTCTAACTTGTGCCTTTACATCTTAATCTAATTTAAATCATGATGATAAAGAGAAAGGCTTGAGGTGAATCATCGAAATTCTGTAGTATATTGGGCGTGGTGTCCCAGGCTTGGAATACCAGCTGCTCCAAGTAGCGGACAAGTTCAAGGGCAGCCTGGGCAATTTAGCGAGTCCCTGTCTCAAAAGAAACAATTAAAAGGGCTGGAGGTGAAGCTCAGTGGCAAGAGTGCTTGCCTAACTTGCAGGAAACCTTCAGTTTGATCCCCAGTACCAAGTTCAAAAAAAAGAAAAAAAAAAAAAAAAAAGAAATCTGTAGTTTGTCTGGGAGCCAGATTTTAATCCCTATACAAAGAGGATCTCAAGTCTAAGTGTTTTCAGATCGTATCCTGAAGGACCAGAAAATAAACTTGCTCTTCAGCTCCCCCAACCTCAGTTTCTGTTTCTTGGTATATAAATTAGAGGCTAGTACCCTACCAATCATTCAGCCACTGAAATTTTAGTAAACAAAGTGGATGACTATTGGAAAAACCAAAGAAATAAGTTTAATTATGCATCAGTACATGAAAGATATTTTCCTCATGGTAGCTTTCAGCAACTCTTGGTGTCTTGGCCTTACACCAAGCTCTTAAGTTTGTTTTACTTGTAGGCTATGAAAGCTGATCTTGCTTATAAAAGTGTTTGGTTTTATAGTCACTGAAGAAGATAAAAAGATAGTTCTCATTAAGGCTTATACTGCTGTTATTCTATGGTCTGTACAGTTAGTAAACTATGTTGGTCTCTAAATATTTTTCTTTTGTTTTTACAGTATTAACACCATTGTTCCTGTTGGCATTGAGTTACTTCATGAGACCCTTAAGAGTTCAGATTCACTTACATCAGCCCAAAGGGACTTGTTTCTTTGGAAATGTAAAGTCCATTTTTTTGGTACCTGGGATTGAACCCAGGGACGCTTAACTCCTGAGCCACATCCTCAGCCCTTTTTTATTTTTTATTTTGAGACAGGGTCTTGCCAGGTTGCTAAGGGCCTTGCTAAATTGCTGAGGCTGGCTTTGAACTTGAGATCCTCCTGCCTCAGCCTTCCGAGTCACTGGGATTACAGGTGTGTATCATCACACCCAGCTCTGTAAAATCCATTTCTGGTATATATAGGAATGCGTAACTGGAATATTTGTCTAACCAAGGGACCCTCTTCCTGAGCATTTGGGTTAATGGGAATGTATTTTAATGCCCAGAGCTGACTCCAGAATCACAGGTTAATTTATTTACAGGGGTTGCTAGGCCCAGAACCCAGGACTCTTCACAGAGATTGCTGCTTCTACATCCCTCCATCCACACACACCTCTTGACTTTATAAAAATGTAATGAGTATAATTTATGTACCTTCACATGTAAGTTGGACAACTTGGTGAGTTGCCACAGGGTGACCTGTCCAGGGTCTGGAGTGAAGCACTAGCAGCAGCTTCACTGTCTTGGTTCACCTACCCCAGAGGAAGCATTCTGTTAACTTCTAACACGACAGCTACAAAAGCTGCCATTTTGAACTTTCTACACAGAACATCAAATTGCTAGGATTACAGGTGTGTGTCACCTGCCCTGATGGAATCATACAGTCAGGACTTGTTGGGTATTGCTCTAGCAGGGAAAGGTGAGCCCAGTGCTGATGACCAGTGTGAAGCATGTGGCCTGGTGCTATGGTGTGGGAGTGCTACTGAAGCTCAGCTTCCCTTGGTGTGACTTGGGTTGTGGCCATCCTGAATGGGGTCTGCCCACACTGACCCAGGTGCATTCTCTAAGGATGCTACAACACCTGGTGTGTAAATACCCATTCATTTAATTAATTTTAATTAAATAATTACATTATTTTTAATTTTTTTGTGATGCAAGATATGGATTTATAGCATAGTCTGGCTGAACATCAGTAAGAATTCCATATCTTACCTGCTAGCAGTTTTGGGTAAATCACTTGTTTAGCAATAGTGAATCAGTTGTATTCTGTGTTTAATTCATGGAGGGTTTGTTTTAACAAACATGATTTGTCAAGTTCTTAAAGTACGTTTAACAGATTGTTTTCAGGATACCTGCTATGAGAGTTGAAGTATGTTGGATTGAGTGGTATGGAATATTCTAGATCAGAAGGAAACTTCCTCCATTTTCTTGTGTGAAACTGGAATGTCCAGGCAGCTGGTTGAGGCTTGAATGGATGGGGAAGAGAAAGGGCAAGTTGCTGGCTGGGCAAAGACCTAATCAAGTGTGCTTGGGAAACTTGCAAGGCCAAGCCACTTAAACAAGTATGAGGCAGCTTTTCTTTGTGTGTGTGATACTGGTGATGGAACCTGGGGCTTTGTGCGTGCCTGGCAAGTGTTCTGCCCCTCAGCTGCATCCCCAGCCTAGCAGTGCAGCTTATTTTATTTTTTTTAGAGAGAGAAGAACAGTAAGGGGGGGGGGGGGAAGAATCAATTTTATTTTTATTCATATGGCTTTCGTTGCTCACTTAGTTGTGTACGTGGTGCTGGGGTTTGAACCCGTGTACTCGTGCGTGCTAGGCAAGTGCTGTAACCACCGAGCCACCGCTCCAGCCCCTAGTGCAGCTTGTTGAGGAGCCTGTTAGCATGAATCCTGGAGTCCTGGCTTTCTCACTGCCTGTTGGTTTGCTACTGGGAAAGATGGTCTGGATTTTTCTTTTCTTTCTTTCTTTTTTCTTTTAATTAATTTGTGATCTTTGGGGATTTTGTGTGTGTGTGTGTGTTTTGTTGGAGAGAGGAGTCAGTTTTATCCATGTTTTCATCTGGTTTTTATTTTTCCGACAATTGTGTATGTAGTGCTGGGGATTGAATTCAGGTCCCCCCCGCATGCCAGGCAAGCGCTCTACTGCTGAGGCACCTCTGCAGTCCTGGTCTGGATTTTCTTTAACAGAGGGGAGCCCTAGTTGCATTGAGCACTTATTTTCCTTTGGTACTAGGAGTTGAACCCAGAGGTGCCTGCCCATCAAGCTACATCCCCAGTCCTTTTTGTTTTTTATTTTGATTGAGAGGGGCCTATGTTGCCATGGCTGACCTTGAACGTTCCATCATCCTGCCTCAGCCTCTGAGAGTTTCTGGGATTACAGGCATGTGTCATCTGCCCCAATGGAATCTATCCTTCTGTACGTTGAGACTGAGATGATTCTGCAGAGTAGAGGTTTAACATAACCCCATTGCAGACACTAGCTGTGTGACCTTGGGCAAGTTACTTAACCTGATTTCCTCACCTGTGAAGTGGTGTTAATTGTTCCTATGTCATTGGGTTGCTGTGAGGCTCAGTAAACCAAGTCAGTATACGAAAGGGCTTAGTGAAGGACTGTTTGCCTCTGTACTACCACTAATAAATACAGTATCATGTTGTCAACATTCTGGTCCCACCAGCACAGTGACCTTCTGCTCCTGATTTTGATTTCCCTGACTTCTTTCATTTCAAAGGATGTTGTGAATTCAACAACAAAATTAAATAGGCTTATTAAAGATGTGTGCTCTAGGCATAATTATCAACTCAGGAAAATGAACCAGTGTAGTTAGACAGCATTGGGAGGGAGCCAGGTTTGTGCTCTAGGGGACCAAACTAGTTTTGGCTACTAGGTCAGTCTTGATAGAGGAGCCCTGTGGATCCCAGCTGGTTCCTGGTAACCTGAATACTTGGTCCAGATCTGTTGTCACTATCTCTGGGACCTGGGGTAAGTTGTTCAATCCTCTTTCCTTGTTCCCCCATCCATAAATGGATGGGACTGTTTAGAGTAGGTAATGCACACGGTAAACAGGTTCAGTCAGTTTAACAGTGAAGAGTAAAAAAATGTGTCTCCCCACACTGCTTCTCCCAGCCTTCCCAGACACCTTGAACCAGTGCACAGTGTGCCAAGTCCTCCTCCCTCCTCCTTATGAGGGGTGCTGGGGATCAGACCCCCAACCTCACATATGCTAGGCAAGAGCTTGACCACCGAGCTACACCCCCAGCCCCACCTTCTTCTTTGTAATGTAAATGGTAGCGTATTGTATGGACTATTTTGCTTCTTGCTCTTTTTAAAGTTGTGAAACAGGAGCCAGGTATGGTGACACGTCTGTAATCCCAACTGCTTGGGAGGCTGAGACAGGTGGATGGCACGTTTGAGGCCAGCCTTGGCACTTTAGCAAGATCCTATCTCAAAATAGCAAGTGCTGGGGATGAGCTCTTTCTATCGTGAATGTACCCCAGGCTCAAGTCCTGTTACAAAAAAAAAAGAGACAGGCTAGACATCCAGAAACAGAAGATTGGTTATAACGAGCCCCATGTATGTAATACTGGCTGAGAGCTGCACCCCAACAACTACTTTCCCTCTCTAGATAATCACTTTTTTTTTTTTTAAAGAAAGAGGGACAAGAGAGAAAAATAATCAGTTTTTATTTAGTTTTTCACATGGTTTTGTTGCTCCAACACTTTGTTGCGTATGTGGTGCTGGGGTTTGAACCTGTGTCCTGTGCATGCCAGGCAAGCGCCATAACTGCTGAGCCACCACTCCAGCCCCGATAGCCACCTTTTAAATGCACTTGGTGTTTATCCCCTGGCAGGTCTTTACATACAACTGTAACCTTTAACAGTGTGTACAGTATTGTTTGGAATATTTTAAAAAACTTAGACTCTGTATATTCCTGTTTTTTGTCTTGCTGGTGAAGTCCATTCCTATTGATGGTATGTTTCATTCATATTCACTCTCGTACAGTGTTCTATTTGTATCATTCCTGTTCTCCATTATATGGAGAGAATTTACATTATTTCTAGTTTGGGTTTTCTGTTGAAATTGCTTCTGTAAAAATTCTCATACACAGTTCCTTGTGCCCATAGATAGACATTTCTCCAGGGGTCGTACTGAGGAGCAGCATTGCCAAGTTGTGAAGTATTCATGATATTTCACCTTAACTAGAAGTGGTTGATTGTTCTCCAAACTGATCTTGCCAGTTTATATTCTCACAGGTTTGGGGATAGCCTTTTACTTTTAAAACTTTAAATTTTTTTCAGTTTGGTAGGAGTAAGACTGAGGTGGTTTACTTTGCATTTCTCCTTTTGTTTTTGTAAATAGTTTATCATAGAGGTCATTTCATGGTTGTCAGATCTTTTTTAAAAAATGTTCTAGGGGTTGGGGATTTAGCTCAGTGGCAGAGTGCTTGGCTAGCACGTGCACGGCCCTGAGTTTGGTCCTCAGCCCTCAAAAAAAGTTCTAAAATTCCATTTGTGATAATTTTTCATTTAAACAGAAGTTACAAAGATAGTGCAGTGAGTTTCTATACACCTTTCACCTTATTTATTTATTTATCGTGATCCTGGGGATGCAGTCCAGGGCCTTGAGTTCTACCACTGAGCTAAATCTCCATCCCATTTTATATATTCATTTACTTGAAACAGATTCTCAATAAGTTGCTGGGGCTGGCTTTGAACTTGTGATCCTCCCACCTCAGCCACCTGTGTTGCTAGGAGACTGAGGCAGGTTGTGCCCCTGAACCTGACTTACTTCATTGTTAATATCTTGGATAACCATGGGATATTAGTCAAAAGCAAGCCACTGATGTCAGAGCACGTCTATAAGTAGACTGTAAACTGTGTAGATTTTTTTTTAAAAGAAATTTTTGAGACAGCGTCTCACACTTAAGTTGCCGAAGCTGGCCTCACGCGAGGTCCTCCTGTCTCAGCCTCCCAGTAGCTGGGATTCTAAGCATGTGCCGCCACATCCACCACATCCAGCTCTTCATGCAGATTTTTCCAGTTTCCCCATAATCTCAGTTTTCCGTTCTGGTATCCAATTCAGTGCACCACATGGAACCTAGCGGTATGTCCCTTAATCTCTTCTGATTCCTAACTGTTTGAAAATGCTCATGGCCTGGCACAGTGATGCATTCCTATAGTCCCAGCTACTCAGGAGGCTGAAGTGGGAGGACCACAAGTTTGAGGCCAGCCTGTGCAACTTAGGAACACCTCTTCCATGTCCAGAAAACACCAAAAACTAAACAACCCCAAACACACAAAAACTGAGAAGGAGAAGCAACTGAGTGTTAAAGTACACACCAGCCAGGTTTAAAGACACCCCCCTCCTAACAAAAACCCCGATAGAAATAGGGCTGGGGTGTAACTCAGCAGCAGAGCACCTGCCTTGCTAGTTCAAGACCCTGGGTTTAATTCTCAGAACCACCACAACAAAATATTTCCAAAAATGTGTGACAAGCCATTCTATTCAATATGTTTGTGTTTAGGGGAACAGCTTTTAGTTTCATCAAAAGTATAGTGCATTTCACATGATGGGTTTGTCCTAAGTGATTAACTTTAAGATTATTGCAGCTTGATTTGTTAGGTGTAAACATTGACAGACACAACCCACATGAACAAAAGCTCTTGGAATCCTAAATTGCTCATGAGCATAATAGAGGTCCTAAGTCCAAAACATTTGAGAACTAGGATGCTGACCCTTTAGAGAACAACCAACTTCTGTCCGGAACCACAGGGGGCAGGATCCACTTCCTCAAATTGTAACTGGTTCCCTTTTCAGATTTACCTCAAATCAAAGCCACCAGGGATGTCTAAAGTTAGATTCTATGTTCTACAACCTATAGAAGATCTGCTTCAGCTTGTTGGTGGCTTCCCTTTAATCTGGATGTAAATTTTACATGGGCCAACTCTTCACTGGAGCTGAAAGTCACTCTTAAATTTTCAATTTATAAAAAGAATTTTTTTGAGCTGCTCCACCACTGAGGTTGATACACAACCTTTCTTTTTTTATTTTGAGATGGGGTCTTGCTGAGTTGCTAAGGATCTTGCAAAGTTGCTAAGGCTGGCCTTGAACTTGCTATCCTCTAGCCTTAGACATTTGAGTAGTCTGTGCCTCTGTGCCTGACTTCTAAGTACTTTATTTTTATTTGTTTATTTATTTTTTAGGAAAGAGAGAATCAACTTTTTGTCTTTTTATCTGTCTTTTGTTTCTTTGACACTCAGCTGTGTATGTGGTGCTGGGTTTCAAACCGGGTCCTCATGGATGCCAGGCAAGTGAACTGCTGAGCCAGCACTGCAGCCCCTAAGTACTTTATTCTTTTTTTTTTCTTCTTTCTTTTTTAAAGAGAGAAGGACAGCGAGAGAGAGAAATGTTGCTTTCGTTGCGGGGGTTTGAACCCGAGTCCTTGGGCATGCCAGGCAAGTGCTGTAACTGCGAGCCACCACTCCAGCCCCAAGTACTTTTTTCTTAATGTAAATGATTTTATCATGACAGCCTTCTGAAATGAGAGGAGCTAATCAAAACATGGGGGCCATTCCATTATCCTCAGTCCATACTGTGGTCTGAAAACATTATCAAATATTCCTATTAAATATTAACTAAAGGAAGCCAAAAGTGACATTTATTGTAAACATGTATCTGAAACTTCAGTGAGCAGTCATGCAAGGCAGGTAAGAATACTGAATTTCCTTATTAGTGTGATTTGCATGAAATGTTTTTTAGCATATTATCATCTTCAAGTACAGAGAGCCTGTTAGCAGGGTAGGTGTTGGGAGCCAGTGACCCACCCTAATTTTTGGTACTAGGGATTGAACCTGGAACGCTTTACTACTGACTGCATCCTGGGGTTTTTTTTTTTTTTCTTTTTTTTCAGTTTTGAGATTAGGTCTCCCTAAGATGCCGAGACTGACCTCCAATTTGTGACCCTCCTGCCTTAACCTCCTGAGTTGCTGGGATTACAGGCATGCGTCACCACACCTGGTGCCAGTGCCCTCTCGTGTATTTGATTGAATCAGCTTCCGTGAAGCACTCTGGGTCTGCTGCAGAACATCACTACATGAAATCTTGCTTAAGGATTTAGAACCATGCCAGTGTCACCTCTGACCCCTGCCTGTACCTGCTGGAACCTGGGCAGTCCTGCCAGTGACTCTTTCCTGGTCAGGGGTTGCAGCATGATCTTAACTAAGGTGATTTGAGTTCATCTCTGGGCATCACCTGATAGACGATGGTTTGGAAGAAGAACTTTGTTAGCAGGAGTTTTTTGTTGGACTAGGGCTTTTTTTTTTTTTTTTTTAAGAGAGAGAGGGGCAGTCAGTGAGAGAGGGAGAAAGAATCACTTTTATTTAGTTTTTCATGTGGCTTTCGTTGCTCTGACACTTGGTTGTGTACGTGGTGCTGGGGTTTGAACTCGTGTACTCGCGCTGGCCAGGCAAGCACTGTAACTGCTGAGCTGCTGCTCCAGCCTGGACTAGAGTATCCTTGAATGAACTAGTTGGGAATTTCTGTACCCCCGAATTGGTCACTCTTGTAGGATCTAAGATTGTTGCATTCTTGTCCCTTGTCTCAGAGTCGTCATTGAACTCTGTTGCCTTATTTAGATAGATAGATTCTTGTCTGGAATGATCTGTCTTGTGAGGAAAATTGAAGAGTGCAGCAGAAGTGGGAGAGGAGAAGCAGGGAAGAAAGAACCTTTATTTTGACTGGTGATTGGGCAGATTGGGAACAGAGGGTGTCACCCTAGCGAGCTTACAGGTTTTCTTGCCAATGATTTCTTATGTGATCAGAATACTTGGACTTGTTTCCTTGAGATTAAGGCAGACTACCCCTGGGTATGCATTATTTGGAGAGATTAAGTGGGCAGTTTTTTTGTGCTGTGCACAGTGTTTTAAGAAGCAGCGTTGTATGAAGAAGGGTTAAGTGCTCTTTGTCATCAAAGGTGCTTGTGACACCAGCAGTGTGGCGGATAGTCAGTGTTGAATGCTTCTATTACCTCCAGCTTTTAGGGGACCAAAGTGCATGAATTCCCTTGAGAAGCGGCTGAATGTGGGGTGGATTCTGCCTCTCCTGGGGTTATTCTCTGTTTCCTAGCAACCTACCTGTTGCTATGGCAGCTCATTTCCCAGGCAGCAGAGGCAATATGGTGTGGAATGGTCGCTCTGGTTGCAGGTGCTGGGAGGCTGCACACATGTTATGTTATCTTTCTTTTAGTAGCGAAACTCAACAGCATTTAGGATATGTTACCTAAAATATTTAAAAGGAAGAGTACATATATGGCTAAAATAATGAGACTGATTTCATAAATAAGAGCGTAAGGTACACATTCTGGGAGAGGTTGTCCCCTTCATTCGGAGGTTATTTTTGAACATCTTTGGTAATTGCTTTTCAGTACCCTCCATGGAATTAAGCCTCAGTAAGGACTTGGTACTTGGAGAGTATTCCAGTGAACAGAGTAGTTGATGAAGAGCTTAGTTGGTTGGACTGCAAACAACAGAGGCATGGAATAATAATAGTAACATGATTCGATAGAACTCTTTCTGCGCCTCATAGGAAATTGAGCAGCCAGGCGGTCCAGCGGTGGCTCTGTTCCCAGACCCTGGCTCTTTCGGCTCCCTGTTCTGCATCCTGAAGTCTGTATGTTTTCTTATCATGCAAGCTGTGCTGCCGTCACATCTATTTTTAAAGGAAGGTATGAACCCTGCTTGCGTCCTGTCAGCCAGAATGTGGTCTCATGGCCAGCACTGCAGAGGAGACTGGGGAATGTGGTCTTCAATCGTCACATCCACGTGTTTAGCTAAATAATGCTTCTATCCTTATGAACGAAGAGGGGAATGGGCAAAGGGAAGCATCTTGAGGTCTCTTCCACGTTGGGGAATTACTGTTCTAGCAGATTGTAAGGTTTGATCTGATTTTTAGAAGTGACGTGAGAAATTAAATTATGCTTAAATATAAAAATGAGAATGTGAACGTCTCCCTTTGGCTTCCCCCTCAAGTCCACTTTTATTAAGTAGCCGTTACAGTTCACTAAGAGCTCCCGAGTGCCAGGGTCTCATGTAGGCTTTCTCTGCTCTCATTTAATCTTTATGATTCCTGAGAAAGAAACAGAGCTCTATTTTTGCAGGTAATTGTGGCATGAGCTAGTTGCCAGGGCTTAGTACACAGTGGAGCAGGGATTTCAGTTCTGGTCTCTCTCAGGCTGGTGACATGTCATTCCACACAAGGATAGGTTTTGTTTTGTTACTATGTATGCACCCAGATGCTCTACCACTGACCTACAATTTTTAAAAATTGTTGTTTGAGATAGGGTCTCACTAAGTTGCCGAGGCTGGCCTTGAACTTGGGATCCTCCTGTCTCAGCCTCCTGAGTTGCTGGGATGAGGTTCTGGGAGATTCTAGGGTGCTCTTCTAAAAGAAGGGTGTTGCCAGATAGTAAGCAGCTATAATTCTAGTTAATCAAGAGGCTGAGACATGAGGATTGCAAGTTCAAGGCCAGCCATAGCAATTTAGTGAGATCCTTAGCAACTTAGACATTGTCTGAAAATAAAAAAAAATGAAAAGAGTGACGAGTGTACCTCAGTGGTAGAGCACTTGCCTAGTGTGCAGAAAGCCTGGGTTCCATTCCCTATACTACCACAAAAAAAAAAAAAAAAAATTTTGAAAGGTGGGTGCCAGAAACATTTTGAGCAATAATAAGGTGGGGACTGGAGAATTCCTTGGAGGTAATTAGCCTATAGCTAATGATTAGTTTCATGAGTCACTGAAAGCATCTCACATGTGCATTTGTGCTTTGATGGGCATCCCCCTTTCTTGACCATGTAGAACTAGAGAGACAGGATCATCTCCCTGGCTGGGCTCCTTGCAGTGTGGCCTGGGAGTCACTCTCCTTTTGTGACTCCTGGGTCTTAGGGTCAGTAGCTAATAGCTTCTGAGGTTATTGGAATATAGCTATCCAGGTCTTCAACTGCCAGGTAAGTGCCTGATTAAATGTAGTGTGAGCACCACTCAGGAGGCTGAGGCAGGAGGATTGCAAATTTGAGGCCAGTCTGGCAAATTACTGAGACACTGTCTCAGAATAAAATGAAGCAAAAAGACTTGGAATGTAGCTCAGTGATAGAGTGCTTGCCTAACCCTAGCATACATGTGGCCCTGGGTTTAATCTCCGGTACCATGCTAAAAACCAAAACCAAACAACCAATCAACCAAACACCCCCCACCCCCGCAAACCAACCAACCAACCAACCACATAGCCTCAGTCCAGCTATTGTGGAGCCACCTGATTGTGGATGGTCATTGCTGCTGTGGATGATGCTAAATGACACTTGCTGAGATAATGGCACTTAATACACTTCCGTCGTAGTGTACCAGAATTGCACCATGTGTCTTACCAACATTAGTTAATTTTCTCAAATCCTTTGGAGTGGGTACTAGTAACAGAGCTAATTTGCAGATTTTAGAACACTGACGTCTCAAGGACACAGAAGTGATGGAGCCGGGATCTGAATGGACTCAGGACTGCGTTCTGAGCCAGTCTGGTAGGGGCAGGGGCAGATTACAATTCTGCCGAAATGGGTAGTAGGGTGGGTTGGTTGAGAGGCGTGCAGGGTGTGCTCTGGCAGTTGGAGAGGCTTGTGTATGATTATAGGATCTTGATTCTGACATCAGTGCCTGCATCTTCGTTATACGGATGAAGAAGCAAGGTCAGAAGGACATTGACTTGACTAAGGTGATTTGGACAGGAAGTAGCAGAGCTAAACTGATAGGCGGGCAGATCATGTGCGCTCTTCCCTTTGCCACATCTCATCAAAAACACCCGGAGGCGCAGGAGCTGTGGTGTATGCCTATAATCCCAGCAACTGGGGAGGCAGAAGCGAGTTTGAGGTCAGCCTTGGAAAACCCTATCTCAAAAAATAAAAGGGCTGGGAATGCAGGTCAGTGGTAGAACACCCCTGGGTTGAATCTCCAGTACCAGGAAACAAACAGAACACCTTGATGGTGGTAGTTTGCCTTAAAACCCTTAGTTTAGGGCTTTGTTTCTTGCTGGAAGTCTTAGGAGCACCTAAATCACAGTTCCACTGAGCTCTTCTGGCTTCCCAGGCTCATTAGATTTTTTTTTTTTGTCTTTTGTGATCCTAGGGATCGAACCCAGGGCCTCATGCATGCTAGGCAAGTGCTCTGCCATTGAGCTAAACCCCTAGCCCTTTTTGTTTTTTCTCAGGGTCTCGTGCAGGCTGGTGAGAACTTGGACTCCTGCATCGGCCTCACGAGTTGCTGGGAGTACAGGTGTGTGTCACTGCGCCTGGCTGGAGTCTTTTGGTTGATACGGTAACTGCACATTGAGTGGTTTAGAACATGTCTGTTATTGTCTTCTAGGATGCGTCCATGTATTTCTAGGTTTGGAGTAAAAAGGCAGCCGAGCATCCATCCCTTTTCTAAGGAAATACCACTGAAATTTGTGCCTTAAAAAATAAAGGCCCGTGTCTCCTGGCTCCCATGCCAAGCTCTGAGCTGAGAAGTGGAGTGTTTGATTTGCCCAGAGTGCTGTTCTTATGACATGTTCACTAGAAACCTCGAAAGGGTCAGGCAAACATTCTAAGAACTTTCCTAGAGTTCCAACATTCAGCTTAGAAAAGGAAGTTGGTATTTGGGGGTAGGATGTGGGAGGGTTAGAATAGAGGTTGAAGCTTTGCTGCAAATATATTCTGAGAAACAACTCACCAGAAAGTGGTTTTGGGTAATTTTTACATATTAGTTGTATCTATAAATACTAAAGATGCCCTCTGTCTCATTATTGTGATAAGTCTGTAGCCTCTGGGAGGTCTTCCTGTCTTGCCCCTCAAAAGGTCCCTCTCCACAGAACCCCTCAGAAATTTCTGCCTGGTTGCCACCACCGTTGGAGAGGTTACGCCTAACAGGCAGCCCTTTCCCTTTTCAAAAGCCCTGTGGGTGTTAAGTACATTCCTTTTCTTGATGGGGTCTGAGTCCCTTAGCCTCTGCTCAGGGTTCAGAGGGAAAGGCAGTTCTTATTTGAAGACCACCGTGTGTGCCTCCCGAGTGTTCTTTCTCCTGCTTAAGCATCTCAGCCCTCTTGGGACTCTGGGGTGGTGGCTGAGCACCCATCCCTGGCTGCGTGTCTGCGCCTCCCGCAGCTTGGGCCCTGCCTCCACTTGCTGGCAGTGGCGGCTGCCCTTTCCTTCAGTTTTGGGGCTTGCCGTTCTGTTTTCTCTCAGCCTGACTTGCTCCTTGAATGCTGTGGTGCGTTTTCCTATCTGGCTCCTTCCTGTTGAATTCTTTTTTAGCCTTCCAGCCCTGCTGTCACGAGGCTGCCTGGAGTTTCTTCTTTCTTTCTTTTTTTTAACAGAGAAGGACAGTGAGAGAGAGGAGGGGGTGAGTGGAGGGAGAAAATCAGTTTTATTTAGCTTTTCATGTGGCTTTCGTTGCTTCAACACTTTGTTGTGGACGTGGAGCTGGGGTCTGAACCCACATCCTCCTGCTTGCCAGGCAGGTGCTGTAACCGCTGAGCCACTGCTCCAGCCCTGGAGTTTCTTAATTAGCCTTCCTGTTCTGTGCCATGCTGTCTGTGCTCCCTTCCGGTTCATTGGTGCCCCCTGAGGCCTGGTGGTTAGGACAGAGACATGAGCTAGGTATGGGGTGCGTGCCTCTAATCCCCTGACTTGGGAGACGGAGGCAGGAGGATCACAAGTTTGAAGCCAGTCTGGGCCACTTACCAAGACTGTCTCAAAGAAAGGGCTGGGGATGTAGCTCAGTGGTAAAGCATCCCTGGGTTCAGATCCCATACTGCAAGAAAAAGAAAAAAGAAAAAGACAAACAGATTTGAGCTTGGTTGCCCTGTGCCCTCTCAGAAATCCCCCGTGATTCCTGTGACATTGCTCACAAGGTGGACCCCTCACTTAGGGATGAGAGACAGGGCAGACCTTCCCAGAGTGCCTAGGATCCTGTCTTTATAGCCTGGCTCCTGCCCTCTGCTCCAGTTCTGAAGAGGCTGTTTCTCCTCTTTGTTAAAGGGAGCTGCTCTCCTTTGGAAGGTTCCCGTCCTGCGGCCCTCCCGCTGTGATACGACTCTGTCTTGGACCACCGTCCTTCAGGGACCTGTCCAGTTTTGTCTTGAGGTCTCCTTCAGTCGTTCCCTTTGCTGCTCCTGTGTGGGTTTCCTTGTGTGTAGAACGTGCTGACCACATAGCCAGGCCTTCCGTGTCTGTCCACATTGGTCTCCAGCCTGAGGTCGCCACTCTTGGCCCCATCGGTGAAGCTAGCCATCCTTGCCCTCTTGAGCTTTGTGAGGAAACCCACAGCTGGGGTCCCTGAGAGCCTGCTAACATGCCAATGAAATGAGATTTTTTGGGGGATTGAGCCCTGGGCCTCGCCCATGCTAGGAAGCGCTCTACTGTTGCCCTGCATCCCTGTCTTATTTTGAGACGGGGTCTCACTAAGTTGACCAGGCTGGCCTGGAACGTGGTGACCCTCCTTAGCCTCCCAGGTAGCTGGTGTTACAGGGGTTTGCTACCCCATCCGACTTGGCATGAGAATTTTGTGTGTAAATACATTCTCTGAGAAAGGGATCCTTTTCCCAGTCTGACCTACGGTTTGATTCCCTCTGGGGGATAGCACTCCTGGGGAGTAAGCCCTGTAGCTTGAGCAGTAGTCACTGAGGTGTGTCTTCAGATTTGTGTTGCAGCAGTCACCTGTTAACCTGTGTCAACTCATTGTAGGAAACCAGGTCTGTTGTATGCCACAGGCCGTCATTCCAAAGTGTACAGTACGGTCTGGCTGTGGCTGGAGGTGGATAGGCAAGCTTTCTGGGAGCTGGGATTTAAACCTCCTTCTCCAGGGTCCATGAAGTCTTTCAGGCTGGAGCCCCATTAGCTATAGTAGTTCAAAGTCTCCATACATACCTTCTTCCTCTAATTTGGAGGTGGAACTTGTTACTGTTTAGAAGGTCACTGAACCTTTGGGAGTCAACATGACAGTGGGTTTGTGTTAGCTGGAGCAGTGTCAGATAAAAGGGGCTACTCAAGGTTATCTTCTGTACGGAATGGCCTGTCCCAAGTAAGTAACAACGCTGTGATTGAAAATGATTGCTGTGTCAAGTTCCTAGAAGGAGTAGACAACCTACAAAGTATTCTTTTATTTTGGCATTCCTGGGGAGTCAACCCGGTGGCCCGGTACCATTGAGTTACATTCTGTCCCTTTTTATTTTTTGAGATCCATTTTGCTAATTTGCCTAGGCTGGCCTTGAGTAATCTTGCTGCCTCAGCTTCCTGAGTACCTACAAAGTATTCTTGTGGTTTGGGCCTCTGATAGTGAATTTTATGCCTGAAAACCAGATAGATTCTGGTCACTTGTAGCCAGTTGCTCTGGCTGAGAGTTGGGTAGAAAGGCTGGGCCAGGGTTGTTCTTGCCCAAGCACTGGTAAGCATGGAGAATGGCAGCCACCTGCCCCTCCCTTCCTTGTGGTCCTGCTCTGGTCCGATGGTGTCTTGAACCCATCTTCTGGTTCTTTATCTGCCACTGTGTGCTTCTTTACCTGGAGACCCATTTTGGTAGCTTCCTGTCTGTTACTGGGGAAGAACCAGGCAGTGCATCTTCTTATGTGCTTTTCAGGAGTCCTGGGAGCTGTGCCTGGGATGGCCTGAGGAGAATTGCTGGGCCTTGGGGTTTCCCGTTGTGCAGTCTCTGACCCTGTGCTCCCCGGAGCCCTGACCCTACTGATGCACCCCCACCCACTCCCTGCGCCTGGCACAGCCTCATTTGACAACACAATTGGTTAACCAAACTGCCAGAAGCCATCCAGGAGCCTGCTACTGTTTTGAATCCCTCACATTTATCAACAGTAACCAGAAGCCGAACCAACAGCTTTTGGAGTGTGGCCAGTTCAGTTGAGGTTGTCAACTGGTTGTATTTGTGATCCGGCTCCAGGGGACAGGGAGGACTGTAACCTGAGAGCAGGTTTGCGACTCATTTGCTGATACTCATAGGGTGCCCGTGAGCTTGCTTGAGCTTTTAGGGGGACCTCAGTCTTTGCACGAGCAGCTGGTGGGAATAGTAATGGAGCATTTCTTCCCCTCTCTGTCCTGGAGGAAGAACCTACCCACCCTCTCTCGTGTGCGTGCCGTGCATGTTACACCTGTGTGCAGTTGCCTGCCTCTTCCCGGGCTTGTGAGGCAGAGCAGCACGCAGATGGCTCAGAATCTCCCTTTGGTGGCTGGGGCTTTCCTCTTAGGCTTGAGCCGAATGTCTTCTCTTTACTGCAGAAGTTGGTTCAAGCCTGCTCTGATGTCTGCTGGAATTTGGCTTCCATGCTGTCCCCTCATCCTCTAATGTAGTCTGGGCATCTGCTGTTTCCTACCTGAGTTGGTGGCTTAGAGACGTGGGAGGTGAATCTGAGCCTTTTCCCACATTCTTGGCTTCTGAAATCAAGGGTGCTGACTTTACTACCCTTGCATCTATTTTAGCATAAGTACTGTCAAGGCAGTTTATAAATGTCTTGTCTGAAAGTGAGAGAGAGAGAGAGAGAGAATCAACTTTATTTAGTTTCTCATTTGGTCTTCATTGCACCAACACTCAGTTGTGTATGTGGTGCTGGGGTTCGAAGCTGTGTCCTTGTGCGTGCCAGGAAAATGCTATACCACTGAAGCCACCATTCCAGCTCCATAAAGTATCTTAAAAAATAAGCTACTTTTTCTTTCTGGCATGCCTGAGGCCCTGGGTTCCACACTCAGTACAAACAAACCACACACATAATGTAATATTGGGAGTTACAAACACTTCAGCTAGGTGCTGGAGAGGTGGCTCCGTGATTACAGTGCTTCCCTGGTGTGCATGAGGACGCAGGGTCAGACCCCAGCACCACGTACACGGCGCAGTGTCAGAGCAACAAAAGCCACATGAAAAACTAAAATTGATATCCTCTCTCTCTCAATGTTCCCCTCTTAAAAACAAAACAAAAACAAAACCTTCAGTTTCATCTTTAAAAAAAACCACTTCAGCTAGCCATTCTGCTTTATACGATTCATGTATAATTATATGTTTTTGAATTTTTCTCTTTCATATGTATTGTCTTTATAATTTTATTAATTGCCTCTAATAGCTTAGTAATAAATAGTATTCGTTTTCTTGCCCCCCCATTTTTGTCCATTGAGGTCATATCTGCTTGTTTTTAGTGTTGGAAGTGATGCTCATGTTTCTGCATGCCATATTTTGCCTATTAAATTGCAGTGGCTCCTTAGTGTTCTAGGTCTGTTTTTTTCCTTCTTGTTTCGGTGATGCTGGGGATTAGACTTGGGGCCTCATAGGCTAGGCACCTGCTTCTGGATTTGGTTTTTTGAAGAGGAATTTTCCCCAATAAATCTTGATGTGCATTAGCAGTCGTCATGCTGAGAGTCCTAGAAGAAGCGTGTGCCACCAGCTTCCCAGTGTTCTATGGCACGTGTTCTCCCTCCTTCGCTAGCTTAGCTTGAAAGCGTGGCCCCTGCTCTAACGTGCGTTCTTTGGACCCAGGTGATATTGGGCTTTTGTCTCTTTTTTCCTTAATCCTCTCTCTGCCTGGGCTCTGCGTGGGGTTTCCTGGGTGCAGCCACGGGCGACATTCCATTCCCCTCTGGTTTTGGGTGGACACACAAAATCATTTTGTGATGTTGAGGTGTCTTGTGTGGTCTTATTTCCTGCAAGTAAACTTATGTGCAGAGACTCGGTGGAGTTAGGTTTATGAAAGTGCTCTTGTACTTGAACAACTTCGAGAATCCTTATTCTGTTGTAGTAGGGTCTGAACCTGTCTTTGCTGCATGTTTGGGTTTTTCTTCTGTAGCTTTTCATTCTGTAGCAGTTGGGATTGGTCTTAATCAGCGTTTTCCTCCTGTGGTAGCTTTCGTTACTCATGGAAACTTACTGAGGTTGAAAGGATGCAAAGGCCTCATACTGTTTAAAGTGTTTGGAGAGGATGAACCTGAGTCCTCCCAGCCCTGTGCCCCATGGCAGTGCTGTTTCTTGGCAGGGACAGGCACGGAGCAGTGCATTTTGTGTTTTGCAGGCTGGTGAAGGACCAGGCCAGTGTCCTGCTGCAAGCCGGGGCTGGTCCTTGACCCTGGGGAAATAAGCCAGGTGACCCATTTTGTGGGAAAACTGGCCACCTCCTCAATGCTGGCTTTCCTTTAGCTCTAGCCGGCCCTGTCCCAGGCCTGCGAACATGCTCCGGGGGCTCCGCGGTGCTGTGCCGGGACCTGAAGACAGCGGTGGACTGCAAGGCCCTGAGACACTGCCAGCAGACTGTCTGGAGCAAGCCCACGGTGGTGAGCGCCCGTCGGCCCGGCCCCCCTTCCCTGTGTCCCCTCCTGCCTGTCCTCCAGAGCACTTCCTCTTGCCTGTGTGTGTTTGCTCTGTGGAAAGCAGGACCTGTCAGGGTGGGTTTGCTGCATAGGACCTGGAGGGTGGGCTCTGTCCCCCGAGGTCATGCAGTCTTTTGGTGACCCTGTGCTGCTTTCCAGGTCGCTCTTCAGGTCCTGCTTCCCACCCTAGGTAAAGGCCTCTGGCCCATGGACGCAGCTCATCCCTTGTCATGCACTCCACGGATACATGCTAAGCTTTTCAAATCTTCCTGCCCTTTGATATTTCCCCTAAACTCTCGCAAGCAGGCAAACTGCAGATTGAGGTCCTAGAGCTTAGTAGCAGTTTAAAATTTTCCTTCCAGCTACAGCTACACTGGGAAAGATACCATTGGTTTTTCATTGAAGTGATATTAAATATAGCATTGTAATGTGGGACTCTGAGAAATAATAGTGCAAGATGACAAACCTCGTGCACATTCTCCACGTGTCCTGGACACTCAGGCCGAGCTTTGCCTGCTGCCCCAGGAGAATGCAGGTGCTGCTCCTGGCTCACTCTGGGATTGCTGCTTGCCACGTGGTGCAGGCTGTGTTTGACAAGTGGATTTTGAATTCTAAACTTGTCAGTGGCCACTATGTTTCCTTAGTGAAAGCAGAATACCTGATTAAGATACACTGTTCCTTTAGCGACAATTTCTGAATTACTTGGAAAATTGCCTTCCGTAGCCGGAACTTTTTTTTTTTTTTTAAGAGGGAAGGGGAGAGAGAGAATGAGAATCTGTTTTATTTCTTTTTTTCATGTGGTCTTTGTTTCTCCTACACTTAGTTGTGTATGTGGTGCTGGGGTTTTGAACTCAGGTCTTCGCACATGCCAGGCAAACTCCAGCTGCTGAGCCTCCGCTCCAGTCCCCAAACTACTTTTTGGTTTGGTTTCCAGTTTGCTTTCAATCTTGTTTTTGAATACCACTCCCGCTTTTTCTGAGGTTAATGTGTCTGAAGTGAGGGCTTCAGAACTTTCTTGATTGGGTAGTCTGATGGCTACTCAGATCTCTTTTGTTATGGCCTCATGCACACTATCAGCCTGACTAGGTCTAAAGGTTCAGGTTGGTTTCTCTGAATCCCTGAGTTTACAGGTGCCCCTTGATCTCACCCAGGCAGCCCATTCTGCATGGGTTGATGGTTGACATCAAGAAGGGTGCCCGTGGGGCTGGAGTGGTGGCTCAGTGGTTATGGTGCTTGCCTGGCATGCACGAGTACCTGAGTTCAAACCCCAGCACTACACCACATACACAATGAAGTCTCGGAGCAGTGAAGACCATGTGAAAAACTAAATAAGAATTATTTCTCTCTCTCACATTGTCCCTCTCTCTTAAAAAAAAAAAAGAAGAAGAAGAAGAAGGAAAAGGGTGCCGTGCATGCCTCCTCTGGAGCTGCAGGAACCCACTGGAGTCTCCATGGCTTCCGGGCCTGGTGGTGGCCAGGCTTGTAAGGATATGGGGTTTGGCGTGTATCCTACGCTTGCACGGCCACTGCCGGGGAACAGAAGGCGGATCAGGTGCTGCTGGGAGTGCACAGCAGCACGGTGACTGGCTGCTTTTGGGTTCCCTGCTCTGCCCACATGACATTTGATCCTTCTGAGCTGTATCTCAGCACTCGGGAGCATTCAGATGCGGTTGGCTTGCAGCATGTTCATGGAGAAGGGTGTAGAGGGGCGAGGGTACGGGAAAGGGTTTCTGTCCTGTAGAAGCACAGGGCTCTCATAAATCATACCTGTCCTTCCCTGTGTTGGCCCAGTGCTCCTTGCATAGATGGGCTCCAGGAATGACCATGGAACGTGGCCTTGATCATCACCCTGGTTATTAGGAAGAGCAGGGAACAGGCCAGGGTGGGTTTTTTTCGGCTGTGTGGGTGTGTATTGTGTCCTACAAATAGCAGATCTCTGTGCCTTGTTCTTTCCTTTTAGAAATCCCTTCCATGTGACATATGCAAACAGGTGGTCACTGCAGCTGGCGACATGCTGAAAAACAACGCCACTGAGGTGAGTGGCTGTGCTTGGGGGTTGCAGTGGGCTTGGCTGTGTGCCTTGGTTCCTCAAGAGAGCTATGACTCTGGGAATCCCAAGGGATTGTCTGGGCCCAGGGGTGGCAAACTTCTGTAATGGGCCAAGTAGAAAATAAGCCTTATGGGCCACATACTATTTCTGTCACAGTCTTTTTATGAAACACTTTAAAAACGTAAATTTATTTTTTGCCCCAGGTTGAATACAATAGGTGAAGGGCCTAGCTTGCTGACCTCTGGATCCATAGGGATTTTATATGCATGCCATCAGCATCCAGCTTAGCCCTGGCTCTCACCTTAGCTCTCTCCGCTCAGAATTTCCTTGGCCTACAAGACAGGTCAAAGGATCTTCGTTTTGAATTTTTATGCCATGAGGCATGAGGCGGTTTGCCTGTTGAACTGTTGGACCCGTGGGTAGCCACCAGCTCTCTCCTGTCCTTTTCCCCGAGGCCTGGCTGATTTGAAGGCTTGCTTATCCTGGGAGTCCCAGAGGCCTCTTGCCTTCAGCTGTTTGCAGGGCAGAGGTCCAGCCTGATTTTGACCCTTGCCATATTTCCCTGGCAGGAGGAGATCCTCACGTACCTGGAGAAGACCTGTGACTGGCTCCCTAACGAGAACCTGTCCGCTACATGCAAGGAGATGGTTGACTCTTACCTCCCTGTCATCCTAGACTTGATTAAAGGGGAAATGGTACGTGATGTGTGCTTCCAGGGCCCAGAGCAGTGATTAAAATATGAAGCCTGTTTATGGCTTTGTATTTTTTCAGGAGCTCTTCATTTTGGTTCTGCAGTGCAGAAGAGCTGCGGCACAGCAAGCCCTGTGCAACTTGGCCAGGGCAGTGAGGGGGCACCAGGTGGAGCTATTAGAATTGCTATTAGAATTGTCAGCTTATGTTTATTGATACCAGCTAAATCACTCGTGCCATGTTTGACCTTTCGAGCATGAAAATGTTTTCAGTTCTTATTTTATTTCTGTGAGTTTATAACTTAGGGGCCTCAGCTGTGAGGATGCTCATGCTTCACCAATAAGTGTGGATTGTATATGAATCCTGGCTGGAGGCTGTGTTTTCAGCAATGAAGGCACTAGCTTTGTGAAATTTGTAAAGGCCTTGCAGGCAGGTGTTTAAGAAACTGTAGAGGGCCAGCGGGGCAGGAGTGAGGAAGGCAAAGGTCACAGTGGGGAAGGCCTTCCAGGCCACGTTTGGGGCTTGCAAGTGCAGAGGGAAGCCCTTATGAACCTGGCGAGGAGTGGGACGATGTGGTGATGGGCACATTTTCCAAAGGGTTTGGCCTAGGTCCGGTTGCTGCAGGCTGCAGTTGAGGACTCAGCCAGGGTGTTCTGAAGGTGTGAGAGATGTATGTGGTGGGGCTGGTAGGGGTTGGTGGTGTGCATTGTTTTGGATGGTGAGTGGACTAGCCTTGCTTGTGGAGGGAGTATACAGGAGAGGGAGGAAGTAGGAATGTCTTCAAGCTTCTGGGAAGATGGTGGGGGCGACATTTGCCAAAATTGGAGGCGGAGGGTGAGCGAGGAGAGTAGGTGAGTTGGAGAGATGTCCAGGCGGTGGGCATGTGTATGTGTATCATGGTAACAGATGTGATCCTGGGAGACATGGGAAAGTATTTAGAATGAATTTTTTTTAGTTTTTCATGTGGCTTTCATTGCTGTAACACTTATGTTGCGTATGTGGGGCTGGGGTTTGAACCCGTGTCCTCACGCATGCCAGGCAAGCAACATAACCACTGAGCCACTCCTCCAGCCCATAGGAAGGTATTTAGAACTGGTGCATTGCATTAGCTTGTTGGGAGATGTGGCTCAGACTCGCCGACCCTTCCCCTCTGCCCAAGTGCCTGTATTCCTTTAAAGAAGAGTGAAGGCGAGCAGAGGTAGCAGTTGGAAGCCTGGAGGCTGCCATGTGGTTAGGCACATGGGTTGTAGTTTATTTCCTTCCTTCCTTCTTCCACCCACCTCTCCATCCCTTCCTCCATTCTTTTCTTTTTTTGTGCAATGGTAGGGATCAAACCCAAGGCCTCATGAATGTTAGTTAGGAAGGGGTTGTGATTTTCACAACCTCCCCAGGTTCGAACTTGTACAACAAAGTTCTTTGTTTCTGTCTTTTATATATCTATTTATTTTGGTGGTGCTGGGGATCAAGTCCAGGTGCGATCAAGTCAGATCGCACATGCTGGGTGATCTGAGGAAAGGGACTGTTTCAAAGGCATCCGGTGGCCTCTTTTGTCCTGTGGGGAGGGGACTTTGACCGGGCTTTTCTTCCCAGCAGAGCCATCCTGGGGAGGTGTGCTCGTCCCTCAACCTCTGCAAGTCTCTTCAGAAGCACTTGGCGGAGCTGAACCACCAGAAGCAGCTTGAGGCCAATAAGATCCCAGAAGTGGACATGACTGAGGTGGTGGCTCCGTTTATGGCCAATATCCCCCTCCTGCTCTACCCTCAGAATGGTCCCCACAGCCAGCCTCAGCCACAGGTGAGTGGGGGCGCCTGGCCACCAAGGACTCTTCAGAGACAGGGTCGGGTTGGGGGTGAGTGGGATGTTGGTGAGGTGCGTGTGCGGGTGAGAGAGGGGCAGTGTGGAATGCCTATCCCATCACATGACTCCGCAGTCCACAGGGAGCCTTCCGGTGGGGACTGGGCAGTTTCTAGAGAACGGGATGTTCTTAAGTGCTGGGGACGGGGAAGCCAGGGCTTTTTGGATGCTCCTTAAGCATGTGCCCTACCACTGGCCACACGCCAGCCTCTCTCCCTTTTGTATCACTACCATGAACACCCAGTTGATTTCAGACCGATCACTAGTTGCTGCTCAGCGAGAGGCCCCTGATGCTGTGGCCCTGGGCAGGTGAAGAGACCCTCGCAGGAGTTTGGGTCCTCCCTGCTGCAGAGCCACAGTCCTCACTGCCCTTTTCTGTAGACGAGTGGAGACGTCTGCCAGGACTGTGTACAGATGGTGACCGACATCCAGACTGCTGTGAGGACCAACTCCACCTTTGTCGAGGGCTTGGTGGAGCACGCCAGGGAGCAGTGTGACCGCCTGGGGCCTGGCATGGCTGACATGGTGAGTACATCTCCCCCTGCCTTGAGGATGTGCTGGCCCGGGGAGTTGGACTCTGGAGGCAGGCGTAGGGGAACCAAGAAAGCGAAGCCACTGCTGCCTGTGGTCACGGCGCTAAGGGCGAGGTGGTTCAGATAATCTCTTTCTTTTTCCCAGCTGCTTTAAGCAGGGACCTCAGGGATGGGTAGTTGACTCTGGATGTGTTACAGAACTCGGGACAGAATAACAGAGGAACACTACTCTGGTCAAGCTTTTGTTTACTTGCCATTATACATATTAGAAACGCTGGAAGCTGGCTGGAGGATGAGGCTCGTGACTCTAACCCTACTTACCATGGGGTCCTTGCCAGCTAGCTTGCGTGATATGTACCTGGGCGCGTGGAGTCCCGTAGGCCCACAGCCTCTTTTGTTAGTTCTGCAGGTGGTTTCGTTTCTTGAACTTCATTCCCAACATTAATCATGCTCAGGAGTGGCTGGCCCTGGAGCTGCGGCCTCGTCTGTGGCCTGGCTTTCTAGGGCTATTGGTCTAGGCAGCAGTCATCTTATCTTTATTATGAAAGCCTGGGATCTTGTGGCCTCCCTGAAGTATCTTTGCAATTGCTGTTTTAATTTGGGTTTCCCAGTTAAACCCTCTCAAACCCTTTCTGAAGGCTGTTGGCATTACCCTAGATTTTCTCACCAAGGAAGCCCTAGATAAATATGGCGGAGCTGCTGTGTGAGAGGGTGCTGGAAATACCTAGAAGTGCATGGAAACTGACTGTTGGAAAACATTTTTTTTTTTTTTAGTACCAGGGATTGAACCCAGGGGTGCCACCCTAACCACTGACCCCAGCACTTTTTTATTTTTTAATTTGAGACAGAATCTTACTAAGTTGCTCAGGGCCTTGCTAAATTGCTGAGGCTGGCTTTGAAATTGTGATCCCTCTGCCTGAGCCTCCCAAGTCTCTGGAATTACAGGCATGCACCAGTGCACATGGCTTAGTGAAAATCATTCTATCTTGACTCTGCTGGAGTTAAATTTTATAACCCTGTCTGAGAAAGTGTAAATGGGTTTGAAAAGTAACCTTGGATTTGTAAACAGTGTATCCTGTAGCTTCATTCTTGCCAAACTGCTCCTGGGTAGCTTTTGAATGACCTTGGGGCAATTTTGGCCACAAAGTCCAAGACAGAATCTCTGAGTTCTCTTGGTAAACAGTTCAAACACCTTTGTACTTTTTCTGTAAGTTGTAGAATAACTTGTCACTTTAATATATATATATATATTTTTTTTTTTTTTTTAAAGAGAAGGACAGTGAGAGAATCATTTTTTTTTTTTTTAAGTTTTTCACATGGCTTTCGTTACTCTGACACTTAGTTGTGTACGTGGTGCTGGGGTTTGAACCCAGGTCCTCATGCATGCAGGCCAAGCACGGTTACCACCGAGCCACCACTCCAGCCACCCACTTTTATCTTATTAAAACTTGTTTTGAGCAGATTATAAAATTCTATTGGAAATTTGCTTGGTAGTCACTAATTGACCCTGTTGAAAATGCTAGTTTGGATTTTGGGGGGTTGCATTGTTGAAGTAATTTAATTAAAAAACCCTTTTCTCTCTGCAGTGCAAGAACTATATCAACCAGTACTCTGAAATCGCTATCCAAATGATGATGCATATGGTAGGTGGCAGGGGACCCGCTTATTAACGTTTTTGTTCTAAATGTTGCTGTTTCCAGATATGGTTTAGTTTTGGGTTTTTTTTGTTTGTTTGTTTTTAATCTTCAAAGTACTGAATTTAGGCCAGAAAGAACCCTTTTTGACCCACCGACTCTCTCCACTGCAATCTTAGTCCCTCGCCCTGGCAGGAAAGGCTGAAGGAAGCCGCTTGATCCCAGGATTGCCCTGCTGGTGGTCTGCCTGCGTGCGTGCGAGCTGGCCATCATATTGCTGGGGTCTGGCTTTAGCCCTGGGATCTGTGGTATTTTGCTTTCTAAGCCGGGCTAGAGCATTGCCACGGAGCAGCCCGAGCGTGCGGCCGGGGAGGGGAGGAGTCCTGCCTGGCGGAGTTGGCCCTCTGCCCTGTCATAGGCGCAGCTAGTTGCTGCTCAAGCCCTGACTCCTGCGCTGGCCTTCCGTGGGTGCAGGTGATAGGGACTTTCCTTCCCCATTAGACTGTCTTAGGGAGCTGGCTGCTCTGAACTGGGGGGCATGCTCTGGCCTTCCAGCTAATCCACAGGGCGGGAGCGGGGTGGGTTGCACTCTTTTCCTCTCATGCTTTCCGCATTGAGATTGACGATGTCCTTGAGTGTGTTCCTGAAAACAAGGGAGCGTCAGCTGTGTTCCTCCATAAAGTAGTTCAGTCTTGTTGGACCCCAGCAATGCCCATCTCTGCTCCCTCCGCATGGTCGAGACATTGCAGTTGAGACCTTACAGCCCGCAAAGCCTGACTGCGCTGCCCACTCAGGTCGTCTGTCCAGTCACAGTGGTTGATGTGGGATCATTGCTTGCATCCTGCCTTGTAAAACATTTAACGGTAGCTGACAAAGGCATGCAGTGAAGTAGGTAAAAGTAAGCCTTTGATGTGACTTGACCTATTGAAGTACTTCCTTATACTAACATAAATACTTTTCCTTATGTACGTATTTTGAAAATACAATTCATCCCACAGCAAAAATCATTTGCAGTTTCAAAAAAAGTCTGTGGAATCATATTTTATATACTGCTTTGTATTTTATTGTTTGCATTTTTCTCTAAAAATTTACGGATCACTAAGAATCTTGGTAATGGAGATTGTCACGCAGCTGCGTGTTGGTCCACAGTGTGGACTGAACACACTTCCGAGGTCGGGCCCCTGTGGCTGGATGTTTCGGTGGTTTTCAGGTTTGCCCTTCAGTGATGAACATCCTCAGAACCACACATATCAATGCACATCCCTGTTTTTGCCCTTGATGTGGATAACAGGCTGCAGTTACTGAATCAGAGCTCAAGGCTTTTGATAACAGATCTGCTATCCAGGCTGTGCCTGGGCTAGGGTAGCTTGCCCGTCCATGCCTTGGAGTGTGGTGTATTTATAACACACACACACCCTGTTTGGGCATCCCTGCATCCAGCTTTGTTGTGCTGCTTGTGCCTAACCTGTGGGGAGGACCTGGGCAGGTCGGACTTGGGTGGAGACCCTTCATGGAGACCTTGCCGCCCAGCATTTTGAGCGTGATTTTGTGTTGTATGTAGGGACACTGCACACACTGGCTGGACAGTGCCGTCATGTCTTGAGGGCCAGAGTAGCATTTGGGGTCCTTTAAGCTAGTGGGAACAAGGCCGGTAGCAATACCAGACTATTAGCCCTTAAGCTTCGTGACGTCCTTACCCCTGGCTGACTGATTATTGTTGTTTTAATTTTTCTTAACTGTTGTATCCTTTCCTTTCTCTTATTTTCATCTCCGATTTCCTGTTTTTTTGTTCAACAGCAGGATCAGGTATGTGATGGAGAATGTGCTTGTTGTAGTGAAATGCTGCTTCTCCTAGTTATTGTGCCTTTCCCCCATTTTGGATTAGTGTTGTCAGCGCTGACAGATACAAGGAATGGTGCAGAAGGCAAGGGTTCCCCTCTTCTAGGCATCCTTCCGCTGAGTTCAGCACTTGAGGTGTGGGGGGGTCTCATCTCCCGTTCGAGGGGTCTGGGAAACAGCAGAGCCTGCACTCTGGTCAGAATCGCCACCAGTGTGCTGATGGAGAACCAGGCAGTCCCCGAGGCGCCTCGCCGCCTTCGCTGGAGGCCTGGCTTCCAGCAGGAGCCCTTGTGTCTGTCACAGTGCAAGTGGGTGTGCATGTCTTTAGTGCTCTTTTTCTAACCCTAGGATGGCTGCTGCTGCATGAGCTAATCAGCCTCGCAAACACAGGTTCTTCCTGAGTGTTGGATCCAGAGAATTGGAAACAATCTCTTGATTGTGGCTTCTGTCCTTCTGGAGGCATTTCAGATGGTGCCCTATGGGAGCCACACCCCTCGTCCATGCTGGGCAGAGCCAGGGCCCTTTGGGGCCGTTCTGGGCTTGGCGGCTTCTGAGCACTGGCGTCTGCCTCTAGGGTTAGAGGTACAGGCGTTGCAGAGGCATTTGGAGGTCTACTGGAAGAGGGCTTGGGTTGGAATGTCTGGATTTTTACCTCGGCTGCCTCACGGAGTCTGAGCAAAGCTGGTCCTGAGACGGGAGCAGCCACACACCTCCTAAATCTTGGCATCTTTTTTTCTAAAAAGCTTGCTGCGTTTTCAGCCTCGTTCCCCATTTTTAAGGTGTGCCAGCAGAAGAATTTGGGATATGCTGTACCCTGTACCCCAGCCTTGCATCCTAGAGCCTGTTCACTAGTTCTAGGACGAGCCACAGCCATGGTCAAGCGCTCTCGCCTCAGCGGGCCAGGGCTAACGGGTGTGGTGGTGGTGGGCCCCGGGCGGCTGCTGGCTCACACAGCTGATGGAGTCTGTGTTCTTGTGCGTTTGGCCTTTGTGGTGAAAGGGTCAAGGTCTCCAAACTCTCCTTCTGTGGCTTGGTGTCTAGACAGTGTCTAGATGGATCAGTCTGAAGCCTTATGATTTGAAGAGATTTGTCAGCTTGGGGGTGGGTACTTCTGTACGGTGTGTAATTGTGGACACAATGTTGTTTTAAAACAGCCGTTACTTGGCTTTAACGTATCATTTTAATGGTGCTGCCACTGAAAGACCTGATGTGCTTTTATTTTAAACACATTGGACTCAGCTTGTGGCCATTGCAGTTCCTCCTCTAGCAAAGCCAATTTTGAGAATGAGCTGGGTGTCCTTGGGGATGCCGAAGGCTGTGGGGAGTCTCTGCTCCTTAGGGTGGCCCTGATTGGAGCAACAGAGGCCTTGGCTGTGTGGTGGCCTCCTCTGATGTGATTGGTTCACATGCTGTGCTCTTGGACGTGGCCCTTCTAAGTTGAAGTTGCATCTGGAATCCCTGCCAGTCTGGGTGGGGGGAGTCAGCCTTGACATTAGGGCCAGAGGGCTCCCCAGCACCCTGACCATTGTGTTTAGAGGGGTTGGGGTGTTGGGTGTGGGGGAGAGGGCTTTGTTTGACTGGTGTTTCTGTACCCTCTTTAGCAACCCAAGGAGATTTGCGCGCTGGTTGGGTTCTGTGACGAGGACAAGGAAATGCCCCTGCAGACCCTGATCCCTGCCAGAGTGGCCTCCGAGAACATCCTCCCTGCCCTGGAACTGGTGGATCCCCTTGAGGTACCCGGTGTCATTGTCATGTTGGCTAGGGCTGTGTGATGTTTGGCCACCCCATGCTGTGTCACATCTATGAGTCACACACTCTGTGTTTCCTGCCTGGCTCCTCAAGGTGTTTGAGACCACTGCATGTCCTGGCTATCCCTTCTCCAACCTGTGCTGTTTTGAAAACATTTTATAACCCCTAGTGTTCATGGGGCAAGTCTATGTCTGTAGTTTTCTCAGCGTGCCATTCAGGATGGTTTTCCAGGGCCCAGCTCCAACCCTAACCTTTGACGTGTTCTTCCTGGGTCCTTTCCCATACTGTAGCCACAGTGCTGAGTCCATGTTCCCAGTGGGCCCTCCGCAGGGCTGGTGCTGAAGCCACACTGGGCCCACTGCCTGCACCTGTATGAGCAGGTACGTGTTTTATTTGCCTAGAACGCTCCCTTGGTAAAAATCCTCCTGCTCTATCCCATAGTGGACTTGAACTCAGCACTTCTCGTGGTCAGGTAGTATTCTAGAGTCATGATGGTCCTGTGCTCTTGAGGCCTGTGTTCTCCCTCTTCAGGGACCATGCCACCTGAAGACTTGACAAGTGGCTTGAACAGACACTTCTTTTAGACTCTCCATGACATCTGACTGCCAGCCGTCTCCCTCACTGTTTCCTCTCTTTGGCTGCAGAAAGGGTTGAGATGTCCAATCGAAAAAGAGGAGCTCAGCTTCCTGCACCTAGAGATGCTCCCAGCCACTCACCCACCCTGTCCACTAAGTTCATGGCCAGAGGACATGGAGGAGCTTACAGCTGTTAGTCTTTAACATGTGACCTCTTAATGTTTAAACAAAAGTTAGGCAAAGTTCAACTTCAGTTCCTTGGTTACACCAGCTCCATTTTAAGTGTTCAGTAGACTCATGGAGCTGGTGCCCTCTGGACTGGGCAGCAGAGAGAGAGAGGGTACCTGTGTTTTCACAAAGTTCTACCTAATAGTGTTATTCCTTTATTAAAGGTAGGTTCTAGAAAAGCAATCTCAGGTGCTAATGAGATTTGGAAACATTTAAAAGTAAACTTGAAATATATTTACACCTGACTTGTAACTAGTAGAGATACTGAATCTCTCATTCTCTTCCTTCTCTGCCATCATCTTCCCGCAATGACTGTGGATGATGAAATGATTGGAACCAAACACAGCATCGTGGATAGCTCTTAGGGCTGGGGGAGGGCAACTGTCTCTACCGCCTGCAGTAGGAATTGCTGGATTGTGATTCTGAATTCAGTAGGCAGTGGCCCTTGGCGTGATGCTAATAACCTGCTCTGGTCACCACATCCCTCTGCGTTCAGGGGAGCTAGGGCAAGAGGCAGGGTCCCAGCTTGAAAGCGTTCTCCCACCTTTTCAACAGGAGGAGTTGATCCAGGCCCATGCTAATGTGCTCTGTAAGGCGTGTGAGTATGTGGTGCAGAAGATGACCAACCTGATCCAGGACAACAGTACCGAGGTGTGTGGCCCTCCTCGCAGAAGCCCTAGTGGGAGAATTTGGAGGAGGGATCTGACCTTGCCTTTTTTTTCTTAACCTGCACTGTCATAGGGATCAAATCCAGGCTTGTGCGTGCTGTGCAAGCACTCTATCTCTAAGCCCCCCTAGCTGGTTTGGGAATGTGTATAGCCGCGTCCCCCTCCTGCAGCGGGTCCCCGTGGGCTGGAGTGGGGAGGCCCGTTTGCTGTGGTTGTAGCTCTGATCTTTATTGCTGTGGTCCTCCAGGGGAGGGAACAGCGCCTCCCTTTTGGCGGGTTTCCTGGTTTTTTTGAGTCTCTCTCACCCACTTAGCCCCCCTTCCGTGGTCCTCTCATTGTGTGTTCTAGGAAGTAATAATCCATGCCTTGGATGTGGCGTGCTCAGTGCTGCCCAAGTCCGTGTCGGACGTGTGCCAGGAGGTGGTGGACACGTATGGCAGATCCATCCTGGAAATCCTTCGGCAGGAGGTGAAGCCTGATCTCATTTGCAAAAAACTCCATCTCTGCTCCTCTGGCAAGGGCCAGATCGGGAGGATCAGCCGTGTTGGACTGCCCGAGCTGCCCCCACTGCCCAAGTTGCCTGTGCTGCCTGGTGAGCCCCGGGCACGTGAGGGAGAGGATGGCCCCTCTCGGGCTGGAAGGACCCCACCAGCATTAAGCCCTGCATTCTTTTGTGTAGCACGAATGGCTCCGCTGAAGGACGGTGCCTTCTGCGAGGTGTGCAAGAAGCTGGTCAGCTATTTGGAGCACAACCTGGAGAAGAACAGCACCAAGCAGGAGATCCTGGCCGCGCTCGAGAAGGGCTGCAGCTTCCTGCCTGAGCCCTACCAGAAGCAGGTAGCACAGGCTGGGGTGGCTCACTGCCCACTGCTCGCTGCTGTGTCCTCTTTCAAGTGGTGAGGGAAGCAGCTGTTGCTGCCCCAGGCCTGGAGTTGGCAAGATTTTGCTTAGAGGTGAACTGTTGGTTTGCGTGAAGACACAGAGGGGAAGAATCTGTGCTAGTGAGGCCAGGTGTGGGCAGGTGTGGTATCAGGGAAGGGCTAGGAATGCAGGGACTTGTAAAGAGTGTGTCCACTCTGCCTGGACATGCTCAGACCTGGCCACATGTCCCCATCTTACTTGGCAGTGTGATGAGTTTGTGACCGAGTACGAGCCGGTGCTGGTAGAGGTGCTCGTGGAGGTGATGGACCCGGCCTTCGTGTGCTCGGTAAGCCTCGCTGGTGGCAGGGGCTGCATGGACTGGAAGGGTCCTCTGTGACTGGTGAAGTCTTGGGGCTGGGGGTGGGGAACGCTGAGCTTCAGGCTTCTAGGCTCTGTCGCCCTTTTCAGCAGCCCCGTGGCCTGAGAACATGTCGGAGCTCCCATTCCTGTGGCTTTCTAGAAACGGTTGGCCTCTGTTCTGAAAGGGATTGAATGGGCAGCTCCTAATTCTTCCCTCCTCTTTTGCACTTTTTCACTGTGCAGAAAATTGGGGCCTGCTCCTCTGCCCATAAGCTGCTCTTGGGAACTGAGAAGTGTGTGTGGGGCCCCAGCTACTGGTGCCGGAACATGGAGACAGCAGCCCAGTGCAACGTGAGTAGCTCAGCCGCCTGCCTTCCAGCGTGGTGGCTCACCTGACAGTCCTGCTTTGATAGGACCTTGGTGGCCAGCTCGCCACCGCCTTTTTGTTTTATGGGACCCGAGATTGAATGCAAGGGTGCTTAACTGCTGAGCCACATCCCCAGCCCATTTTTAAAATTTTATTTTTAGTCAGGGTCTCACTAGATTGCTTAGGGCCTCGTGAAGTTGCTGAGGCTGGCTTTGAACTTGCGCTCGCCACCGCCCCAGCTCCACCCCACCTTTTGTAGGTGGAAACACTACAGCCTAGCAAGGCAGTTAGAAGGCGGCCTAGGTGCACTCTTGCCTTTGGAGTGAAGGGTGTGTGGGTGTGTTGGTGTGTTTGGTGTCTGCTTTCCTGCTGTCTTCAGTTCCCTTGATAGTTCATATCTCCACAGGGTCACTCTGGGAATTATGAAGGTCTGTGGCTCTCGTTGCTCAGGCCCTTGCACAGGTCTTTCCCCCCTGCTGCAGCACGTGTGTGCTGGCTGGAGCCCGTCCTGAATCTCCACTCAAGGCCAGCTCAGGGTCTTCTTGAGTGACCATATGAGCCCTTGCCAGCCCCCGGATTCTGTGGGCACCATCCTGACTGGGCAGCCACCAGTTGGGTGACCTGCGTCACTTTCCTGGGTGGGGATCTTTGCTCTGGTTCTGTTATTTAACGTTCCTTCATGTAACTACTTCCTCACTGGGGTTCCTTCTGACCATCTCAGGGGAGATTAGTTGTCACTGCAGGGAGAGGTGGAGAGGCCCACACCCTGATCATGTCCAGGGCCCCACCCATCTGTACCATCACGTCTGCATTAGTGGGGTGGGGGAATGGTTTTTGCTGCTATCATTGGTAAAAGTATCTGTGGCTTGAGGCCTGAGCCTCGAGCTGTGGCTGTTGGATGAGATGGTTTTGCCCTCATGCAGCTGCATTGAAGGTTGTCAGGGACCCAGGTGTAAGTGGATGAGGGTGTCCTGGACCCTGCCTGCAGGGGTGCTTATCTGTGAAACACCAAAGGGTTTTACATCTACTGAACTGGACTCTTGCTTTGTGAGTCCCCAAAGATCTGATGGCCACATGCTCCTTGATTTTAAGTGAGGTCCTCAGCATCTGGTGCCATCTATGTTACCTAGAAGAGATGCCAGATCCCAGTTTTGGGTGATGTGTGATGTGTGATGCACTAATGGGCCAGAAATGGAGTTTATTACCTGAAATCTAAACCCCGTTTTCTTTTTCCCACCAGGCTGTCGAGCATTGCAAGCGTCATGTGTGGAACTAGGATTCATTCTGTCCTGCAGAAACCGCAGCCTCCTTTCTCCTACTTGTGTGTGTGGGGTAGTGAACGCACAGACCTGTTTGTTATAAAATAGGACCCTCTCTTTGACACCCCTCCATTTGTCTCCCTTATTGTAGCATTGCTGTCATGGGGGCAGTGCTGTCCCCCAACCAACATAGCTGCTTTGGTGTCCCCTCTCTGCTGGGAGGATGAGGACATACTGGGCCCTGACGTCTTCAGCCACCCTTGCATGACACTGGAGTCAGGGAAGTGCTGAATGCTGGCAGGACATACAGCTTTGGCAGGGGCCTTTTTCTGAGCCCTGATAGGGGTTTGGGCTTCCGATGCCACCTCTACCCTATGGTAGGACTGTCCTCTTTCCTGCTGTACAAAGCAAAACCAAGGCAGTTCAGAAGCTCAGAAAAATGAGATTTTAAAAATAATTCCCATGATAACAGTGCTGAGATTTTGGAAGCGGCTGCTGGTGGGTTTGGGTTGGGAGGGGAAGTTCTGCCTGAATGTAACCGGCTAGCTGTACCTGGAGTCCCAGGCCAGGCCTGTGCGCGGGGTGACTGCCCACTCCCGTGTCTGCTGGGGCCCTGCTTTGTGTCTCTGCACACCCCTGCCCCCCCATGTTGTGGATGTTCTTTGCCTTCCCTTTCGAATAAATGTGGATGTCAAGCTCCTAAAGCCCTGCTTGGTAACGGGTGGCAGGCTGAGGTCTGCTGGTATGGAGTGGGTACTTTTTGTCCCGGCCTTGGCTGCTGCCCATATGACCACCGAAGCTTCTGTTCCACTTCTGGTTGCCAGGAGAGAGTGAGCAAAGCCAGCAGGATGAGCAGATGCTATTAAATGGACTTAGTGGTTTTCATTTGTTTTGCACTAAAGTTTCTGTGATTTAACAATAAAGTTCTGTTAACCAGATCTGGGCCCGAGTGTGTGTGATGCCTCACTAGAGGAGTTTGGTCTCCACTGAGCTCCATGGTCCCTTCAGTACCTAGCAGTCCTCTGGCCCCTCTTGGCTAAGAAAAGAAAGCAAAGAAGGTTAAGCAGAAGCCACTTGGTCTTTCCCAGGGCCACAGCAGGTTGGGGACACCTGGAGCACGCAGCCTGGCCCTCCACCCCAGGCCAGCTCACAGGGTCTGCCAGAGCCAGTGTGTTGCCAGTTACTTGAGTTGCTTTTGTTTTTAAGCAGACCATTCCAAAAACTTTTCACTTAGTTGCAGTTAAACAAAATCAAGGGGAAAATATTGAGGGAATAACTTAATTTAAAAAAGGAATACACACACTCTACATTCAAAACCCGAGGGAATGTCAGTCATTTCTCTTTATATGCTGGGCACATTTGGGAAGCCAGTGAAATGGAGAGAATGCTCATCTGTTGACCTTGACTGTGTGGAGGGAGGGCAGGGCACTCACTGCCAGCAGAGTTGCCGGCTCCAGGCCTCCTTCCCGTGGCTGGGCTCTTGCTCTGTGCCAGCCTAGCAGGTGGCCAGGGTAGAGCAGAGAGGGGAGGCCCACATGGCCTCTTTAGCTGAGCTGCTCCTCAGACTCCTGGGGCCCCAGCAACCTCCTTACCTGGTCCTTAGATACTTAGCATTTTTGTTTGGTTTTCTTAAAAAAATAACAAATTTTATGAAGGTAGAGATCAGATGCTGAGTGAGTGTCTGGCAAAAGTGGAATCTGAGCAGCTGTGAGGGCTGCCAGGGCCAACCCAAGGTTGTCCACGGGCGCGGGCCTGTGAAGGGCCTTGTGCTTGCTCCTGCCCCAAGGGAGCAGTGGGAGGTGTTGCTCACAGCTCCGTGATTTCCAGGGGACTCTCCATGATCACATCTCGGAGCTTGTGCAGGGGTGTGGATTTGGCGGATTCTGTGCGGGCATTGCGCTCAAAGGCAGTGGCCTCGGCGGCAGTCAGCGTCTCCAGTGAGCGGCCCAGGCCCTTCTGGTCATCCTCTGGCAGGCTGTTGAGGTCCGTGGCCAGCAGTGTGCCCGTGCTGCCATGCACCACGTGGATCCCATCAGGCCCTTTGAGCTCTACAGGCGGCTTGTGGCGGAAGCGCAGGCTGCCCTGGCCTGGGCTGTGGTCCCCAGGCTCCTCCTCCACCTCGGTCTGGATCAGCTGCAAGAGGCCAGGCTTGAGACTCCAACTCCCACAAGCCCAGGGCCAGAGCCTGGGGGCTGCGTTGCTGCTTCCTCCCTACTCACAAGGAACCCACCACAGCAGGCGCCTCTGACCATGCTTCAGGCTGGTTAGGAAGCAGGAGCCGAAGATGTTTAAGGTGCTGCAAGGAATCCTGGGGAGCATGGGCTCCCTGAGGAAGTCTTCAACACTTCAAACATCCTAAGACAGGTGTGGTATCTGGGCTTATAATCAGGCTCCGATTGTATTTACAGGAGTAGGGGATGAAGGGGATGGCGGGGAGACTCAAATGGCACTTTTGTCAGGTTATTCCAGTTGGCTGGTGTGCATTCAGCTAGAAGTCAGTGTTTAGATCTATCTAGTCTGAATTTGTAAATGTTGACATCACTACAGGTACACATGGGGGCCTATGTGACCCTGATGACCACTTTCTTAACATCACCCACTCAAAGGCGTCTTGGGGTTCGCTGAGCACAACCATCCCTGGGAAGGCCCCCGCAGAGCCCAGAAAGGCAGACCTCTTACTGACTTGGTGTAGACCCACACCCTGGCTGATGAGGTCCAGAGACAACAAGAAGGGTGGCAGGAGAGTAAGAAAGCACCCCCAGGAATGGGGCACAGCACACAGCTCCCCACCCATCCACCCACTCAGCTACCTCGGAGATGGAGGAGTGGCAGGAAGAGGCTTTTTGCACCATCCGCTGTGCAAAGAGCTTTTTGAGCCGCAGGTAATCCTCCAGGACCACCTTCAGCAGCGAGCCCTGGGGGAGGGAGTGGGTTAACCCCCCACCAAGCCTCTTCACCGACTTCCCCACCCTGCTTACTCCCTGTGGGAGTCAGGGGTGCACCAGTGTCTGATCCCAGGGTAGAGGATTAGGAGCAGAACCTGGTGACAGTAGCCAGAACCTACATGGGTCATGCTCATGGCCACTGCAGGCTGGGGTGGCTCCTTATCAGCCCCAATGCCTAGGCCTTTAGGTGTTCTGGCCCCCGAGGAGGGGGAGACCAGCTAATTGTGGAGGACTGTGCCTCCCTTTCTCCTCTGGAGCGATGTTCAAGTTCAGCCGGGGTCAATGCAAGGGGGACTCACCTTGATGGGCCCTTCCCGAATGATGTGGCCCAGCTTGGCTATGTTGTCATACTCCTGGATGGCTGCACGCAGGTACCGGTCATCATCAGGTTTGACCGCTGCCGGCTCACGCCCAAACGTTCCCTGTGGGGGGAGGCATTACATGTGCACAGGGACCACCCCTCAGGGAACCTGGACCTCTGCTTCCTTCTGCACCCTGTCCCTCCACACTGCCCTGGCTCACGTGGGTGCGGGTGGGGCTGTTCCACAGGTCCGCGATCTCACTCAGGTTCTCGGGCAGGTCATCCTCATGCTCGGCCTGCGCGGCCAGCTCCAGGTTCCTGCAGAAGGGGTCTAGCCACACGGGATTGGCTCTGCAGTTGGGGAGGGGTGGGGGCCGGGCAACGAGAGACAGCTATAGAAAGAGGCTCTCCCAGCCTAACTTGCCCATTTCCCTGGCCAGCTGTAGTGCCTTCATAGAACAGGATGTGTGGGGGAGTTGGGGCACCTGCGGGTGTGTCCTCCCATCCTAGGATCCTGCTAGAACCAGACTGAAATTGGGAGGCTGCAGGGATTTCTCTAGTTGCTGAGGGGGTGAAGAGAGAGGGGTCACCAGCCCACCAGGGGGCGCCCACGCCCCAGGTTTCAGCCAGCATTTGGGAGGCTGCAGGGGTTTCTCTAGCTGGGTCCCAGCAGGCTCAGGGCTGGAGGACTCCTACTCACCCATCAAAAGAGTACTTATTGGTGTTGGGCATGTCCATGATGTCGATGAAGCCACGATTCCCTGTAGGGAGAAGGGTTGGGGCATGGGAGGGAGGGGTCCCCCCTGCAGGGGCTGGGGCATCTAGACACCCAGGGGCTAGAGATCTCCCCTTCCCACTCACCTGCTGAGCCAGCCACGATGGCCTTGAGCTTCCTCTTGTGTCTGGAGAGAATCAGAGAGAAGCACCCATGAGGGAGGCCGGGCTCACATCTGGGGACCACAGCCCTGCGTGCCTCCACACAGTCCAGCAGCAGGGACACTCACATGGTCCTGTAGTACCAGTTCATGAGGATGAACAGCATGGCTGCCAGGAAGAGGAGGATGGCCAGGACGATGATCGCCATCTGGGGAGAGCAGGCCAGACATGAGCTGTGGGCCAGGGGGGTACCTGCAGGACGGACAGGGCTAGCGCGGTACCTGCAGGGCGGACATGTCATCGGGCAGCCGCACAGAGATGGCTGGCTGCACGTCCAGGACGTTGTAATTCCGGAAGAGATTGCGCAGCTGTTCCTTGTTCTCGTCAATCATCTGGATCACCCTGGATGCGGGGGGACCTCAGTTCCCATCTCAGCCACCCACTAAGACCTCCCTGCTACAGTCTCCTCTGCTTCTGCCTTGAGCCCCCAGAGGCCACCCTGCACACTGCAGCCTTGCAAGATGAACGCCCACCTGGCTCAGAGAGCTTGGGTTCTCAGCTTGCCTGTGACTCTACAAGGTTCTGTTGGGCCTTCACAATAGGCAGATGCTCCCACTTTACAGACAGGAGAGGAGGGCTCGGGGGAAAGGGGCTCTGCCCACCCTTTAGTGGCCTCCTTCAGTGGGTCCCCTCCCCAGCTGCAGGGCAGGCCGACGTCCCAGCACTGGCCCCCACCCACCGGTCCACGTCCAGGATGCGGTTGGTATCGCGGTTCACCACGTGGATGAGCAGCTCCGTCTGTGCAAAGTTCACCCGGCCCTTCTTGTCCACGTGAAACTAGGGGAGAAGGAGCATTGTGAGGGGTGGCCCACGGCAGGGGAGGGGAGAGGGAGCATTGTGGGGGGGTGGCCCATGGCAGCGCAGGGGAGGGGAGGGGGCAGGCAGGCTTCTTGCAGGAGCCTTTCCTGCCCTATCACTACTGAGTGCTCACTGAGGGCCAAGCACAGTGCCAATCAGTTCCCCTACACAGGGGCGGGTTCTATTTATTAGCCCCAATTTGCAGATAAGGAAACAGAGGCGCAGAGAGCTTCTGGGGGAGAGCTTCCCCAAAGCCATGCTTCTGGGAAATGAATGAGGCAGCACACACCCGCCTTTCAGGCCCCTGACCTCCCTGCAATGCCCTACTCCTCGTGTTCTCCCCTCCCCCCACCCCATTCCAAAGGGGGTCCCAAGGCCACCTGCACGTCATCGGTGTTGACGATGGCACCGGTGATGTTGGAGAGTAGGCGGATGAACTCCTCCTCAAAGCCACGCACACGGTCGGGGATCTCGTTGATGACGATCTTGACACGCTGGTCGTCCCTCAAGATATAGATGCCGATGATGGCCGTGTCGTTGTGGCCTGCCAGGTCTCGGGCCACAATGTCCACCACGAAGTAGCCAGGGCTGTAGGCCATGAAGAGGTCGAAGGTGCGCAGGATACCGTCCACACTCCCTGTGGAAAGGGCCCGGCAGCAGGGCACAGCTCAGGGACCACCCGGTGTCCCTGAGTCCCCTAGGAAGGGTCAAGGGCCCTAGGGAGGGAGACCTGGGAAGGGAGAGAGGCTGTCCATGGGCTCAGCACGGGCCGAGGTGACGAGCAAGTGCAAGCAGTTCCCATCTGGAGGGGCCTCGGCTCAGCTCGCGGCTAATGAACTCCTGGGAGTGCTCAGCCCATGGGCATTCCCGTGCTTATGCGAAATCCCTTTATTTTCAACTATTTCCAAAGTTTTTAATTTAAGCATTAAGTAAAACATGTATTTAATCTATGTGTTAAAACATCTATGGACTGGGCTGGTCCAAAGGTGACAAATATGTAGACAGACGTGGTGGGTGGCACAAGCCTGTAACGCCAGCAACTCGGGAGGCTGAGGCCGGAGGATCATGAGTTCAAAGCCAGCCTCAGCAGATTAGCCAGGCTTTAAGGAACATAAAAAGGGCTAGAGATGTGGCTCAGTGGTTAAGGCACCCCTGGGTTCAGTCCCTGGTACCAAGCGCCCAAAAAAGATGACAAGTATGTGACCCTGATGTCCCATGCTGGGGTGCTGTGGCCACTTGTGAGTCCCCCATTTGTCTAACTGGCATGTGAACCAGACCGCAGAGGGTGGGGAAGCACAGAAGGCAGAAATGGGGCTCAGGAGGCATTCCAGGAAACAAAGTCAGAGGGGTCAAAGGTCCTGAGAGGTCTAGAGTTGGCTCAGGGGATGGTAGGCAGCTCAGCACGGCTGGACACAGGGCCCTTAAGGACAGCAGGGGACGGTGGTGCCAGAAAGAGGCACTAGAAAGAAGATCTGGTGATCCTGGAAAGCCAGGCCAGGGAATCTTCCTGGCGTGCAGGTCTGGCACACAGCTGACTGTCAAGAGGAGGAAGGGAAATGGGGCACCCACGCGGGAGCCTTCTAACCCTGCCCCAGAGTCTTAGCCATCCACACAGGCAAAGCATGAGGAGATATTCCTAAGTATGTCCTTTGAATTCCAGCTTCCCAGGGCCAGCACAGGCCTGACAGGAGTATCAGATGCATAAATGGGAAGGTACAGGCATGTTACAGAAATAAGAATGGGAACAGGGTGGATGGGAGGATGGATGGATGGCAGAATGAATGAGTGAAAAATGGATAAGAGAAAGGAAGGAAGAAAGACGGGCAGGTAGATGCAGAGATGAACAGGTGGACGCATTACAGAAGGGCAGACAGGTGTTGAAAAGGAGGGTTGACAGGACTGATCTGAGTCACCCATGTGCTGGGGTGGCCATGCAGACCCCTTTTCTGCAGACTACAGTCCATACAGTGACTGAGGGTCTTGAAGGGAGAGCCACCCAGGTGCGGCCAGGCTCCTACCCATGGTGAAGACCTGACCCACGTCCTCGGAGTCGTTGGCAAGGGCCCGGAAGTAGTGGATGGCCAGAATGCCGTAGAAGACGAGGCTGTTGTTGCCAATGTCTGCATCCAGGGCCAGCACCTGGATCAGCTCTGAGCCCACCTTGGCATCGGTGGCCACCCCTGCAAGAATGGGCAGGTGGCGTAAGTGTGCGGGAAGGAGCTGCCCGCGGCCTGGTACCCAGAGCCCAGCCCTGCACCTGCGGTGTACTCAGCCTTGGTGAAACGTGGCGGCTGGTCGTTGATGTCCTCTAGGAGAACGCGCACCTCCTGCAGGGTGAGGTCGGCAAGTAGGTCGAGGGCTGGGGAGGGGCCACGGGGAGGCGTCCAGCTGCGGTTGCTGGAGGCCTTGACGATGAAGGAGAAAGCAGCTTCTCGCTCGCGGTCCAGGTCCCGCAGCACCAGCAGGCGCCCGTCAGGCTGCAGATGGAAGTTCTTCTCCTCATTGCCAGCTGAGGGGGTGACACGGCCTGGGTGAGGGGCTCGGCATCTCCAGCCCCAGGGTAGGTGGGACGCTACCTCTGTGGGGTCCCACCTGCTATGAAGTAGTACACGATAGCGTTGGGGCCCTCATCTGCGTCCACAGCGCCCGTCACATTGCCCACGAGGGTGCCGCGAGGCGAGTGCTCAGGCACCGTCAGGAGCTGGTACTGGGGGCGGCCTTTCTGCAGGGGGAGGAGGATGTCATCCCAGGAACCAAGCGGAGGCTCGGGCTTCCAGCCCCAGCCAGAGGGCTCTGGGCAGTGAGTGGGCGCTGAGGGAGTATGCTGCCCAGGCCTCATGGGGCAAGAAGAACTGCTGCTGTACACGAGCCCTGCCCTCGAGGAGTCATCCAATGATATCCCCACAAGAACAGTGAGGAATGAGGGGGACATGTACAGTCTTAAGGGACATCTCATCTCCATGTGCATATCATGGTATTGTGATACTGAGGATTGAACTCGGGGCTTCACACATGCCAGGCAAGAACTCTACTCCAGAGCTACCTCCCCAGTCTCTTTTTCATTTTTAATTTTGAGACAGGGCCTTGCTAAGTTTCTGAGGTTGGTCTCCCACTTGCAATCCTCCTGCCTCAGCCTCCGAAGTCTCTGGGATGATGGTATGCACCACCATGCCTGGCTTTTTGTCTGCTTTTAACTACTGCGTAGTGGCCTGAAATAGTGTATAGCTCGACACTGCATCACGCAGTTGCTCAATGCAGAGTTGTTCTTGCACCCAGAGTTTCTGTGATTAGGGGAGCACAAAGAACAAGAGAGACAAGGGATAGGATGGCATGCAGACAGATGCTAAATGTGTCTTAGGACAGTGTGCACAGGGGAGGGTGTGAGTTTGCAAGCAGTGAGTTCCTGTGGGTGTGACAGGCACTATGGACAGGCAAGCTCACTGGAGGCCTCACGAAGAGGGGTTCGTTGTCATCAATGTCCTCCAGGGCCACCTGCAGCGGCTGCATGGTCTCATATGGCACTGGCTGGCCCAGGTCGCTGGCTACCAGGATGAGCTGGGGGGCAGAGCAATGCAGTCAGAGAGGAAGGCTGGGGGAAGGGGATGGCTTGGGACCCTAGGGTGCTCTCCCCGGACAGGGCCCCTGAGCCACTCCAGGAGAAGTGTGCCCGGGCCCTGTCCCCTTACACTGTACACTGCCTGCTTCTCGCGGTCCAGGCGCTGGGCTGTCTGGATGAGGCCGCTGACCGGGTCGATGGTGAAGAATTCCCAGTCGCGGTTCCCCGCGGTCTTCAGGAAGCTGTAGCGCACTGCCCCGTTGAGGCCCTCATCCTTGTCTGTGGCGTAGACCTCGTACACGTTGGAGTGCAGCGGGATCTCCTACGGGGGGATGGGGTGGGCTCTAGACACAGGGAACCCGGCTCCCAGGCCCCGGTGGAGCTCTTGCACTTCCTTCCGTCATAGCAACAAGTCCTTACACCTTCCAGGGTCCTTAGGCCTTGCGTGGGCTCTCCTAGATTCTGAGCATCTGCTAGCTCTTTCTCTCCTGTCTCCCCGGGTCAAGGCCACTGTCCCCTAGAGTCTAGCCTGGGCCCCACATGCTTCAAGCTCTTTCCACCACTGTCCCAGAGCTGCTACCACCCTCTGATCCCATTCCCTGCTAAGGTTTAGGGGAATTAACAGATGGGGAATCCAAAAGCTACAGCCACAGCCACTCTGTGTCCCTTGTCTGTCCTGTTCTCTGCTATCCTAATCACAAAAACGCTTGATATCCCCAAGCAACGGCATCCACTCAGTGGTACCTGGAAAAGGGGACATGCAGGTAGGGCCACATGGTGGCTAGAGATTGGCCACCTGGCTCTAGTCTGTTACCAGTTCACTGTGCACCCTAGATGGGCCGCTTCACCTCCCGATTTCCTTCACCGCATAGCAAAAACCTAAACGGATGCATGCATAGACCCCTGGCAAGACTGCCCGCGGCTAAACGGGCAAGTTTCTTTGCTTTTAGTTGGAAAACTCTCAACTCAGCAAGGCTTCGTTGTTTATCTCATCATTCGTGACAGTCAGAAGTTCCAAATGGCAGTTACATCTAATTAATAAAAAGTAGAGTGGCAAGTAGATCGTTACTCTATAAACGCTGGTTGTTCAGGGTGCTCAGAGGACATAAATCATCTCAAATGCAGAGCCCTTGAAGGGGTAAACAGCGAACAGGGGCTGCAGTGTGGAAAAGAACGAGGTTATTGCTAATTTATACCCTGAATTAGTTCGCACACACAGCATTTGAAGTAGGTGACAAGAATGTGTAAGATTGAAAAAGTTAAAAAAATTAAGGTTAAAAAAATGGTCTGGGGGCTGGAGCGGTGGCTCAGAGGTTTCGGCGCTTGCCTGGCAGGCACGAGGACCCGGGTTCAAACCCCAGCACCACGTACGCAACTGAGTGTTGGAGCAACTTAAGCCATGTGAAAAACTAAATAGAGTTGTTTCTCTCTTTCTCTGTCTCTCTCACTGTCCCTCCCTCTTAAAAAAAAAAAAAA